>CM059427.1:74197602-74682602 GCA_030390025.1 Squalus acanthias
AGAATGGGAGTTCTTGACTAATACGGCGATCAATCTCTGTCAATTAGTCTGCGACAGACCCAGACATGAGGCGAGGAAAACCCCCAGTGAGGAGAGCTTTGGGAGCTCCTGTTCCCCCCCGAGCAATGCTACACTCACCACACGTCAGGTCTCAAATTACTCATGGACTGTATCCCAAAATAGGAGCCAATCCTACTTCCTGTCTGACGGTCACAAATGTCCCCCTGCAATCCCAAGTTTACAGAAAATGATGGTGGTGCCTAGTTCGTTGCAATTGAGAATTTAATTGGCAAAAGAACCCGAGGGGAGATGGAGAGAATTTTTTTCGAGGCAACAAGTCGTGATCTCGAATGCGCTGCCTGAAAGAGCGGTGGAAGCAGATTCAATAGTAACTTTCAAAAGAGAATTTGCTAAATACTTGCAAACAGTCTATGGGGAAAGAGCAGGGGGGGAGTGGGACTAATTGGAGAGCTCTTTCAAAGAGCCGGCACAGGCACAATGGGCCGAATGGCCTCCCTCTGTGCTTTGCGATTCTACGAGAAGTTTTCAAAATGATTTATTTTTTCGGAGACTTTTTTTTTCTTGTAACGCAGAATCGCTGCCATTCTTGTTTTTTTCAGGCTCCTATGAACATGAAGGCTGTTCTTCAGTCTGGCTGGCTGCTGACGGTAGCCTTCGGGAACATCATTGTTATTATTGTGGCCAAGGCCGCTTACATGGAACAGGTACGAGATTCCGACTGCTCTTCCCGTTGCACCATTGCCTGTTGTATCCCTCTGACCCGAGATGTGCAGGCCATAGCTTGGATACAACCGGTGGGAATAGGTCGGTGGAGATAGCACCAAACGGGCTGAGAGCGAATCGGCAGCTTGTTCTTTCACACCGCTTCAATGGAAGAGAATATCACACGCATTGTTCCCCGTCATTTTTTTGGGGATGCGTGGCCGCTTTAACGGGCTGTGCAGCCCATTCAAATTTCCGCGCATGCGTGGTTTTTCCACTCAAAAGTCTGCGTGGCACCTCCAGACCAATACGCAGCCTCACAGCTTAACGGGAGCATTGATCATGCGCCGTGTAAAATGGTATATATGTGGTGTGTGTATATTTATGTGTGTGTGTGTGTGTATATTTGTATTTGTGTGTGTGTGTGTATATTTGTCTGTGTGTGTATATTTGTATGTGTGTTTGTATATTTGTATTTGTGTGTGTGTGTGTATATTTGTGTGTGTGTGTGTATATTTGTATTTGTATGTGTGTGTGTATATTTGTGTGTGTATATATTTGTATGTGTGTGTGTATATTTGTATTTGTGTGGGTGTGTATATGTGTGCATGTGTGTGTGCATTTGTGTGTGTGTGTGTGTATATGTGTGTGTATATGTGTGTATATTTGTGTGTGTGTGTATATTTGTCTGTCTGTATATTTGTCTCTGTGTATATTTGTCTGTGTATATTTGTCTGTGTGTATATGTGTGTGTGTGTGTGTATATATTTGTGTGTGTGTATATTTGTGTGTACATTTGTCTGTGTATATATTTGTGTGTGTGTATATATTTGTGTGTGTGTATATGTGTTTGTATTTGTGTATATGTGTGTATGTATATGTGTGTGTGTATATTTGTATGTGTATATTTGTGTGTGTGTGTGTGTATGTGTCTGTGTGTGTGTATATGTGTGTGTGTATATGTGTCTGTGTGTGTGTATATGTGTGTGTGTGTGTGTATATGTGTCTGTGTGTGTGTGTGTATATGTGTGTGTGTGTGTTATGCCAGAACAGCACATTTATTGGCCCTGAAAGACCCAGTTAAAAACAGTCTTAAAAATTCCCTCACGTTGATCTTGATGTTACGGCCGTGTGCATGAGCTATAACCTGTGACAAACCAGTGACTGACAAGCAAGCAGCGTAATGCCCCTCAACTGGAGCACATTAACAGACAGTCCTCAGCACAGTGTCATCTGTCTGCTGCGGAATAAGACCTAAAGGAACCAAACCGAAGTATTTATTCACGTAAGATAACAAGTCGCTCGAATTGAATGGCCCAGGACTAACCCATCGCCCCAAACCCACAGCCAGATATTTGTTTAGTAGATGTAACACATGGTGTTCTAAGCTGGTTTGGATGGAGCAGATGTATCCTGATTTGACTTTAGCAGTCAGGTCCCCTGCCGATAGCTCAGTTGGCAATGGCATAGTATAAGGGAGCCATACAGACCAGCTCCAGTTCCCAGTCTGTGCTGGAGCGTCAAGGTTAGCATTAATATCCCAGAAAAATCAGCCGAGGTTCCTGCTCCTGATTATTACCCAGTCATCCCCCGTCCCACTCCCCATTGCAGCGATGTACCAGAATGATATCTGGACTCCAAGGGTTAAATTACGAGGAGAGATTACACAAACTAGGGTTGTATTCCCTAGAATTTTGAAGCTTAAGAGGTGATCTGATCGAAGTTTTCGAGATATTAAGGGGAACTGATAGGGTAGATAGGGAGAAACTATTTCCGCTGATTGGGGAGTCTAGGACTAGAGGACATTACCTAAAAAGTAGTGCAGGATCATTCAGGAGGGAATTTAGGAAACACAGGAACAGGAGTAGGCCATATGGCGTCTATGGAGTTAGGTCACAGATCAGCCATGATCTCATTGAATGGCAGAACAGGCCCAAGGGGCTAAATGGCAGAACAGGCTCGAGGGGCTAAATGGCCTCCTCCTGTTCCTATGTTCCTATGCATAGGTGGACGTCAGGTGAGGAGATGATCGGGTTTGACTATGATATTCCCCCCCATGGCTGAATAGAAACTCTCTGTCTGGCTCACAAGTAATGAGTGGCCACTTGGGTGAGGCAGCAGAGGCCCCTTGCTCTTTGTGGGTCATTACCATCAGGGAAGAAAATCGTCAAAGTAAAAATTTATACCTCCAAGAGAAATGTTACGCAGCGAGTTGTTGTGATTTGGAACACGCTGCCTGAAAGGGCGGTGGCAGCAGATTCAATAATAACTTTCAAAAGGGAATCGGATATATACTTGAAAAATAAAAAAATTGCAGGGCTATGGGGAAAGAGCAGGGAGGAGTGGGACTAATTGGATTGCTCTTTCAAAGAGCCGGCACAGACTCGATGGGCCGAATGGCCTCCTTCTGTGCTGTACGATTGTATTGTGCTAATTGAAATACGTGTCCTGTTTTGCCCCCAGTGGGCCGAGTTTCTGCTCTTCGCCTGCCTCCTGTTGGCCGTCTCCGTCATCTTTTCCATCATGGCTTATTTCTACACCTACGTGGGTTCCGAGGAGCTGGTCAGCGAAGACAAAGACAAAGACAAAGACGAGGACAAAGAAGAGAACATCACTCTACCACCACCGTACGAAACTATCTCCCTCAACACAGTCGACAAGCAGACGAAGATGTAGAATACCTCCTCCCTGCCGATGGCCTTCTTAACTTCCTGCTTCTAGTATTATTTACTGAGCTTATTCCGTTGTCAACGTAGCTTTGCCATGGGATTTTTAATCAGGAGTGGATTCAGAGTAATGTGTAAAGTGAATTTTATGTTATTTTATTTTTAATGGTACCAAGACTGCAATGACTGGGAGGAGGGAGGGGTGAGAAAATTCAAAGACATTTATTTCGCTGGTTGTCTGTGCCTTTGTGTGTTTTTCTTCATTCGCGGGATGTGGGACTCCCCGGCAAGGTTGACATTTAATTGCCCGTCACTAGCTGGCCTGAGATGCTGGTGGTGGTGGTGGTGGGCCTTCTAACCCTTTGACACACCTGAACGACTTGATAGGCCACTTCAGAGGGCAGTTGGCCAACCACACTTTGGTGTTGGACTGAAGTCACGTATAGGTCAGTCTGGGTAAGGACGGCAGGTCTTCTTCCCTGAAGGACGTTAGCAAACCCCAGTTGGGGTTTTACAAGAATGGCCATCTTTTACTGATACAACCTTTCCAGTTCCAGATTCTTCTAAAACAGAATTCTAAATTCTCAAACTGCCATGGTGGGATATAACCTAATGTTGTCTGGATTACCAGTCCAGTAACATAAACCACTACACTACCCCACTCACCTGCTGTCACAGCAACAAAGTAAATAGTACCACAGAGTGGTGAGACATGCGTCTATCTCGCTGGCACTTGTTGTCCCTTCCCCGCACGTTAATCTCTCCCGCTTTCAACCCAGCTTCCTCTCTCCCTCCCTGCCGTAAAGTGCTCCCAAACGCTTTTCTACATGCACCGGGGGGGGAGAGGGGGCTCCTCGGGTGCACCTGCTAGTGGCGAGTTTCATTGCCGCACCGGCTGAGACGTCTGGAGCTCGGTCATCCTCCTGATTGTAGATGGTGCCAGGAGCTCAGGGAAGAGAAGGGGGAACAGAGGGCAGCCCTGGTGCACAGACAGCCGTTAACTTCACTCTGCACTCCTCTTCAGAACTGAGGGGTGGCAGCGGGGGTGTGAGGCAGTTGCGGTGTCAGCGATGACTTGCGTTGATGTAGCGTGCCTCGCGTAGGAAATCGTTGAACTTAACAGGCGTTTGGCTCCCAACAAGGTAGCAGGGTCTCAATCCAACACGGTAAAAGCATCGAGGTAAAATCCGTACTCAGTGTATTTAAAGGGACCCAGTCCTCATTAGAAGGCGAATGTTATTGACAGACACGCGAGCCAGTGGCATGAATAATGTCAAACTGCGTCTCGTGCCTGCGATCTCATTGCAACAAATACATGGCAGGCTCCTCCCTCCCCAAACAATGAGGAGGATTTGCCAGATTCGATGCTCACAAAGACTCTACTGTTTTAACCCCAGGTTGTGAATATTTATGGGGACGGGGGTGGAGTCCAGAACTCGGGGGTCCTAAAGATAAGATAGTCACTAATAAATCCAATAGGGAATTCAGGAGAAACCTCTTTTGCCCAGAGAGTGGTGAGAATGTGGAACTCGCTACCAAATGGAGTGCTTGAGGCGAATGGCATCGATGCATTTAAGGGGAATCTAGATAAAGACATGAGGGAGAAAGGAATAGAAGGATATGCTGATAGGGTGAGATGAAGTAAATAGAGTGGGAGGAGGCTCGTGTGGAGCATAAACACCGGCATGGACTTGTTCCTGTGCTGTAAATTGAATGTAATTCTATGATAGTGAACTGAGGAGATGTGGGACAAAAGACTGAAGCAGTTACGGTCTGTGACAGGGCTGACAGTAATAGATGAAAGGTTAGGGAGAGCAGATGGGTGTCGGTGTGCGTCTCACGGTGTAATGTAACCTTGCGCCACGAGCTGTAGTTAGACCAGCACAAGCTCATTGGTTTAAACCCTGATGGTTGAGTGCCTTGGCTTCAGCTCCCAGAAGCTGCTGGCACTGAGGCACTCTGGCCATATGGTCCCTCCGTGGCTCCCTGGGCTTGTGGGCCGAGTGACGCTCTCGGCTTCAGGCAGCAACTGTCGCTGAATCTGGTTTACGGTAGGACGGGGGTGGGGGGGGGGGGGGTGTGGGGTGTGCTCTTAAAGGGACTGGGTGCCAGTGATTGCCCTGCCCTGCCGTTCCCGCTTGCCCACGCCTGGCGTAAGTCGACGTCCATTCGCCGGTGCGCGACGCTGTGGCGACGCTCACCGGCCTCCCTTCTGGGCTACCTCCCCGCGGCGTTGAGAATTCCCCCCTTCAGCCCTCACAGTGGTGCTGCTGACGGTTTAGCGGGTTAATGCGGGGCGTGTCCAGGGGCGGACTGACTCTCACCCCGCCACAAATGGGCGAGGGATTCTTCGTGATGCTCATGGGAAAACAAGGGGGCGGGGGGGATGGGAAAGTGTCGTTAAAAGAGCGCTGTGGAACCATTCATAGGGACACTCAGGATATCTTCCCATACGGCCAGCCTTAGGGTTGCCAACACTGAATGGACATATCCCTCGAGGTTTCATCACATGATCTGCCTCCAGCTGCCCCGCTCGGTCAAACAGCTTGATTTTCCCCATCGGCAATATTTTTATAGCCAACTAATGAAAGCGTTCAAAGAAAATGATAAAAATACGCAGTTTTTTTTAATGCCCCTATAATCTTTCTCCCGGGTTTTGCTGGCAGCAGTCAGTGCCCAGGAGATTCCTCTTCAATTCCTGGAGACTCCAGGCCAATCCTGGAGGGTTGGCAACCCCTACCCCAAGTCTCTCCATTTGGTGATGTGGGTTGACTATTGCCCCCTGGATGTGTCTGACCCAGCCAGGCCAAGATTCGATTTCCAACTGTGCTGAGTGTCATCGGATCAGAGAAACTTACAGCACAGAAGGAGGCCATTCGGCCCGTCCTGCCTGTGCTGGCTCTTTGAAAGAGCAGTCGTGCTCAGTCCCACATCCCCGCTTTTTGTCCGTAACCCTGCAAGCTCCTCATCCTCGAGTACCCGTCCAACATTCCTTCTAATATTATTGATGGAATCAGCTTCCACCACCTTTTTGGGTCACGCGTTCCAGATCCCGACAACTCTCTGAGTGAAAAAAATTCCTCCTCATTTCCCCGCTAGATCTTTTGCCAATGATTTTAAATCCATGACCTCTGGTTATTGACCCACTAGCTAGAGTAGGTTGACTGCAGCAGAGGCAAGGATAGAGCTAGGAAGCGTTGGTGGGGGGAGAGGGGTGGGGTATAGAATCAGTTAAGGTTTCCAATCGTTATGCTGCTGCTCACAGTTACACGCATGCAAACATCAGGAGGTAGAATTTTGCGCGGGGGGGGGGGGGGACGCGATCTCCAATTTCCCACCATAACTCCACCAGGGATCAGTGGAAACTGCGCCAGATGCCGAAGTTACAGCAGGAGATCGGGAAACCCACCCCCGTCCCCTCCCCACGGAAATGACTGCCGCTGGTGAGGGCTGACCTGTGTCGAATCCCCCTGTCGAATTACTTGCTGGCAATCGGTGTGCAGGCTCGCTTGGCCAAGGTACGAGAGGGCAGGCAGCCCCCTCCCCCTATGGGATATCACCCCAGTCTGAGTTCACAGGATGGGGGGAAAGGAAGAACACAGCTTCCCAAATTTGTTTTGCACTTCTTTTAAACAACCACTTATCTAAGAGACAGCAGTGGGCCTGAAGTTCAGTGCTGTGTTCAACCATTTAAAGAGGGGAACAAACTGTCTTTGAACTTTCTGCATATAAATATTTATACCCAAGAAAGCAAGCTCAAGTGTCAGCTGTGGTAGCACTCTTGAGTCTGAAGGTCATAGGTTCAAATCCCACTCCAAAGACTTGAGAACAAAAATCTAGGCTAGCACTCCAGTGCAGTGCTGAGGGAGTGCTGCACTGTCGGAAGGTGCCGTCTTTCAGATGAGATGTTAAACCAAGTCCCGTCTGCCCTCTCAGGTGGACATAAAAGATCCCGTGGCACCATTTTTGAAGACGAGCAGGGGAGTTATCCTCCTGGTGTCCTGACCAATATTGATCCCTCAATCAACATCACTAAAACAGTTTATCTGGTCATTATCACGTTGCTGTTTGTGGGAGCTTGCTGAGCGCAAATTGGCTGCCGCGTTTCCTACATTACAACAGTGACTACACTTCAAAAAGTACTTCATTGGCTGTAAAGCACTTTGGGACGTCCTGTGGTCATGAAAGACGCGAGAGAAATGCAAGTCTTTCTTACTAAACTCCATTTTTTAAAGAACTGGCTATTTAATAGTATATTTAAAGGTTTTTACCCGCTAGTGTAACGAATGCATTGGCACGGTGTTGAAATTGTGAAGTAAAATTGCATCTGGGCTTGAGTTTGTGTCTGGCTCCTGTTCAGCTCTTGCTCCTTTTTTATATTCAACAGTCCTGGTTGTGTAATTAAGTACATATTAGAGATGGATTAGAAAAACACATCAGGTAGCTATTCCACTCCCCTTGATTCCTGTCCCAGTGACACAGGTAAATGCACTACCTGATGAAGCACTGAATCGTGCCATATCAGAAAGTCCCAGGTTCAATTTCCAGGCTCATTTGGGACGTTACATTTGGCCTCAGTGACGCTCAACTAGAGAGGCGATTGGCTGTCCAGTGACTAATGCTGGAAGTGTGCGTGTCTGCACTGATATCAGATAAGGAAAGCTTTGGTTCGGCTGTGATGTCAAACAGCCCGCGGCACTCACTGTCTAGCTCGCGCGTGAAGATCGGCCATTTGTATGCTGGACTGGAAGGGGGCTATTGGGTTAGGTACAGGGAGCTGGTTTGGATGAGCCGTTGAACCATCTCAGGTGAACGTAGAAGATCCCCTGGCACAATTTCGAAGAAGAGCAGGGAAGTTATCCCCAGTGTCCTGGCCAAGATTTATCCCTCAATCCACGTCACTAAAAAACAGATAATCTGGTCATTATCACACTGCTGTTTGTGGGACCTTGCTTTGCGCAAATTGGCTGCTGCGTTTCCTACATTACAACAGTGACTACACTTCAAAAAGTATCTCATAGGCTGTAAAGCACTTTGGGACGTCCTGAAGTCGTGAAAGGCGCTTTAGCAATGCAAGTCTTCTTTCTGCTGGTGCTGAAGGAACTGTACCCCATTAAGAGCCATGCCTGGTGGTCAACACTGGAAATATAAAGGCGGGAACACCTTGGGAAATGAATTTTTCTCCCTCCTCCTGTGGAGATACACTGACCCCTGCATCGTGATTGGACCTTGTCAGATGTGTGGGTGCATGGTAACCGTGGGCACTTGGAGCCGGGCATTCTGAACACCAATAAAGATTCATTGTCCTCAAGAAAGCAGGGAGAAAATTGTGGGTTGGCGGTGGGGGGAGAGAAAGTAAGAGTAAAGCTAAAACAATGAAAGTAGAATGGAGGGAAAAGGGGAAGTTGGGAAGGAAGCCCAACCTTTGGGTTTGGGTGGGTCCCATGGATTTTCCTGTAATGCTCCTGAAGATAATGGCCGGGATTTCCCTGGGAGCTGATCCCGTTGCCCCACCTTAACTTCACCGGGAGTGGGTGGTTCCCGCCGCCCTTCCTACAGAGCGACTGCGAGGAAATCTCCGGCCTGTATTGTTGCAGCGCAATCATCGGCCCGGATCTTGCTGGGATAATAACAGCGAGTTCACGACACGCGGCCTTATTAACGCGCAAATCAGTCAGCAAGTGCGGACGAGGAAGAGCTACGCCGTGATTTGCGAATCGCTCGATTTACGCCACTCCGCCATTTCCCTCACACAAATGCCACCTCGCCTTTTAGCCTTGTTATTTTTAAGAAGTTGCGGCATTTGCACGATAATTGCCCACAATTATTGCAGCAAGTAAGGGCTGGTGACTAAGAGCGTAACTACCCTTTTAATGAGGTGGTAACGCAATGCAATGCAACCTCTCCGGCCCAGAAAGGGAACTGAAACTGTTCAGTCTCATTCCTGCAGGTAGTAAATCCTTCTTCGGATTTTAAAAAAAAATTCAATTTAAAACGCTTTAACTTTTTTCTTCCTTTTCCTTTCTGTCTCTTTTTTCTCTCTATCTCTTAATCCAATCTTTCATTCTCTTTATTTCTCTTTCTGTACCCGATTTGACTCGAATTCACCCTTTTCCCTTCTCCGTCGTTCCTCTGTTTTTTTCTCAATTCTTAAATCTCATTCTTTAAGGAGATAGACTCTCGGTCTCGTCGTTCACCCAAGTTCCCTGATGCCCCGCTGTCCTCGCCGCACTTCCAACAAGTTACAGGGCAAAAAATCTTCACGCTGAAGGGTGCGGGAAAAAGCCTAACTAACGGGACACGCCACGTGATTCCCCACTCCAGGAAATTCTGGCCCATTATCTTTGCTTTTGCCAAATATTCTAGGCAGGGGCAAGGGAATATGGGATCAGGAATATGTACAATAAAATCTCACCACTGCAAAATACCGACCGGTGAAGAAATGTTTTTTTTTAAACAGCTCCTTATTCTCCTCTCAAAGCGCTTTGCGTGCAACGGATTAAACGTCTCTGACTGGCAAAGGCGGCAGCCATTTTGCACAGACTGAGACCTCACAAACAGCAATGAGATCAAAGATATAAAAACAGAAAATGCTGGAAACGCTCAGCAGGTCAGGCAGCATCTCTGGAGCGAGAAACAGAGTTAACGTTTCAGGTCGAAGATCTTTCGTCAGAATGAGATCAATGACCATTTTTTTGGGGCGTTGGTTGAGGCAGGACGGTAGGCGAGGACACAGGGAGAACTTCCTTGCTCTTGCTCGAATAGTGCTATGGGTAGCGCTCTCACCTCTAAAGTAGAAGGTGATGGGTTTAACCCTTGACTCCAAGACTTGAGCACACAATCTAGGCTGACGCACCAGTGCAGTACTGAAGGAGTGCTGCACTGTCGGAGGTGCTGCTCGTGGATAAGACATTAAACCAGCCCCATCTGCCAGTAAACAATCTCATGGCGCTAATTGAAGAAAAGCAGGAAGCTTTCCCAGTGTCTTGGCCAACATTCTTCCCTTAGCCCGTACCACCAGAAAAACAGAATAACTGCTCATTTCATTTACTGCTCGTGGGAATCCCGCTGTGTGTAAAAAACTGTTATCAGTAAAACTGAGCACGAAGCTATTGGATTGTCGGAAGAACCCAACTGGTTCACTAATGTCCTTGAGGGAAGGAAACCTGCCGTCCTTACTCGGACTGACCTGTATGTGACTCCAATCTCATACCAAAGTGGTTGGCTCGTGACTGCCCTCTGAAGTGCCACTGAATTGGCAACTTAGGTTGGGCAATAAATGTCGGCCTTGCCATCGACACCCACAACCCGAGAATAAATAATTAAAAAATAATTGGCTGCTGCATTTCCCTCTGTGACAGTGACCATACTTCAAAGGCAGGTGCACAGTTTAATGTCCCATTCTTTCTAACAATGCAACACAGCCCGTTAGTACTGCACCGGATTGTCAGTCTGGATTGTGAACTCGAGTCCATGGAATGGGGCTTTGATGATAGCGCAAGACAAGCAATAACAAGTCGGCAGCTCATTTTACACTTGCACCCGATTTTCTCTGGTGGGGTGTAAGACGGGCTGCTGATTCGCTGTCACCCATTTCACTCTATCACCCGTTCCACGCTATCCCCTGTTCCACTCTATCACCCGTTCCACACTATCACCCGTTCCACGCTATCCCCTGTTCCACTCTATCACCCGTTCCACACTATCACCCGTTCCACATTATCCCCTGTTCCACTCTATCACCCGTTCCAAACTATCACCCGTTCCACACTATCACCAGCTTCATGCGATCACTGAAGGCAAATTTCCCCCGCACAAGCCACCTGACAACCAGTAGTAACATAGCTCTGGTATTAACACAGAGAAACCACTTGTCTCTACTGAATTGTGTTATGTACAGGACAGTATACTGTAAATTAATGAAAATTAAACAGGTACATTCTTTATACAGTTTGATTTTTTGTGTTTTTCATATCCTGTTAGCCTTTTTGAGGCACTTTTACCAGGATGTCGCCACCTAACTTACGGGTCTAGCACAGTCAACACTGGCAAACATCAGCAGCTTGCATTTTGACATAAAAAAACTTTAAATTAATTCGAAGGATGTGAACATTGCTGGCATGGCCGACATTTATCGCCCATCGCTAGTTTCCCTGTAAAACTGATTGGCTTTCCAGGCCACTTCGGAGAGCAGTTAAGAGTCATTGGTGCAGGACTGGAGTCACTTACAGGTCAGTCCGGGTAAGGATGGCAAGTTTCCTTCCCTAAAAGTGCATTAGTGAACCAGTTGGGTTTTTATGACAATCTGACAGCTTCATGGTCACTTTTACTGACACCTCCTATTTATTTCTTTAAAATGAATTCAAATTCTAAATCTGCCATGGTGGGATTTGAACTTACATTCTACCAGCTACTCGTCCAGGCCTATATGGATTACCAGTTTAGGGAACGCACCCACTGCACTACCATACCCTTATCAACTGTGAACAGAAGATGGGAATGGGATCACTGGTGCAGCACATACCCGGTTAAGTCCATTGACGCTCACGATACAGGCTCACACATGTGAAAATGGCTTGACAGGGTAGATGCTGAATGGCTGTTTTCCCCTGGCTGGAGAGACTAGAACCAGGGGTCGCAGTCTCAGGCAAAGGGGTCGGCCATTTAGGACTGAGATGAGGAGAAGTTTTTTCACTCAGAGGGTGGTGAATGTTTGGAATCCTCTACCCCAGAAGGCTGTGGAGGCTCAGCCGATGAGTATATTCAAGGCTGACATCGATAGATTTTTGGGCACTAAGGGAATCAAGGAATAGGGCGGGAAAGTGGAGTTGATGCAGAAGATCAGCCATGTTCTTATTGAATGGCGGAGCAGGCTCGAGGGGCCGTATTGCCTACTCCTGCTCCTATTTCTTATGTTCTTAAATGGTCACTTAGGTGAAACACCAGAGGAATTACACGTACCCCATATCCCAGCATGCATCACTGCATTCAGGAGCTGAGAAGTGAGGGGGTGGAAAAAGCTGAAGAGATCAAAACTATTTATCAAATGAAGGAGTTCACGGCTCCCCTATTAAAGGCAAAGGATATTCTATGGCAGTTCTGAATCCCTTTAATGCCTCCATGATGTAACGGAAGAAAATAATCTCTTCAAGTGTTTGGGGAAATCTTTTTGACTATCATCACACCGCACCCTCGAAGGGACCCGCCAATCTAGGATGGATGGACGCCCTGCCCCACACTCAGCTGACAGGCACGGCCCCTTCCAGTTAATGTTTCCAATGACTCACTAATGAGCCACATCATATTCTCCGTGGGTAGATACGGTGTTGTTGAGAAGGCTGTCACCTAATATTTAAGCATGTATTTGCTCAATTTTATATGGCTGAGGCGCAAAGGGTAAATAACTGCACCCTTCCCTTTTAATAGCCTGTAAGATTGTGAAGGCCATTTCAATCCAATTATGTTCTTGGCCTCCTCCAATCCCACATCGACTCCATTGCTGAAGGTGCCTCTGAGAAGTTTGGTTTCCACTTTTCTGCTGAGCATTTCTTTTCCTTCTCAACGTCCATCCAAGATTTGATCTCTGCGGGGGGGGGGGGGGGGGGGGGGGGGGGGTGGGGGGGGGGGCGCGTGGGGGGGGGGGCGGCCCTTCCAAAACCAAGATATCTGACGAGCAACAGGTGAAGGAAGGGGCGATCAATAGCTCCGAAAGCTTGTGATTTCAAATAAAACTGTTGGACTATAACCTGGTGTTGTGCGACCTCTCAATTGAATATACTCAACAACTGAACATCCACAGCCCTCTGGGGTAGAAAATTCCAAAGATTCACCACCCTCTTGTGTGAAGAAATTTCTCCTCATCTCAGTCCTAAATGGCCGACCCCTTATTCTGAGACTGTGACCCCTGGTTCTAGGCTCCCCAGCCAGGGGAAACATCCTCCCTGCATCTACCCTGTCAAGCCCTGTAAAAATTTTGTATGTTTCAATGAGATCACCTCTCATTCTTCTAAACGCTAGAGAATATAGGCCTAATCTACTCAATCTCTCCTCAGAGGACAATCCCCCCATCCCAGGAACCAGTCTAGTGAACCTTCGTTGCACTCCCTCTATGGCAAGTATTCAGTTCCATTGACTGATACCCCCATTTTGAGTCACTGCCCAAGAAGCATTTCTAGGGCCCTGTCTTTTCCCCTCATTGACCCTGATAACATTGGAGAGGAGGAATTTCAGGGCCGAAGACATTGTACTGTAAGGATAGGCACATATGGATTATTAAATAAGTAAGCTACTTGGATAATATGGAGCTAAAAGGGTTGTTAGGTTAAACCACTTAGGCTTTTAAAACACAGGCTTTTGATCACAGCAGGGGGGAGTATAAGAGAGGGAATTACCGCAATTTTAAAAATAGGTTCCTTTTAAAAAGAAAGACTTGCGTTTATATACCGCTTTTCATGACCTCAGGACGTCCCAAAGCGCTTTACAGCCAATGATGTACTTTTGGAAGTGTAGTCACTGTTGTAGTGCAGCAACATCATAGGTTTGTACAACAAAGCTATGGCTCGGGAAAAGCAATGCTAGGAAGTAACGGTATGGTGAGACAAGACATGAGGCCCCTCATCCCTGTCTAGCAATCTGTTCAAAGCTCTAAGGCTCATAAATCATCTAATACAGTTTGAATCCAGCAGCAACGAGACCATAAAAGAAAATGGTATAAAAAGAGATACAATGGCCCGGATTTTCTGAGGCCCATGACCGCGTACACGGTGCTTCTGCGGCCGTAAGTGCCCCGCAAGTTCCGGGTTTCTGCCTGCGCTGTGCTGCGCACGCGCGAAAACCCGGAACTTGCGATCTGTTAAGTATCAGCTCGACAGATCATCCGCATCCCCGGGAAATGGACATTCGCTGGCGGAGATTTGGACTATTTGCCCAACTGCTGCCCAGCGCTTGCCCGTGAAACTCTTATGCCTGGCAAAAGTAGGGTAGGGCCTTCTTTTACCAGCGTAAGTATAAAATATTTTTTTAATTATTTAAACATAAAAAATCTTTAAAATTAGTTATAGGTTATTTTTAGCCCCTTTAAAACGTTTAAATTTATTTTTTCAAAAAATTACATTTTTGTTTTAAATGTTTAATTTAATTGTATTTTAATTAATTTTGAACATGTAATGATTTTATTTTTATTTAACTGGTGTGTAATTGTGTTTTTTCGGGGATTCCTGTTAAGCTTATGGGGATTCCGCACGTTAATGGAATCCCCGTAAGCATAATGGGGATCCCCTTTTTGATTGGTTGACCTGGCCCACGTGATCCCAGGGGCGCTTGCGAACCGCGTACGCCCCGGGATACGTGGACCTTTATGCATGTGTACGCGTAGAGGCCCAGGAGCGCGAGTCTACGAACCTCCGGGACCATTAGGTAGGTTTGCACTTTTCTTCCGGTTCGGAGGCGTACGCCCGTGGGAGGCCTCCGATCGCAAATTCAGGCCCAATATTTTGCTCAGTAGCAACTTTCGCCTACCTTCAAGATCAGGTAATGTGAAGAGGCTTGGATAAGCCATGCTTGCGATTTCCCCTGGTGGTTCCCTGCACAGATGGCTTTCGACGTAGGGCTAAATGTGCGCTATTCTGAAGTTTTAAGACAAATGCTTTTGAAACTATAATAAATGAAGTTAGTTCTCAGACATATTACTTGTCGCTAGCTTTTTGAATCTGTTAAAAAGATAAGGAAGGAATTATCCCAACAGCTCCTCCGCCCATGTCGAAGCCGACCAATTTCCCGACCTTCCCAAATGCCGAATTGCATTGGAACCCCGATTCGGAACACAACGCTCACCAGATCTGTGCAAATGAGACCCGGGATCCCAGAATGGCAGCAACAACCGGCGGGCAATGGGCGCACTGGTCATTTATTGCCCACACTCTTCCTGCTGCCCGCCCGTTGTGTGGCAAATGTTGACATCGCTCCCAATGTTTCAAGGTTAGAGAAAAAACAAAGAATGATCAATCGGGGCTTCCACACGTGATTGATGTCAAGTGACCTCTGGAGGAAAGTTGACATGTGTGTGTGAACATAAGGTGTGGACAGGATCAAACTCAGTCTTGAAGTTCCCCCACAGATTGAATCTCTTGTCAATGCTTACTACGTCTGCTTGCTCAGGTGAATGCAAAAGATCCCACAGCACTAGTGTCATAGAGTCATAACGGCACAGAAGGAGGCCATTTGGCCCATCGAGTCCGTGCCGGCTCTCTGTAGAGCAATCCAGTCAGTTCCATTCCCCCACTCTATCCCCGTGGCCCTGCAAGTTTATTTCCCTCAAGTGCCTATCCAGTCTCTCCTTGAAAACATTGAGTGTGTCCGCTTCCACCACTTCCGTCGGCAGCGAGTTCCAGATCCTCACCACTCACTGCGTAAAAATGTTTTTCCTCACATCCCCCCTGTATCTCTTGCCCAAATCCTTAAATCTGTGTCCCCTAGTCCTTGTACCATCAACTAGTGGGAACAGCCTTTCCCCATCTAGCCTATCCAAACCCATCATAATCTTGTACACCTCTATCAAATCACCCCTCAACCTCCTTTGCTCTAATGTAAACAAATCCAGCTTCTCCAACCTGTCCTTGTAGCTAAGATCCCCCATCCCTGGAACCATTCCGGTAAATCTCCTCTGCACCCTCTCAAGGGCCACTAGTTCGAAGAAGAGCAGGGGAGTTCTCCCCCGGTGTCCTGGCCAATATTGATCGCTCAGTCAACATCACTAAAAGCAGATTATCTGGTCATTATCACATTGCTGTTTGTGGGAGCTTGCTGTGTGTAAATTGGCTGCCGCGTTTCCTACATTACAACAGCGACTGCTATTCAAAAAGTACTTCATTGGCTGCAAAGTGCTTTGGGACATCCTAATGTTATGAAAGGCACTAAATAGAATCATAGAATCATAGAATAGTACAACACAGAAGGAGGCCATTCGGCCCATCGAGTCTGGGGCGGCTCTTTCAAAGAACAGTTAGTCCCACTCCTCAGCTCTTCCCCCAATTTTTTATCCTTGAAGTAGTTATTGAATTCCCTTTAGAAAGCTACTACTGAATCCGTTTCCACCACCCTATAAATGAATATATATATAAACGCAGGTCACAGGTGAAGAACGGCCATTTTGGGCGAGTTATCTGGATGGCGTCTGGGACCAGTGGAACTTTAGCGACCACTCTGAGGAGAAGAGGTGGAGAAAGTGGAGAAAACTGGGAACAAAACTGAACTGAGTTCATTTTTAAATATTAACCGGTGGTAAACTCAACTGGTGGCTCCAGTGGAGCTGGAAAGAAGCCAACTAGGGTACACTTAGCACCTGCCTAAATTGAATCTCACTGAGTCAGGGCAGACTGCACATCTTACTCAATAAAGTCAACCGCAATCCCTGCTGTCTGCAAACCACTCGTTATTCTTAAGTGGAAGAGAACTTTCTATTCTGTATGTGCAGGAGGCCTGATGAATCAGAGAGTCGTGCTGACAGCTGATTTTATCTTCTTGTCAGTCAACATCAGGATCGCTCAATTCCTGCTGTGCTCCTGAGCAGACTGCCAATGTAGTCTGTGCTGTGCTTGTTCTGTTGTACCACACCTTGAGTTTTGTGGTTATAAATGATACTGGAATGTCCCTCGTGGTCTCCATTGTTGAAGCTCGTTCCTCAAGCCCCCTAACTACTGATTAGTAATTACCAGGCTTTCTTGGGATTGGTTGGCTGTTAATCAGGGCATTTAAAATCTAAGAGCTGGGTTCAAATCCACTGGAGACTGGTAAGGTGGGAGACCCTCTCTCTCTCTCTCCCCCCTCACCTCTCTCTCTCCCCCCTCACCTCTCTCTCTCCCCCCTCACCTCTCTCTCTCCCCCCTCACCTCTCTCTCTCCCCCCCTCACCTCTCTCTCTCCCCCCCTCACCTCTCTCTCTCCCCCCCTCACCTCTCTCTCTCCCCCCCTCACCTCTCTCTCTCCCCCCCCCCCCTCTCTCTCTCCCCCCCCCCCCTCACCTCTCTCTCTCCCCCCCCCCCTCACCTCTCTCTCCCCCCCCCCTCACCTCTCTCTCCCCCCCCCCCCCACCTCTCTCTCTCCCCCCCCCCCCCCCTCACCTCTCTCTCCCCCCCCCCTCCCTCCCTCACCTCTCTCTCCCCCCCCCTCACCTCTCTCTCCCCCCCCCCTCACCTCTCTCTCCCCCCCCCCCTCACCTCTCTCTCCCCCCCCCCCTCACCTCTCTCTCCCCCCCCCCTCACCTCTCTCTCCCCCCCCCCCCTCACCTCTCTCTCCCCCCCCCCCCCTCACCTCTCTCTTCCCCCCCCCCTCACCTCTCTCTCTCCCCCCTCACCTCTCTCTCTCCCCCCTCACCTCTCTCTCTCCCCCCTCACCTCTCTCTCTCCCCCTCACCTCTCTCTCTCCCCCCTCACCTCTCTCTCTCCCCCCTCACCTCTCTCTCTCCCCCCTCACCTCTCTCTCCCCCCTCACCTCTCTCTCTCCCCCCTCACCTCTCTCTCCCCCCCTCTCCTCTCTCTCCCCCTCTCCTCTCTCTCCCCCTCTCCCAACCCCAACTCCAACTCCCCCTACTCCCCCTACTCCCCCTCTCCCAACTCCCCCTCTCCCAACTCCCCCCTCTCCCAACTCCCCCCTCTCCCAACCCCCCCTCTCCCAACCCCCCCTCTCCCTCCCTCCCCTCTCTCCCTCCCCAATCTCCCCTTCTCCTCTCTCCCACTCCCTCTCTCTCCCTCCTTTCCCCTCTCTCCCCCCTCTCCCTCCCCCTCACCTCTCCCTCCCCCCCTCACCTCTCTCCCCCTCACCTCTCCCTCCCCCCTCACCTCTCTCCCCCTCACCTCTCTCCCCCTCACCCCTCTCCCCCCTCTCCCCTTCTCCCTCCTCTCCCTCCCCTCTCTCCCTCCCCTCTCTCCCTCCCCTCTCTCCCTCCCCCCTCTCTCCCTCCCCCTTTTCCCCTTCTCCTCTCTCCCACTCCCTCTCTCTCCCCTCTCCCCCTCTCCCCCGCTCTCTCTCTCCCCCGCTCTCTCTCTCCCCCGCTCTCTCTCTCCCCCTCTCTCCCTCCCCCTCTCTCCCTCCCTCCCCCTCTCTCTCCCTCCCTCCCCCTCTCTCTCCCTCCCCCTCTCTCTCTCCCCTCCCCCTCTCTCTCTCCCTCCCCCTCTCTCTCTCCCTCCCCCTCTCTCTCTCCCTCCCCTTCCCCTTCCCTTCACCTCCCCTCCCTCTGACTCCCTCTCCCTCTCTCTCTCCCTTTCCTCTCCCCCATCTCCTCCCACTCCCCTCCATCTCCTTCTCCCTCTCTCTCTCTCTCTCTCTCCTCTCCCTCTCACACCCCTCCATCTCCTCTCTCTCCTCTCCCCCTCCCCCTCCCCCCTCCTCTCCTCTCCTCCTCTCCTCTCCTCCTCTCCTCTCCTCCTCTCTCTCTCTCTCTCTCTTTCGTTCTCTCTCCACCTCCCCTCCCACTCTCTCACTCTCTCCCCTCCCACTCTCTCACTCTCTCTCTTTCTCACACACACACACATTGTAAGTGCCTAAAAGAAATAGGTTTGAGCAATAAGTTGGTTCTTATAGCTGTGACCCCATAGCAAAAGCTGCCCCTTATTTGGCATTAAGTTAAAACGTGTATTCAGAAATGCCGTAGGATGTTTTGAAGAGTAGAAAAGGTCAGACTTGGGTAGTAAAGGAGGCCATTCTGTGATTGAAGGCTATGACATTCTGTGAAGGAAGCTTTACTATTTTATCTATTTTGTCTATCTGTTCTACGTTATCCTTGAGCCCAAGATGCTGATGCAACAGAGTAAGCAATGAGAAAAGGCCAATTGGCCCATTAAGGAGGCTCCTTCCACAGGCCACATGTAATTTACCCTATCGTGAACTCTACCCAAACTCATTTCATCTTCTGAGGAAAGGGTCTCTATAAATACTCCCTACTCCATGAAACACACTAGATTCCTCACACCTTCACCCTTCAACCCTGGCCTGATCTTTCTAGACAATATTCCCTCAATGCGGCTCATCATCCAAACATCTTCATGACATATCAAGTTTGGCCCTCACTTTAGTGACATGCAAGAAGTGTAATTCTCCAACATGGTATTTTATCAACAGGCCCTCTTAATTGAATAGTGTGGATGGCAAGATGCTTGTTAAAGTCCTTTCAACCCTTCACCAACCAGTTAGGTTTCAGAAAAGGGCAGCTGACATGTAAGGAAGGAACTGAACATTTTCAGGCAATTAAAAACTAAAGCCATGGCTGCTAGAACATTCTCAGTGTAGAATCATTGAAGCTTCAGCACTGAAAGAGACCATTCATCCCACTGTGCCTATGCCATGACAGCACCTCCCAAACCCACAAACTCTGCCACCTGGAAGGACAAGGGCAGCAGGTGCACGGGAACACCACCACCTCCAAGTTCCACCCCCCCCCCACCAAGTCACACACCATCCTGACTTGGAAACATATCGCCGTTCCTTCATCGTCGCTGGATCAAAATCCTGGAACTCCCTCCCTAACAGCACTGTGGAAGTACCTTCACCACACGGACTGCAGCGGTTCAAGAAGGCAGCTCACCACCACCTTCTCGGGGGCAATTAGGGACGGGCAATAAATGCTGGCCTTGCCAGCGATGCCCACATCCCATGAATGAATGTAAAAAATGCTGGCTCCACATGACAGCTATCTACACCATTTTCCCCAGAACTGTAATATTTTCCCTCTTAAGTATTTATTTAATTCCCTCTTAAATGCAGTGATTCACTTAACTTCCACGGCCACTTTTTCTAATGCATTCCTCAATCTAAAAATCCTTCATGTGGCAAATGTTTGCTAACCTCCCCCTTAATGCTTGTATCACTAATCCTGAAGTTATGCCCTTATTAGCAAACCACTGACAAGTGTAAATAATCTTTCCCTATTTACCCTCTCAAACCCTTTGGAGCACGTCCATTAGAGCTTCCTGTAACCTTCCCCCTCCTTGCTGAACATAGCCTTAGCTTTTCAAGTCTCTCTTTGGCTCTCACGAGTCCACTCGATAGAATTGAACTTCCCTCTCGCCGCTCTGGAGAAATTTCATGTCAAGACGCCGTCTCGTATAATGGATTTAAATATTATCCAGTGACTCACGGCTGTTTGCCATGACTGATGAAACATTGCACCATTTCCCTGCCAAAAAAAAAAGTCACTGATCTTCAGAAGCCACCTATTGTGTGAAATACTTTTGAGAAACACAATCTGGCCCGGATTTTGCGGTAGGACTAACGGTGAGGCTATCAGCGCTCACCGTTATTCAAGTGTAAATCGGACAGAAACTTCCGCCGACCGCACGTGCGCCGTTAAACGCGGTAATCAGGAAGTTGCTGTTCTGGGTTGCCCTGCTCCTCCAGAAGCTGCGCTATACCGGAGTCTCGGAGAGAGACTTGGCATTGAAGCACATGAGACGGTGTGAAGTTGCGGTACTTACGTCATAGATACACACGAAACACACCAGAAAAAGTTAGGGCTTGTCCATTCCAGTGTAAGTAAATTTTTAACTGGGTGATAAGCAATGCTGCCTGTGATTTTATTTGGCCCTGCACAAGGGACTGTGCAGGTTATTCAAAATACCGCGCATGCGCGGGTTTTACGGGGCTGCACGGCCACACAACTTACAGGGAACATTGGTGATTAGTCTTAATTACTGCCAAACAACCTCTCTGGCACTGAAAATTAACTTTTAGTTGGAGATTTAAAAAAATAAAAGTATTTAAATGCATTTTTTTTACTTTTTATCTGTGTCTCTTTTATCTCTCTCTCTTAATCCCATCTTTCTTTCCCTCTCATCAATTCGCTTTCTGTACCTGATTTGGCATTGAATTAAATATTCTAACTGACACATCCTGGTTCAGACTCTGCGCTGCTCAGTCAGGATTCTTAATCTGATTGGTTAAGGAGATGCCCAGTTGCTTGCCCTGTTCACACAGGTTCCCAATCCTCTGTAGAGGGCGCTGTGGCGAAATGGCTTTCGAATTACCACAAATTCCAGTGCAAGATCCCATAGAAAGTTGGTGGGCCAGTGTAAGTGTCATGAATAGCTGGTGCCAGTCGTTCGCCGCTGACTGCAAAATCTGGCTCAAAAACGGGCTAAATAATTGGAGGTACTGTTTATTTACCTTGGGACGCACTGAGGTCATGGAAAGTGCTATATAAATGCAGGTTCTTTCTTCTTTCTATCTCTCCTTTCTCCTGGCAAAGCAGTTTACTGCTACAGTGTCTTTCAGCTTCCATTCATTTATTATTGATTACAAAAGGATTGGAGCTTTTTGTTTATTCGTTCATGGGATGTGGGCGTCGCTGGCAAGGCCAGCATTTATTGCCCATCACTAGTTGCCCTTGAGAAGGTGGTGGTGAGCTGCCTTCTTGAACCGCTGCAGTCCATGTAGTGAAGGTACTCCCACAGTGCTGTTAGGGAGGGAGTTCCAGGATTTTGACCCAGCGACGATGAAGGATCAGCCGATATCTTCCAAGTCAGGATGGTGTGTGACTTGGAGGGGAACTTGGAGGTGGTGGTGTTCCCATGCGCCTGCTGCCCTTGTCCTTCTAGGTGGAAGAGGTCGCAGGTTTGGAAGGTGCTGTCGAAGAAGCCTTGGCGAGTTGCCGCAGTGCATCTTGTAGATGGTACACACTGCAGCCACGGTGCGCCGGTGGTGGAGGGAGTGAATGTTTAAGGTGGTGGATGGGGTGCCAATCAGCGGGCTGCTTGGTCCTGGATGGTGTCGAGCTTCTTGAGTGTTGTTGGAGCTGCACTCATCCAGGCAAGTATAAGAGTAAAGAAGTCTTACTACAATTATACAGGGCCTTGGTGAGACCACACCTGGAATACTGAATACAGTTTTGGTCTCCTTACCTAAGGAAGGATATACTTGCCTTAGAAGGAGTGCAACGAAGGTTCACTAGACTGGTTCCTGGGATGAGGGGACTGTCCTATGAGAAGAGAGTGAGTAGACTAGGCCTATATTCTCTAGAGTTTAGAAGAATGAGAGGTGATCTCATTGAAACATGTAAAATTCTTACAGGGCTTGACAGGGTAGATGCTGGGAGGATGTTTCTCCAGGCTGGGGAGTCGAGAACCAGGGGTCACAGTCTCAGAATAAAGGGTTGGCCATTTAGGACTGAGATGAGGAGAAATGTCTTCACTCAGAGGGTGGTGAATCTTTGGAATTCTCTACCCCAGAGGGCTGTGGCGGCTCAGTCGTTGAGTATATTCAAGACAGAGATCAAGAGATTTTTGGACTCTAGGGGAATCAAGGGATATAGGGACAGTGCAGGAAAGTGGAGTTGAGGTAGAAGATCAGCCATGATATTATTGAATTGCAGAACAGGCTCGAAGGGCCGAATGGTCTACTCCTGCTCCTATTTCTTGTGTACTTATGCTCCTGGGAATTCTACTCAGAACTGTAAAATAATGGAGGAATATGGGATATTTATATTTGCTTACATAGGAACAGGAGTAGGTCAGTCAGCCCCTCGAGCCTGTTCCACCATTCAGTTAGATCATGGCTGATCTGCACCTCAACCCCCTTTACCTGCCTTTAACCCATATCCTTTGAGACTCTTACCTAACAAAAATCTATCGATTTCAGTCTTCAAAGCTTAAATTATCCCCCAGCACCCACAACCTTTTGGGGAGAGTGTTTTCCTTATTTCCACTACCCTTTGTGTGAAGAAGTGCTTCCTGACATCACCCCTGAACGGCCTCGCTCTAATTTTAAGATTATGCCCCCTTGTACTGGATTCCCCCTACCAGAGGAAACTTTTATCGGCCCTATTGAATCCTTTTATCATTTCGAACACCTCGATCAAATCGCCCCTCGACCTTCTGTACTCAAGGGAAAACGAGCCAAGTTTATGTAACCTAGCCTCACAATTTAACCCGTTAACACCCGGTATCATTCTGGTGAATCTGCGCTGCACCCCCTCCAAGGCCAATATATCCTTCCTGAGGTGCGGGGCCCAGAATTGAACACAGTTACTCCAGATGGGGTCTGACCAAGGCACTGCACGACTGAAGCATCGCTTCCTCCCCTTTGTAATCCTTGAGATAAAGGCCAGCATTCCATTAGCCTTTTTGATTGCTTTTTGTACCTGTCCACTGGCTTTTAATGATTTGTGTACTTGGACTCCCTTTGCTCCTCTACAGTTCCTAATTTCTCACCCTTTGGAAAATATTCTGATTTATCTTTCTTAGGTCCAAAATGGATGACCTCACACTTGCCCACATATATACAAGCAAACCTAGGATTGTAATTTTCGCTGTATGGAAAAAAATTAACGTTTAATTTGAAAGTGCATTGAAATAAATAATTTGTATTTGTTATTGGCCACTTGAAGAACGGGACATCGTATGGAGAATTGAAGAGAAAAGCACAAGAAGACAGCAGTTTGGAGAAGTGAGAATTGAGCCAGAACCTACCTTAAGCAGAGCACTGATGATGAAGATTGACCAGGACAACAGAAGGTATTGATAGGACATTACCGGAACAAATGTGGAGAGCATCTGGGAGCTAAGGCACTAGTTATCAATGATTTCAATTATCCAGAAGTTAAATGGAACCATGGTGAGATCTCTTAAAAGTTTGATATAATTGTTTCAACTGATAAAGGAATACATCCTGGTATTGTGTGCAATGAAGGGTGTTGTAGAAGAGCTGATACTTGTCCCCTTCTACAATCTTCTTCACTGCTCTCCCCAAGGCACTGACATGGCTGGGTATGGTTCCACTGGTGTCAGCTGATCTCCGCTACCGAAGCGAACTGGCCAGTCTTTGGGTGTGGCCTGGATACTCAGTGCCAACTGGCTATGAAGCCGTAGGGAAGCCAAGCCGTGCGCGACCCCGTTCGAGCTCAGTGTCTCATAGAATCATAGGATCATAGAATAGTACAGCACAAAAGGAGGCCATTCGGCCCATCGAGTCTGTGCCGGCTCTTTCGAAGAGCAATCCAGTTAGTCCCACTCCTCCCGCTCTTTCCCCATATCCCTGCAATTGTTTCTCCTTCAAGTATTTACCAATTCCCTTTTGAAGGCTGCTACTACTGAATCTGTATCCACCGCCCTATCAGACCGTGCCTTCCAAATCCTAACCACTCGCTGCGTAACAAAGGTTTTCCTCATGTCGCCTCTGGTTCTTTGCCAATCACCTTAAATCTGCCTCGCACCTACATTTCCCAGCAGGTGTCACTGAATAGCCAAGATGATTGGGGAAAGCTGGTTTATTTGGCCCATCCTTAGCCCCCAGGCACTGAGGCCAACTGCAGTGTTCTTTTTCCCCCCTGGCTGCGATCAGCCAACTCTCTACAGATAGAGAAAAGAAAAGGGAGTTGCATTTCTGTAGCGCCTTTCATGACCTCAGGATGTCCCAAAGCGCTTTACAGCCAATTAAGTACTTTTGAAGTGTAGTCACTGTTGTAATGTAGGGGTTCAAACATGGCACCTTACTGGTTTACATGACTCAGTGCCACAATGGGAAATGCATTTACTCAACAGTTAGGGGGGGTCATGTTCACATAGTAAAGACGTCAAGCAGGAGAAGACCTTTGGCCCATCTAGCCCAACTATCCACTCTATTCCCTTGGTAAAGAAGGAAGAAAGAAAGACTTGCATTAATACAGCACCTTTCATGACCTCAGGATGTCCCAAAGCGCTTTACAGCCAATGAAGTACTTTTTGAAGTGTAGTCACTGTTATAATGTAGGAAACACCTTTCTAATAACCCTGAATGCCACTTGTTGACAAGAACCTGTCTAATTCTTTCTCAAAACCCTCTTGTTCCACCACCCATGCCAGTAATCCTTTCCACATATTTACCAAGCTTTTAGTAAAAAGGATGCTCGTGAGTTTCTTTGACTGTCCCCATTACGCACTCCAGTCAATATAAGGAAGATTGAAATCCCCAGGATTACTACTGACTACTTCACACTCATCTGCCTTAGCATGTCCCACAAAACTGCCATCAGCCTCCCTTTGAGTATCTGATGGCCTGTAACGTGTTCTGGTTGTTGACTTTTTCCCTTTACTGTCCTTTAATTCTATCCAAAGAGATTCAGTACCCCTTTCAACAGCCAACTCTATTGTAACTAGTCCCTCTTTAACAACTAATTCCACCCTAAGTGCTGCCTGATCTTCCTAGTCCTTCATAAAACACGGAAAACCCTGCAAATCAACTCCCCAATGATCATTTGATTTCAACCAGGTTTCAGTCATTCCTACAACCTCTACTTCCTCGCTATGTACCAGCCCTTCTAGTCCGCCCATTTTATCCCTTATACACTTTGCATTTTTTTTAATTCATTCACGGAATGTGGGCGTCGCTGGCAAAGCCAGCATTTATTACCCATCCCTAATTGCCCTGACTCATAACGGCACAGAAGGAGGCCATTCAGCCCATCGAGTCCATGCCGGCTCTCTGTAGAGCAATCCAGTCAGTCCCATTCCCCCGCTCTATCCCCATAGCTCTGCAAGTTTATTTCCCTCAAGTGCTTATCCAGTCTCCCCTTGAAAACATTGAGTGTCTCTGCTTCCAGCACTTCCGTCGGCAGCGAGTTCCAGGTCCTCACCAGTCACTGCGTAAAAAAGTTTTTCCTCACATCCTCCTGTATGTCTTGCCCAAAACCTTAAATCTGTCTCCCTTAGTCATTATACCATCAACGAGTGGGAACAGCCTTTTCCCATCTAGCCTATCCAAACCTGTCATAATCTTGTACACCTCTATCAAATCACCCCTCAACCTCCTTTGCTATAATAAAAACAAATCCAGCTTCTCCAACCTGTCCTTGTAGCTAAGATCCCCCCATCCCCAGAACCATTCTGGTAAATCTCCTCTGCACCCTCTCAAGTACCTTCACATCCTTCCTAAAGTGTGGTGAACAGAACCTCTATTTATGAAACCATATCTTCGCTAACCACTCTCTCTCAATATGTCCCGCCACCTTCAGGGACCTATGCACATTAACTCCCAGGTCCCTCTGTCCCTGCACACTCTTTAAAACTGTGCCATTAAGTGTATATTGCCTCTCCCTGTTTCTTCTGCCAAAATGCATCACCTCACACTTCTCTGTATAAAATTCCATCTGCCACTTGTCTGCCCATTCTGCTAGCCTTTCTATATCCTGTGCAGTCGATTGATATCACCCTCACTGTTTGCCACACCCCCAAGTTTGGTGTCATCGGCAAATTTAGAAATTCTACTCTGTATTCCAATATCCAGGTCATTTATATATATCAAAAAAAGCAGTGGCCCCAGCACTGACCCTTGGGGAACACCACTGTCTACCATCCTCCAGTCTGAAAAACAGCCATTTATCACAACTCGCTGTTTTCTGTCCTTAAGCCAATTCCTTATCCAAGCTGCCACTGACCCACCTATTCCATGAGCCTTAATTTTGTTAACCAGCCTTCTATGTGGTACTTTGTCAAATGACTTTCAAAAATCCATGTAGACAACATCCATTGTATTCCCTTCATCAATCCTCTCTGTTACTTCATCAAAAAATTCAATTAGATTAGCCAAACACGATCTGCCTTTTACAAATCTGTGTTGGCTCTCCTTAATTAGCTTAAACCTCTCCAAGTGCCCGTTAATTTTTTCCTTGATTATTGTTTCTAAAACTTTACCCACCACTGATGTTAAACTGACCAGCCTGTATTTACTAGGATTGTCCTTACACCCTTTCTTGAACAATGGTGTCACATTTGCCACTTTCCAATCCTCAGGCACCTCCCCCGCATCTAGGGAAGATTGGAAAATTATGGCAAGCCCTTCCACTATATCCTTACCCAATTCCCTTAGCAATCTGGGATGCAAGCCATCTGGACCAGGCGACTTATCCACTCTAAGCGTACCCAGCCTTTCGAATACATCTTGTCTATCAATTTTCACCCCTTCCATTGCTTCTACCTTCTCCACTTTTACTGATATCTTACTACCAAGTTACTGTTTACGTGATTTTTGGGTTCCCCTTTTATGTTAATCGCCATTCTACTCACATATTCTCTCTTTGCCAATCTTATTTTCATCTTCACTTCCCCTCTCAACTTATTGTATTTGGTCTGGTTCTTTCTTGAAGAATTCATCTGACATGCATCATACACCCTCTTTTTGTTTCATCATCTCTATCTCCCCCGTCATCCAAGAAGCCCTTGCTTTGGTTCCCTTACCCTTCCCTCTTGTTGGAATGTACCTAGCCTGTACTTGGAACATCTCCTCCTTAAAAATCACCCATTGTTCCGTTACAGGTTTTCCTGTCAGTCTTTGGTTCCATTTTTGCCCACCTCATTCCCTCGCACCAGATCCAGCAATGCCTCCTTTCAAGTTGGGCCAAGAACATACTGGTCAAGGAAATTCTCCTGAACACATTCCTCCGTCTCCTTTCTCTTTACTCTAGCATTATCCCAATCGATATTTGGGTAATTAAAGTCCCCCAATATCACCACTCTGTAGCTTTTGCGATTTCCCTGCAGATTTGCTCCTCTACCTCCCTCTCACTATTTGGAGGCCCATAGAATACCCCCAATAGCGTGATCATACCCTTTTTGCTCCTCAACTCCAACCAAATGGATTCTGTCCTTGTCCCCTGAAGAACATCCTCGCTTTCCAACACTACAATGTCTTCCTTAATCAGCACTGCCACCCCGCCTCCCTTTTTTCCTTCCCTATCTTCTCCACATCATATCTTTTCTGAACACCTTGTACCCTTGAATATTAAGTGCCCAGTCCTCACCTTTTTTAAGCCACGTTTCCATTATTGCCACAACATCATATTGCCACACGGCTAATTGTGCTTGTAGCTCACCAACCTTATTCACCATACTTTGTGCGTTTACGTACATGCATTCTAAATCCATTTTTGAATTTTTCGTAGTCTTTCTTATTCTGCTCCTATCTAATATGGTACTACTTCCGCCTCTAGTACTATTTTCTTCTCTAGTACTATCCAACACACTCACTCTTTTATGCACCTTATTCCTCTTTTCTACTCCTATATGCTGGTGCCCATCCCCCTGCCAAGCTAGTTTAAACCCTGCCCAACAGCACTAGCAAATCTCTCCACGAGAATATTGGTCCCGGCTCTGTTGAAGTGTATCCTGTCCGGCTTGTACAGGTCCCACCTTCCCCAGAAACGGTCCCAATGCCTCAGGAATCTAAAGCCCTCCCTCCTGGACCATCTCTCCAGCCATGCATTCATCTGTTCTATCCTCCTATTCCTGTATTCACTAGCACGTGGCACCGGGAGTAATCCGGAGATTACTACCTTTGAGGTCCTGCTTTTTAATCTCTTTCCTAGCTCCCTATAGTCTGCCTGCAGGACCTCATCCCTCTTTCTGCCTGTGTTGTTGGTAAAGATATGGACCATGACCTCTGGCTGTTCACCCTCCCCCCTCAGAGTGTCCTGCAGCCGCTCAGTGACATCCTTGACCCTGGCACCAGGGAGGCAACATACCATCCTGGAGTGACGCCTGCATCCACAGAAACGCCTATCTGTTCCCCTGACCAATGAATCCCCTATCACTATTACTCTTCCACTCTTCTTCCTCCCCCCCTGTGCAGCTGAGCCACCCGTGGTGCCGTGGCCTTGGCTCTGGCTGCTCTCCCCAGAGGAACCATCACCCCCACCAGTTTCCAGAAGTGTGAACCGGTTAGCGAGCGAGATGCACTCTGGGGATTCCTGCCCTACCTGCCTGGTTCTTCTTTTCTGTCTGGTGGTCACCCATTCCCTCTCTGCCTGCACATTCTGAGGTTGCGGGGTGATCACTTCTAGAAATGTGCTTTCCAAGTATTTCTCAGCCTTGCGGATGCACTGTAGTGACTCCAGCTGCCGCTCAAGCTCCGAAACCCGGAGCTCGAGTTGCTGCAGTTACATAGATACATAGATACATAGATACATAGAAGATAGGAGCAGGAGTAGGCCATCCGGCCCTTCGAGCCTGCTCCGCCATTTAATGAGATCATGGCTGATCCTCCAATTCAGTATCCCGTCCCCGCCTTCTCTCCGTAACCCTTAACCCCTTTTGCCTGTAGAAATACATCTAATTCCCTCTTAAATATATTTAATGAGCTGGCGTACACTGCCCTCTGTGGCAATGAGTTCCACAGGTTCACCACCCTCTGAGTGAAGAAATTCCACCTCATTTCTGTCCTAAATGGTTTAGCCCTTATCCTTAAATTATGTCCTCTAGTTCTGTTCTCACCCGCCAAGGGAAACATTCCTTCTGCATCTAGTCTGTCTAGACCTGTCAGAATTTTATACACTTCTATGAGGTCCCCTCTCAATCTTCTAAACTCCAGTGTGTACATCCCTAAACTACATAGTCTCTCCTCATAGGTCAATCCCGCCATTCCTGGTATCAGCCTGGTGAATCGCCGCTGCACCCCCTCCATGGCAAGAACATCTTTCCTCAGATGAGGCGACCAAAACTGTACACAGTACTCGAGGTGTGGTCTCACCAGTGCCCTGTACAGCTGCAGCAAGTTGGCGACACTTCCTGCACATGTGGTCGTCCAGGCTGCAAGAAGTGTCCAGGATTTCCCACATGGCACAGGATGTGCAAATCACGGGACTGAGCTGCCCTGCCATGCCTCTATTTACCAGACTATGGAGGTCATTTCGCAGAAATAAACTTAAAACTTAACCAGAAACACTCAACAGCTACCCACCAATCAGCTACCCACCAATTAGATAGGCTCGGAACTACTTAGCAGAAATATACTCAAAACAGAACAAAAAAAACTTACCACAAATACTCACCCTATACTCACCTCTCAGCTCCCTTGTGCCAGCGACACCTTTGAATTCTGACGCCACTCCTTCGTTGTGTCGCTTGCCGACTGTTTCCCTCGCAGGTAGTCCGCTCGCTCAGACTCCCAGGCCTCTGCTCCACGCTGCCTCGATCCCTGGTCTCCGACTCCGTTCCTCCCGCAGGTCCGCTCACTCAGACTCCCAGGCCTCTGCTGCACGCTGCCTTTATCCCCGATCTCCGACTCCGTTCCTCCCGCAGGTCCGCTTGCTCAGACTTGATTTATTAATCCAATACTATCCAGTATTTATCCAATTCTCCTCTTCCTTTTTATCCCCCTGGGTAACCACTTGCTTTACAGAGGCATGGCATTACTTATGGTTACCCTCCATTGTATCTATGATATAGTGGAAGCAGATTAAATAGTAATTTTTAAAAAAGAATTGGATATAAGGAAAAATTTGCAGGGCTATGGGGAAAGAGTGGGGGGAGTGGGACTAATTGGATAGTGTCAGCTGTGGCTCAGTGGGTTGCACTCTTGCCTCTGAGTCACAAGGTTGTGGGTTCGAGTCCGACTCCAGAGACTTGAGCACATAATCTAGGCTGACACTCCAGTGCAGTGCTGAGGGAGTGCTGCACTGTCAGAGGTGCTGTCTTTCAGATGAGACATTAAACCGAGGCCCTGTCTGCTCTCTCAGGTGGACGTAAAAGATCCCGTGGCACTATTTCGAAGAAGAGCAGGGGAGTTCTTCCCGGTGTCCTGGGCCAATATTTATCCCTCAACCAACATCACTAAAATCAGATTATCTGGTCATTATCACATTGCTGTTTGTGGGAGCTTGCTGTGCGCAAATTGGCTGCCACATTTCTGTGTGCAGAATGGCTGCTGTGTTTCCTACATTACAACAGTGACTACACTTCAAAAGTATTTCATTGGCTGTAAAGCGCTTTGAGACGTCCTGAGTTCATGAAAGGCGCTATATAAATGCAAGTCTTTGTTTCTTCAGCTCTTTCAAAGAGCCGGCACAGGCACAATGGGCCGAATGGCCTCCTTCTATGCTGTATAATTCTGAATAATGATTGGACAATTTCAGATGCACAGGGGGTTTTCGAGGGGCTGAATGGTCTACTCCTCTGCCTATGTTCCTGCTCCTTCCTGCTTTTCCTTCCTGCCCTACGAGTGGTCACCCATTTCTCTTGCTCCTGACTCCTCTCTGCCTGTGAGATGACCACTCCTCGGATCCTATGTTCCACAAACATTTCCTCATTCTGAATGTTGCAGAGTGTGGTCAGCTCGTGCTCGAGTTCAGCATTTTCTTGCCGACCTGCCAACATTGCATGCTTGTGTACACCTCCTGGATATCTTATGGATTCAAATTGTCAGCTGCTAACACTCGCGCCTCTGAGTCAGAAGGTTGTGGGTTCAAGTCCTACTCTAGAAACTTGAGTGCATAATCCAAGCTGACACTTTGGTGCAGTACTGAGGGAGTGCTGCACTGTTGGAGATGCCGCCTTTCTGATGAGATATTAAACTGAGGCCCCGTCTGCCCTCTCAGGTGGACTTGAATAATCCCACGGCACTATTTCGAAGAAGAGCAAGAGAGTTCTCTCCAGTGTCCTGGCCAATATTTATCCCTCAATCAACATCACTAAAAATAACAGATTATCTGGTCATTATCTTATTGCTGTTTGTGGGAGCTTGCTGAGCGCAAATTAAAGTGTTTCTTACATTACAACAGTGACTGCACTTCAAAAAAGTACTTCATTGGCTGTAAAGCGTTTTGGGACATCATGAGGTTGTGAAAGATGCTGTATAAATGCAAGTTCTTTCTTCCTTTCCTTTTACTCAGGGAGGCCCACATCATGCACGCCACACACGTAACTGGCTTTGCAATGGCATTTGCCATTTTTCAAAATGATCTAACTTGATCTAGTTTGATCTAGTATTTATTAGGAGGGCTAATATGATGGATAGGTCGGAAATCAGACTGTCATTAGATTCAATTTCATAGGACTGGCTGAAGCAAAGGGGGCATTAAAATTAATGTACCAACTATCAAGAGAGTTCATCTTACAAGAGAGGAACTGAAGAGATAAATCAGAAAATAAATACCCGAGAGAGGGAAAAAATATGCTGGGAGGAAGCAATATATAGAAGAGATATTGAAGATGGAGATAGTTTCTGCTGGTCTCTATAACCAAAGCTGTGGGGCAAGAATCTTTTTTTTTATTCGTTCATGGGATGTGGGCGTCGCTGGCAAGGCCAGCATTTATTGCCCATCCCTAGTTGCCCTTGAGAAGGTGGCGGTGAGCCGCCTTCTTGAACCGCTGCAGTCTGTGTAAAAACAAAAATGCTCGACATTGAGTTGGTCATTCAGAAACAGGACACTAAAATTCATAAAATATTAGGTCAGAGGGCTTTAGGGAAAGAGCAGGGGAGTGGGACTGATTGGATAGCTTATTCAAAGAGCCAGCACAAGCTCAATGGGCCGAATGGCCTCCTTCTGTGCCCATCATTCTGTGATTCTATGGTGGAAGCAAAGACAGAGTGAGGGAAATGTTGCACACGTTCACTGGACACAATCGTTGCTGCTAAAATGACCAGAGGATAGTCAATTTAATTTCAGTCTTCAAAAAAAAAGGTCAGATTCATAATCCTGGGAACTGTACAGCTGTTAGCTTGACATCTGTAACGAGGGGAAAATATAATAGAGTCTATTACAAAAGATGCAATTCAAGAGCACTTAAGCAAGAGAGAAAGCAATAAATCCATTGCTGGTATGAAATTATGAGCAGCAGGCCAACTTTTTGGAGCAAATTTTTTAAGACACGACATAATCCTTGGGAGACGTACATGTCGTATATCTCAACCCTCGAAGAGCATCCAACGAGCTTCATCACAAGAGACTCGGGGTTAAAGTGACAGCTCGTGGAATCCATAAAATGACATAAAATGGATTCTTCGTTAGATGCATAATAAGAAACGAATAGGCTGCTATGTCCACTGGAACCCTCAAGGCATTGACTCTGGGAACCTCCTGTGGTTGATAATATTTAATACTTATGTTGGCCATGGTATTATAAGTAGACTTTCTAAGTTCATGGATGACACCAAGTTGAGTGAGAAAGCGGAACCAAAGAGATCGGTAGAGACTTTCCAACTGGGCAAATGAATAGTATGTAATATATGGTACTAGATTTTGTAGAATTTACATGGATTCACGGAGTTACATGGGAGTCGAGTGGACTGTGGTCTCACTGTTGCCAATGACCAGCTCTGTGTACTGATTTGTGAATGAGATGAAGTATATATGCAAGTATATTTTTAGTTGAAGTGGCCGATTTCCTTCTCAGGTTGTCCGCTCATCAATTGTTGCAATACACAAACAACAGATCACGTGATCAATCCGTACTACATAAGAACATAAGAAATGGGAGCAGGAGTAGGCCATACGGCCCCTCGAGCCTGCTCCGCCATTCAATAAGATCATGGCTGATCTTCTACCTCAACTCCATCTTCCCGCCCGATCCCCGTATCCCTTGATTCCCTTAATATCCAAAAATCTCTTGATCTCAGTCTTGAATATACTTAATAGGGTTGTGAATCTTTGGAATTCTCTGCCCCAGAGGGCTGTGGATGCTTGGTCGTTGAGTATATTCAAGACTGAGATCGATAGATTCTTGGGCACTAAGGGAATCAAGGGATATGGGGATCAGGCGGGAGAGTGGAGCTGATGTAGAAGTTCAGCCATGATCTTATTAAGAAAACCAAGGGTGTGGTGAGAATGAGGAACTTAAAGAAATTATTCTTAATAAAAAAAATTAGCAAAATTAATGGGACTAAAAGTCGATAAATCCCAAGGACCGGATGACCTACATCCTAGTGTTTTGAAAGAGGTGGTCATTGGGATAGTGGATGCATTGGTTGTCATCTTCCAAAATTCTATAGATTCTGGAACGGTTCCTGTAGATTGGAGGATAGCAAATGTAACCTCGCTATTTAAGAAAGGAGGGAGAGAGAAAACGGGGAACTACAGACCTGTTAGCCTCACATCAGTAGTTGGGAAAATGCTGGAATCTATTATAAAGGATGCAATAACTGGGCACTTAGAAACTAATAGTAAGATTGGGCAGAGTCAACATGGATTTATGAAAGGGAAATCCTGTTTGACAAACCTATTGGAGTTCTTTGAGGTTGTAACTAGTGGAGTAGACAAAGGGGAACCGGTAGATGTGGTGTATCTGGATTTTCAGAAGGCCTTCGATAAGGTCCCACACAAGAGGTTGGTGAACAAAATTAGGGCACATGGAATTGGGGGTAATATACTAGCATGGATTGAGAATTGGTTAACAGACAGAAAACAAAGAGTAGGGATAAACGGGTCTTTTTCAGGATGGCAGGCTGTGACTAGTGGGGTACCGCAAGGATCGGTGCTTGGGCCCCAGCTATTCACAATCTATAACAATGATTTGGATGAGGGGACTAAATGTAACATTTCCAAATTTGCTGATGATACAAAGCTAGGTGGCAGTGTCAGTTGTGAAGAGGATGTGAAGAGGCTTCAAGGAGACCTCGACAGGCTCAGTGAGTGGGCGAAAACATGGCAGATGGAATATAATGTGGATAAATGTGAAGTTATCCACTTTGGTAGAAAAAACAGAAAGGCAGAGTATTTCCTAAATGGTGAAAGATTGGGGAATGCAGATGCTCAAAGGGACCTGGGTATCCTTGTACATGAGTCACTGAAAGTGAATGTGCAGGTGCAGCAAGCCATTAGGAAAGCAAATGGTATGCTGGCCTTCATTACAAGAGGATTTGAGTACAGGAGTAAAGAAGTCTTACTCCAATTATATCGGGCCTTTGTGAGACCACACCTGGAGTAATGTGTACAATTTTGGTCTCCTTACCTAAGGAAGGATATACTTGCCATAGAGGGAGTGCAACGAAGGTTCACGAGATTGATTGCTGGGATGGCGGGACTGTCATATGAGAAGAGATTGAGTAAACTAGGCCCGTATTCTCTTGAATTCAGAAGAATGAGAGGGGATCTCATTGAAGCATACAAAATTATTACAGGGCTTGATAGGGTGGATGCTGGGAGAATGTTTCCCTTGGCTGGGGAGTCTAGAACCAGGGGTCACAGTCTCAGAATAAGGGTAGGCCATTCAGGACTGAGATGAGAAGAAATTTCTTCACACAGAGGGTGGTGAATCTTTGGAATTCTCTACCCCAGAAGGCTGTGGAGGCTCAGTCATTGGATATATTCAAAACAGAAGTCGATAGATTTCTAACTAGTAAAGGAATCAAGGGATACAGCGATGGGGCCGGTGAATGGAGTTGAGGCAGAAGATCAGCCATGATCTCATTGAATGGCGGAGCAGGCTCGAAGGGCCAAATGGCCTACTCCTGCTCCTATTTCTTATGTTCTTATGTTAACGACTGGGCATTCACAGCCCTCTGGGGTAGAGAATTCCAAAGATTCACAACCCTCTGAGTGAAGAAATTTCTCTTCATCTCAGTCCTAAATGGCCAACCACTTATCCTGAGACTGTGACCCCTGGTTCTAGACGCCCCAGCCAAGAGAAACAACCTCTCAGCATCCACCCTGTCAAGCCCCCTCAGAATCTTATATGTTTTAATTCGAGCACCACTCATTCTTGTCGGGCTGTGGGACTCCTCAGTCCCATTCCTTAGACTTAAGCACTAAATTCTGGGCTGACAATCCAGTGCAGTACTGAGGGAGTGCTGTGCTTTCGGAGGTGCTGTTTTTTGGATGAGATGTGCTCATAAAAAATCCCATGGCACTATTTCAAAGAAGAGCAGGGGAGTTATCCCCGGTGTCCTGGCCAATATTTATCTCTCAATCAACATAACAAAAACAGATTATCTGGTCATCATCACATTGCTGTTTGTGGGAGCTTGCTTGCGTAAATTGGCGGCCGCGTTTCCTACATTACAACAGTGACTACACTCCAAAAAGTACTTAATTGGCTGTAAAGTGCTTTGGGACGTCCTGGGGTTGTGAAAGGCGCTATATAAATGCAAGTCTTTCTTTTTTTTCCTTTACCCTCGAGCCCATTCCTGCGTTCAATTGGATCATGGTTGATGTGTACCTCAACTCCATTTACCCATCATTGCTCCATATCCCTTGATGCCCTTATCTGCTCCCCTGGTCCTTGGCTCTGCACTTGGCTTAAAAACTGTTAAATCTCCAACATCTTCCAGTTCTGAGCAAAGGTCATCGACCTGAAACGTTAACTCCGTTTCTCTCTCCGCAGATGCTGCCTGACCTGCTGAGTATTTCCCCACCATTTTCTGGTTTTATTCCTTCTTTTAGCAGTTGCCTGGCAGAAACCATGAGCACGCTGCTCGTGTCCATCTGTCTGGGATTTCTTCGACAGCAGTCAAAATGTTTCACCCTCATGACTGCATTTTGATTAAGTGTTCGATTGGGGGGCCATTAAAAAATAAACAGAGGTCACATTGCAGGAAACAGCTTCGGAACGTATTAAAACAGTACAATTACACATCACTAACTCACGCTGGTTACGTAACCATTTTGACATGAGAGCCTGAGCAATTTCAATGAAAGATGCCTTCATAAGGTTGATTAGTTTGGGAACAGCCTATGGTGAGGTAATTATGTTATTAACTACCCAGTCTTTCCAGTAAGCCAAGTTAGAATCATATAATCGTAGAATGAAGCAGCACAGGAGGCCATTCGGCCCATCGTGCCTGTGCGGACTCTTTGGTAGAGCTCTCCAATTAGTCCCACTCCCCCGGCTCTTTCCCCATAGCCCTGTAAGTTTCTTCCCTTGAAGTATTTATCCAATTCTCTTTTGAAAGTTACTATTGAATCTGCTTCCATCACCCTTTCAGGCAGCGCGTTCCAGATCACAACTTGCTGCGTAAAAAAAGTGTTTCCTCATGTCGCCTCTGGTTCTTGTGCCAATTGCCTTAAATCTGCGTCCTCTGGTTACCGAGCCTTTGTCGTTTCAAATGACCTCCCCCACCCCACCCCTCCCCAACCTTGTCAATTTCAATGTCAGCATTGGAAACGTAAACTTGGCCAACTAGCGATCTCTGTCCTTATGCTCATTAAGATCAGGAAGTAGATATTAAATTTTAAGAAAGAACTTGCATTTCTATAGCGCCTTTCACAACCTCAGGACGTCCCAAAGCTCTTTACAGCCAATGAAGCACTTTTGGAGTGTAGTCACTGTTGTAATGTAGGAATCGTGGCAGCCAATTTGCACACAGCAAGCTCCCACAAACAGCAATGAGATAATGACCAAATTGTCTGTTTATTTTTAATTGAAATTGGTTGAGGGATAAATATTGGCTAGGACTCCGGGGAGAACTGCCGTGCTCTTCTTCGAAATAATGGCCCTGAGATCTTTTACATTCACCTGAGAGGGTAGACGGGGCCTCAGTTTAATGTCTCATCTGAAAGACCAGTTAGGGTCTAGCAGTGGCAAGTCACCACCCAAGCAACATAAGAACGTAAAGCGGGGAATGAAAAACCTCTATTTGGCTCATCAAGCTCGCTCCTTCCACAGATTGTATACAATTTGTATCCCGGAAACATGTCTGCACCAAAATGGTCCAGTGAACAAAATGGAACAGTGAACAAAAAAACTCTGTGTTATGAGGGATGAGGAATAGTGGGATTGTGAGGCGTGGGGAAGGGTGGGATTGTGAGGAGTGGGAAAGGGTGGATCAATGTGAGGGGTGGGGAAGATTGGGATTGAGAGGGTTGGGAAAGGGGGGGATGGTGAGGGTTGGGGAAGGGTGGGTTGGTGAGGGTTGAGGAAGGGTGGGATGGTGAGGGTTGGGGAAGGGTGGGATGGTGAGGGTTGGGGAAGGGTGGGGTTGAGAGGGTTGGGAAAGGGTGGGATTGTGAAGCGTGGGGAAGGGTGGATCAATGTGAGGGGTGGGGAAGATTGGGATTGAGAGGGTTGGGGAAGGAGGGATGGTGAGGGTTGTGGAAGGGGGGATGGTGAGGGTTGGGGAAGGGTGGGATGGTGAGGGTTGGGGAAGGGTGGGGTTGAGAGGGTTGGGAAAGGGTGGGATTGTGAAGCGTGGGGAAGGGTGGATCAATGTGAGGGGTGGGGAAGATTGGGATTGAGAGGGTTGGGGAAGGGGGGATGGTGAGGGTTGGGGAAGGGTGGGATTGTGAAGCGTGGGGAAGGGTGGGATTGTGAGGAGTGGGGAGGGGTGGGGAAGGGGGGGATGGTGAGGGTTGGGGAAGGGGGGGATGGTGAGGGTTGGGGAAGTGTGGGATGGTGAGGGTTGGGAAAGGGGGGATGGTGAGGGTTGGGGAAGGGGGGGATGGTGAGGGTTGGGGAAGGGGGGGATGGTGAGGGTTGGGGAAGGGGGGGATGGTGAGGGTTGGGGAAGTGTGGGATGGTGAGGGTTGGGAAAGGGGGGATGGTGAGGGTTGGGGAAGGGGGGGATGGTGAGGGTTGGGGAAGGGGGGGATGGTGAGGGTTGGGGAAGGGGGGATGGTGAGGGTTGGGGAAGGGGGGGATGGTGAGGGTTGGGGAAGGGTGGGATGGTGAGGGTTGGGAAAGGGTGGGATGGTGAGGGTTGGGAAAGGGTGGGATGGTGAGGGTTGGGAAAGGGTGGGATGGTGAAGGTTGGGAAAGGGTGGGATGGTGAGGGTGGGGAAGGGGGGGATGGTGAGGGTTGGGGAAGGGGTGAATTGTGAGGGTTGGGGAAGGGTGGGATGGTGAGGGTGGGGAAGGGGGGGATGGTGAGGGTTGGAGAAGGGTGGGGTTGAGAGTGTTGGGAAAGGGTGGGATGGTGAGGGTTGGGGAAGGGGCAGGGGTACAGTAGCATAGTGGTTATGTTACTGGACCAGTAATCCAGAGGCCTGCACTAATGATCCTGGAGGCATGAATTCCAATCCCACCACGGCAGCTGTGGAATTTAAATTCAGTTAATTAAATTAATCTGGAATAAAAAGCTAGTATCAGTAATGGTGACCATAAAACTACCAGATTGTCGTAAAAACCCATCTGGTTCACTAATGTCCTTTAGGAAAGGAAATCTGTCGTCCTTACCTGGTCTGGCCTATATGTGACTCCAGGCCCACAGCGATGTGGTTGACCCTTAACTGCCCTCTGCGGTTCAAAAGGAGGCTCACCACCACCTTCTCAAGGACAATTAGGCATGGGCAATAAATGCTGGCCTTGCCAGCGACGCCCACATCCCATGAACGAATAAAAAAAACCCACAGGAACGATTCTACATTCAACTCAACTCCCGCTCAATATTACTCACCTTTCTTAAGTTTAAAAGAAACAAATTAACATGTAAGAACAGAGGAGAGTATTCTGAAGCTGAATCGTACTGAGGGGGTTAAAGCGAGGAATTAGAGAAGTACGTAGGACTGAAGGGCATTGCCTAATTCCCAGTGACTCTGAAATAAACAAACTGGATTGAAATCTTCTCACTGTTGATCTTGCTGTGGGGAAATGTTAGTGCAGTGTTCAGGCCCCGGTACATAGAACCGATGAGCGCATTTCACAAATATCCTCTCTCGTCCCCGAGAAGTCAGGAAACCGTGTCGAGGTCACTGCTTCGATCATTAGTAACTGCTTCACAAACTGTCATGTTTGAAGAAGAGCAGGCAGGAATGTGTCGCTTGGACTTTTTAATCATTAGGAGTTCACACATCACGCTTGAGACAACCGCAGCCATAATTTCAGTGCAGCTAACGTCATTACGAGATCAAACTGGGGGTTTCTTGACAGATGAAAAATTACATATAACTTTTAAAAATCCAATTAATTTAATGGCTACTCTTAAAATATGATGGAGGTGACTAATGTAAACAGTTGGGCCTCTTCAATCCTGAAGGGCAATGCAAACTGAGCTGGAAGACCATTTATTGCTGTCAGGCTCTGTGACCAGCTGGATTATACAGCTAGTGTCAGGAATGGTAAGTAGACAACCCACAGCTGCAACACCACCAGCTAGTTGTATGATTTCCTCAGATTCCCCAGCCTCTTGCAAATGTTTGAGTAGAACCAAAGTTGTGATTGGAGGAGTGATGCAAATAGCAGAGGAAATTCAACTTGGTGCGGTGGGGGGTGGTGGGAAACCTAAAGATTTGGTTTCAACAACAACTTGTATTTATATAGTGCCTTTACTGTAGTAAAACGTCCCAAGGCGCTTCCCATGAGTGTTATAAAACAAAATTTGACACCGAGCCACATAAGGAGATATTAGGGCAGGTGGCCAAAAGCTTGGTCAAAGAGGTAGGTTTTAAGGAGCGTCTTAAAGGAAAAAGAGAGGTAGAGAGGCGGAGAGATTTAGACAGGGAATTCCAGAGCTTAGGGCCTAGGCAGCTGAAGGCACCGCCGCCAATGGTTGAGCGATTATAATCAGAGATGCTCAAGAGGCCAGAATTAGAGGAGTGCAGATATCTCGGGGGGGTTGTGGGGTTGGAGAAGATTACAGAGATAGGGAGGGGCGAGGCCATGGAGGGATTTGAAAATTTCACGGTCTAACTTTCCCTAAACTGGCTCCATACCCAGCTAAATCTGAGCTCGGTAGAGCTACCAGTATCCAAACCAGAATAAGGATGGCTACATCTTTGTTCCCTTTCCTGTTTCATCCTCCTGCACACATCTGGATGCCTCCCCCCAAAAAACTTGCCACACATCTGGGTAGAGGGGAGGGGGTAAACCACGTGGACGTGAGGGCAGAGGTTAGGAAGGCGCTACCAAACTCCATCTCTCTTCTGGCTGTTGAATCTAGACACTGAACCAAAAGCCAGATTCTGCAAATGCTGGAAATCTAAATAAAAAACAGAAAATGCTGGAAACGCTCAGCAGGTCAGGCAGCATCTGTGGAGAGAGAAACAGAGTTAACGTTTCAGGTCGATGACCTCTCGTCAGAACTGGCAAAGGTTAGAGACGTAACAGGTTTTAAGCAAGTACAGAGGCAGGAAAAGGGTGGGAGGGGAGGCGAGGATAGAACAAAGGGGAAGGTCTGTGATGGGGCAAGCCAAAAGGGGGTGGTAATAGGACAAGTGAAGAAACAAATCTGTTTTGTATGGGGGGGAATACCCTACCCGAGAGCCTTTGAATGAGAGGTGATCTTATTAAAACATATAAGGTTCTGAGGGGGATTGACAGGGTAGATGCTGAGAGGTTGTTTCCCCTGGCTGGAGAGTCTAGAATTGGGAGCATAGTCTCAGGATAAGGGGTCGGCCTTTTAAGACTGAAATGAGGAGGAATTTCTTCACTCAGAGGGTTGTGAATCTTTGAAGTTTTCTACCCCAAAGGGCTGTGGACGCTCAGTCGTTGAGTATATTCAAGGCTGAGATAGACAAGATTTTTGGACTCTAGGGTAATCAAGGGATACGGGGATCGGGTGGGAAAGTGGAAATGAGGTCAAAGATCAGCCATGATCTTATTGAATGACGGAGCAGGCTCGAGGGGCCGAATAGCCTACTCCTGCTCATATTTCTTATGTTCTTGTGTTGTTGTTCTCAATGGTCACATAGTTGTGATCATAGTTCTGGCTACTGCTTTCATTGAATGGCCTTTTTACTTTCCAGGAGGTTGTCTCACTTTGAGTTGGTCGGGATGTTGGGTGCATTTCACCAATCTCTATGACACAATTGATCCAGTGATTTAATGTCACAGCAGATAAGCAACAGATTGACTTTCTCAGAACAAGATTACAGCAACCACAACTTTCCTCGTCACTTACTGCCAGTGCTGTCATGTGCGAAATGCTTATCTGGGAAGCAGATTGACATAAGAGGTTGACACACATCAATGGGGGTGGAACACATGGCTCACCTCATGAGCCAGCAGAAAGAAAGGTGTGATAGAAGTGCATGACACAGAGCGGAGATCAGCCTAGGGAGAAGCTTGGGTTAGTTTCAGTACAACGCGAACATCACAGCATGTCAGCTGTGGCTCAGTGGGTAGCATTCTCGCTTCTGAGTCAGAAGGTGGTAAGTTTGAGTCCCACTCCAGAGACCTGAGCACAAAATCTAGGCTGACGGTCCAGTGCAGTGCTGAGGGAGTGCTGCACTGTCGGAGGTGCCATCCTTTGTATGAGATGTTAAACCGTCTGTCCTCTCAGGTGGACGTAAAAGATCCCACAGCACTATTCAAAAAAGAGCAGGGGAGTTGTTCCCAGTGTCCTGGCCAATATTTATTCCTCAACCAACATCACTAGAACATATTATCTGGTCATTATCTCATTGCTGTTTGTGGAACCTTGCTGTGTACAAATTGGATGCCACATTTCCTACATTACAACAGTGATTTCATTGGGTGTAAAGCGCTTTGGGACGTCCTGAGGTCATGAAAAGTGCTATATAAATGCAAGTCTTTCTTTTCTTTCTTGAGTCTGGTAAGATTAGATTAGCCAACTACTAGAGCTTGCTGCTCCTTGAGTCTTAGACTAACTACTTCCTTTCTCGGTCAGAACTTTTAGGTATCTGGAGACTGGAGACTCAATAGAGCTTATGGAAAACTAGATTCAATCCCTATGCCGGATTTATGGCATTAAAGGGAGAATTGATCTTCTAAGTATCTTTCACGAACCATGACATTAAATCAATCGTTTCCGCTCTGCACATCCTTCTACATCAGAATGGATGCCAGAAATGACTACCGCATAAACTCAAATGGAACTAGGCAACTTTAACCCTTCCTTAACAAAGCTCTAGACATACATTTAAATCACAGGGGGGCCAAAACAATGACTCTCCTTGGCTGTAGCACCCCAGAACCAACCTTTTGCCATCTAGTGTTCTACATAACTTGTATAGAAGTTTGCCTTGCCTCCTGATCCTAGCTTGGGCATCAAAGCATCAGTACTTAACAATCAGGTTGAACTATAGAAGACTCTTCCCATCCATCTCAGGAGAATGAAATATTGGCAAGTAACATCAAGGAAAACCCAAAGATCATCATCTTAATATTTTCTTATCTTCTTGGAGAACAGTGTGAGTTATCAGGAGGATTCACAGGCTGATTAACAGTCTGACAGGCTGCGACATGAACACTCCTTCCATGGCTGTAACCATCTTTATACCAGCCGACAAGGTGGTTAGATCCTATACGGCGGGAGGGTTTTATGGGCTCCCACAACCCATACAATGGGGTGGGGGGCCACCCACACCCATCAGATGCGTGTATCCTGCTGGATGTCAACCCAGAATTCAGAGCTCCGACTCCACTCCTGTCTGGAATGGGGTTTGAACCCGACACCTTCTGGCCCAGAGGCGGGAATGCTATCACTGAGCCAAAGGCTCGCTCCACTCAAAGATCTTTTATAAATACATAAAGAGCAAGAGGATAACTAAAGAAAGAGTAGGTAACCTGTGTGTGGTAGCGGAAGACGTGGGTATAGTTCTTAATGAATACTTTGTGTCTGTCTTCACAAAAGAGTGGGACGATGCAGACATTGTAGTTAAGGAGGAGAGGTGTAAAATATTGGATGAGATAAACATAGTGAGAGAGGAAGTATTAAGGGGTTTAGCATCTTTGAAAGTAGATAAATCACCAGGCCCAGATGAAATGTATCCCAGGCTGTTAAGAGAAGCAAGGGAGGAAATAGCGGAGGCTCTGACCATCATTTTTCAATCCTCTCTGGCTACAGGCATGGTGCCGGAGGACTGCTAACATTGTACCGTTGTTTAAAAAGGGAGAAAGGGATAGACCGAATAATTACAGGCCAGTCAGCCTAACCTCGGTGGTGGGCAAATTATTGGAAAAAATTCTGAGGGACTGTATTAATTGTCATTTAGAAAGGCACAGCTTAATCGAGGACAGTCAGCATGGATTTGTTAAGGGAGTGTCGTGTCTGACTAACGTGATTGCATTTTTTGAGGAGGTAACAAGGAGGGTCGATAAGGGTAGCATGTTTGATGTAGTCTACATGGATTTTAGCAAGGCTTTTGACAAGGTCCCACATGGCAGACTGGTCAGAAAAGTAAAAGCCCATGGGATACAAAGGAATGTGGCAATTTGGATCCAAAATTGGCTCAGTGGCAGGAAGTAAAGGATAATGGTCGATGAGTGTTTTTGTGAATGGAAGGCTGTTTCTAGTGGGGTTCAGGGCTCAGTACTAGGTCCCTGTCTTTTTATAGTATATATCAATGTAGGGGGCATGATTAAGAAGTTTGCAGATGATACAAAAATTGGCCGTGTGTTTGATAGTGAGAAAGAAAGCTGTAGACTGCAGGAATATATCAATGGACTGGTCAGGTGGGCAGAAAAGTGGCAAATCAATCCGGAGAAGTGTGAGGTAATGCATTTGGGGAGGGCTAACAAGGAAAGGGAATACACATTAAATGGTAGGACACTGAGTAGTGTAGAGGAACAAAGGGACCTTGGAGTGCATGTCCACAGATCCCTGAAGGTAGCAGGACAGGTAGATAAGGTGGTTAAGAAGGTATACGGGATACTTTCCTTTATTAGCCAAGGCTTAGAATACAAGAGCAGGGAGGTTATGATTGAACTGTATAAAACACTAGTTAGGCCGCAGCTAGAATACTGCATACAGTTCTGGTCACCACATTACAGGAAAGATGTGATTGCACTAGAGAGGGTACACAGGAGATATACAAGGATGTTGCCAGGACTGGAAAATTTTAGCTCAGGAAAGATTGGATAGGCTGGGGTTGTTTTCTTTGGAATGGAGGAGGCTGAGGAGAGACTTAATTGAGGTGTATAACGTAATGAGGGGCCTAGCTAGAGTGGATAGGAAGGACCTATTTCCCTTAGCAGAGAGGTCAATAACCAGGGGGCATAGATTTAAAGTAATTGATAGAAGGATTAGAGGGGAGTTGAGGAGAACTTTTTTCACCCAGAGGGTGATGGGGGTCTGGAACTCACCTGGAAAGGGTGGTAGAGACAGAAACCCTTCATCACATTTAAAAAGTACTTGGATATGCACTTGAAGTGCCGTAACCTACAAGGCTACGGACCAAGAGCTGGAAAGTGGGATTAGGCTGGATAGCTCTTTTACGGCCGGCACAAACACAATGGGCTGAATGGCCTCCTTCTGTGCCGTAAATTTCTATGATTCTATGAATGATATTTTTCTATCTGAGAGGTCCATCGGCAGACTTCAATGAAGGAAAACGGGCCTAAGTGCCAAAGCTTGTAGGGCCACATCAGGGCTATCAAAATGATCCTGACCCGGCCAGCACTAATGCCACAGAAAACCATGCAAACCAGATGGCGGAGGGAGAAGAACGCAATAACCAAAACCCTCTGCCAAGATATGGACACAACTTCAAATCCTGGTTACCAACAACAGCACCTAGGTTTTCTGCAGAAACCCATCTCTAGAGATCCCCACAGTTGGAAGATTAAGTTCACTCCATCCAAGTTGGAGAGCCATGTGTGACAAGGCATGTGACAAAGTAAGCTCGCGAAAGATTTTCAAAGCAATAGCAGCAAAAACTTGAAATGTAGGCTGGTCCTTTTGTGAGTTCAAAATGGCCACCAGAGATGCACCATTTGCAAGGATAGACAGATTCTTTTGATCAAGCATTAGTTTAAGACAAAGGCTACCATTGATCCAAGGTGATGCTTGGGGAGAACATAAGAAAGAACTTAGGAAATAGCAGCAGGAGTAGGCCTTACGGCCCTTCAAGTCCGCTCCGCCATTCAATAAGATCATGGATGATCTTGTATCTCAACTCCACCATATCCTTTGATTCCCTTATTATCTGAAAATCTATCCATCCTTGTCTTTAAAAATCAGGACCTCAAAGGTAGTAATCTCCGGATTACTCCCGGTGCCACGTGCTAGTGAGTACAGGAATAGGAGGATAGAACAGATGAATGCGTGGCTGGAGAGATGGTGCAGGAGGGAGGGCTTTAGGTTCCTCAGGCATTGGGATCATTTCTGGGGAAGGTGGGACCTGTACAAGCCGGACGGGTTACACCTCAACAGAGCCGGGACCAATATTCTCGCGGGGAGGTTTGCTGGTGCTGTTGGGGAAGGTTTGAACTAGCTTGGCAGGGGGATGGGCACCAGCATATAGGAGTAGAAGAGAGGAATAAGGTGCATGAAAGAGTGAGTGTGTTGCATAGTACTAGAGAGGAACGTAGTACTAGAGGCAGTAGTAGTACCATATTAGATAGGAGCAGACTAAGAAAGACTACGAAAAATTCAAAAATGGGTTTAGAATGCATGTACGTAAACGCATAAAGTGTGGTGAATAAGGTTGGTGAGCTACATGCACAATTAGCCATGTGGCAATATGATGTTGTGGCAATAATGGAAACGTGGCTTAAAAAAAGGTGAGGACTGGGCACTTAATATTCAAGGGTACAAGGTGTTCAGAAAAGATAGGGAAGGAAAAAAGGGAGGTGGGGTGGCAGTGCTGATTAAGGAAGACATTGTAGTGTTGGAAAGGGAGGATGTTCTTGAGGAGACAAGGACAAAATCCATTTGGTTAGAGTTGAGGAGCAAAAAGGGTATGATCACGCTATTGGGGGTATTCTACAGGCCTCCAAATAGTGAGAGGGAGGTAGAGGAGCAAATCTGCAGGGAAATCGCAGAGATATGCAAGAGCCATAGGGGGAAAAATTCGGTTGCTTTGTGCCTCCCATTAGCGTCCTAAGAGGGATCTAATGGGGCGCAAAGCAACTAGCACCCGGACACGGCGATGTTTGCGCCACACGCAAAATTGACCAGACATTTTGCGGCGCCGCTAAACACTACCACCAAAATCTCCTGTGCCCGCAGATCGTGACGTCAGTCGAGCGTGCAATGCCCCGGTAGCGCCCCGGACTGGATATTGAGTGGCGCCCCCTGCCTTTCCGCCTGCCGCTAGCAACGACAGGTTGAAGGGAACGTTTTGCAGTCAGGAAGGGACTGGGGGAGCGCTATTTAAAGGCGACCGCTTCCTGCCTTTTTTTGTCGGCGACATTTTTGCACCACGCATTCTGAGAGAGAGACATCTGGAGAGATTCAACACTGTGTGAAGGAGTTTTGGGTACTGAGCAGCACTTTGCAGGTTCATTTTGATTTGACCTTCCTTGCATCGATTTAGAAGAGACTGTGGGGACTGCACTCTGAGCTCTTTCCCTGGGCCTCTCCATTGTCCTTTCCAGCAGATTTGATGTACAGGTCTCTCCAGGCCGAGATTCAAGGCTTCAATGAGCAGGGTGTGGATGGAGAGCAAGATCGATCCTCCCCTTTAAGAACTGGCCGGCGCCAGTGTGTCTGTGTTCCATTGCTGACTGACATCACATGAGCTTCGCCAGCGCTCTGAGGTAGCGCCTCGCTCCTCGGCGTTAGCGCCTTAAGAGAGGTGTGTAGCGCCTGATTTAGCGCTCCAATCACCTCCAGGGGCGATAGAGGCCAAGTTTGCAGTCGGAGGCGATAATTAGCGCCAGGCGCTAAACTTTGCGCCCAGCCGATAACTGCGCTCCAAACGGGGCGATACCGAATTTCTCCCCCATAGAGTGGTGATATTGGGGGACTTGGATGTAAAACCTGTAGAGGAAAGAATTGCAGGGTTATGGGGAAAGAGCGGGGGTGGCGGGACTAATTGGATTGCTCTTTCCAAGAGTTGGCACAGGCACAATGGGCCGAATGGCTTCTTCTGCGCTGTACGATTCTATGATTCAGCTCATCAACATTGTATTTTAATCTTAAGAAATTAGTAAGAATCTGTATTAGTGTCACCAGGAATAGTCATATTAGTGCCTTGGTACTCAATTTAATCAAGCTCGTCAGAAAATCCTATCTTCAGAGGGAAACCTAACCTTAAAGCTGGGCTGTGTCTGGATTTCTGCAGCTACAGGTATAGGATGAATTGGTCTTCACCACCTTTAATGTTGGCAAGGTGGAAGGTTTGAAGACATTGGGCTCACCTCTAGTGCACCACCAATACATACATCAGGAAGAGGCCCAGAATATTGGGCTCATTGGTTGGTCCACAATGGAAGACTCATGAAAATACAGGTTGAAAATGGACCCAGGACCACACAGCTAACCTCACACACCTATCTCATACAATGTGAAAATATCTGATCCCAGCAATGGCAGGAAATAAACATTGAAAATGACAAGCAATGTAACTTTCAAAAGAGAATTGGATGTGTATTTGTAAAGGAAAGAATTGCAGGGTTATGGGGCACACATGAAGCATTTAAGGGGAATCTAGATACGCACAGGAGGGAGAAAGGAATAGAAGGTTATGCTGATAGGGTTAGATGAAGTAGGGGTGGGAAGAGGCTCGTGAGGAGCATAAACACCAGCATAGACCAGTTGGGCCGAATGGCCTGTTCCTGTGCTGTGAATGCTATGTAATTCTATGTAATGAAGGGCAGTGATATAAGCTCTAAAAAGAAGGGGCCACAAACTGTTACCTGACGGACTAGTCAGCATTGAATACGGAGGAGGAAAAATGAAGGAATCCTAAGCTTGTTTAACACGCCGGCTGGTGCAGGATCAGTCAATGACCTGAATCATTTATGTGTGGTGAAATATAAAATGGAGGAATAAATTAGGGAGTTGAAATCCAAATATTTAACGCTGTGCAGACTATTTAAGTCAGTGTATTTACAAAGATAAACTAACATGATTGCAACCAATGTCTTGGTTGAAAATTATGGCCCCATTCGCTTTAATTTGGGGTCTCTTGCATTTAGCATGGCTGCTGTGGGTAAACCTGCAATTTACTTGTTCCTGGACTTTAATACTTTCATTCCGCAAGATTGAAATGTTAGAAGCTTGTTCTTAATTTGATGTGGCAGATTTGACAGAAAGGTTACACCCACTGCATGACCACATTTTGGGTCGGTCTTGGCAAAGCTACAGCTTCTTTGGACCTTGGCATCATAATTACACTACTCGGCATAAACCCGATGAGATAATTCCAACACAGCAAGAGCACATGAAAATGCAGAGCAAGACCATTCCCATAATGTATCTTTGGGAAAGGAGAGGGTAAGATCTCGTACAGGTTTTCAGCAGATTAGTCTGCCGTGCAGCAGCCATTTTAGATTTTCCCAACAGTATTGACAACAAGAGCAAGTGACACATGCAGTCATCTCGCAATGGCTTTTTGCAATAACCTAAAATCCAGTAACAACTCAACAAACAACTTGCATTTATATAGCGCCTTTAACCTAGTAAAACGCCCCAAGGAGCATAATCGGACAAGAATTGGCACTGAGTCAAAGAAGGAGACTTTTGGAGAGGTGACCATAAGCTTGGTGAAAGAGTTTTAAGGAGCGTCTTAAAGGAGGAGAGCTTTTCAGAGGGAATTTCAGCGCTTAGGGCTTAGGTGGTTGAAGGCAATGGTGGGGCAAAGGAAGTGGGAGATGCACAAGAAGCCAGAATTGCAGGAACGCCGAGTTCTAGGAGGGTTGTAAGGCTGGGGGAGGTTACAGAGATAGGGAGGAGCAAGGCCATGGAGGGATTTGAACACGAGGATGAGAATTTTAAAATTGAGGCGTTGGTCATGTCACAGATAACAATGTTACCTCAAGCTAGGTAACACGAATTCCAAGTTCAATGGAGTTACTTCACTGATGGGAAGCTAACTGTTTTAAGAACAGGTTTTTACAACAACTTGTATTTATATAGCGTCTTTAACATAGTAAAACGTCCCAATACACTTCACATGAGCGTTATAATACAAAAAATTTGACACCAAGCCACATAAGGAGATTTTTAGGGCAGATGACCAAAAGCTTGCTCAAAGAGATAGGTTTTAAGGAGCGTCTTAAAGGAGGAAAGAGAGGTAGAGAGGTTTAGGGAGGGAATTCCAGAGCTTAGAGCCTTGGCAGCTGAAGGCACGGCTGCTAATGGCGGAGCGATTGAAATCGTGGATGTTCAAGAGGCCAGAATTAGAGGAGCGCAGATATCTCGGAGGGTTGTGGGGCTGGAGGTTATAGAAATCGGGAGGGTCGAGGCCCTGGAGGGATTTGAAAACAAGGATGAGAATTTTAAAATCGAGGCGTTGCTTAATCGGGAGCCAATGTAGGTCAGCGAGCACAGGGGTGATAAGTGAACAGGACGTAGTGCGAGTTAGGACACGAGCAGCAGGGTTTTGGATGACCTCAAGTTTACGTAGGATAGAAAATAAGAGTTAAGAGCAGCAGTAGGCCGTACGGCCCTTCGAGCCTGCTCCGCCATAGGAGCATGGCTGATCTTCGACCTCACTCCACTTTAAACAGCCGATTTCCCCATATCCCTTGACTTCCTCTAGAGTCCAAAAATCTATCTATCTCGGCCTTGACTATACTCAACGACTCAGCATCCACAGCCCTCTGGGGTAGAGAATTCCAAAGAACGTGGAGTGCGTTGGAATAGTCAAGTCTAGAGGTAACAAAGGCATTGTCGAGGGTTTCACCAGATGAGCTGAGGTGGGGTGGAGTTGGGCGATGTTCCGGAGATGGAAATAGGTGGTCTTAGCGATGGCGTGGATATGTGGTCGGAAGCTAAGTGTGATGACCATTTTTAAATATTACAGCTCCTGGTAAACTTTCTCTGTGGAATTGCTTACAATCAGTTGATAAATAAGTATTATTTTTCTACATACAGGAAGGCGTAACAAGACACTCACTCCACAGAGCTATATGTCAGCCAGATCCTACAAATGCATCGTGACAGTTGACATAGTAATTTCCAAAGGTAAATGCTGCCGGAGAAATGTGACCAAAAATTGTGACAACAGAAAGTAAGGTTTGTAGCCAAGGAGTGTCTAGAACGAGGGGTCACAGTCTCAGGATAAGGGGGTCGGCCATTTAGGACTGAGATGAGGAAAACTTTCTTCACACAGAGGACTGTGAATCTTTGGAATTCTCTACCCCAGATGCTCAGTCGTTGAGTATATTCAAGACTGAGAGCGATACATTTTTGGACACTAAGGGAATCGAGGGATATGTTGATAGCGCGGGAAAGTGGAGTTGAGGTCGAAGACCAGCCATGATCTTACTGAATGATAGAACAGGCTCGAGGGGCCATATGGCCTACTCTGGCTCCTATTTCTTAAAAGTGCATTGCCTGCATAAGACTTTTAATAATACTGATATATCGAGATAGACACTTCCTCTTATTAATGATTTATTTCCACACTTAAAAAATAAAATCAATGGACACTGATGAGCTAGTCTGACTAATGAGAGCAGTGCCTGTCCAGCAGAATCTCAGTCATTAAGCGGATCACGTCAGGGTGGACCAAGCAGTTTAGCAACTCGTCAGTGGACATCACTGTCCTGTGAACCCCAGTAGGTTTGGAATTACAGTCCATTCTTCCGCTACAATGATTAGCTTCCAGGCTATTGATCAGGGAAAGGTTGTGATCCCCGGGGACGCTGGATACCCTCTCCTGGACTGCAGCAGCTGCTTCTTGGCCAACGGGAACCAGGTTAGGCCCGAAAGGGATGCTGGTGGTAAGGGCGGACTGAGGCTCTGCAAGGCTCCTCACAGCCTCTGTGGCTACAGGCTGACCCGCTCCTTCACCTGAATCACATTTCCTCTTCTTAGAAAAGGCAGACGAGCCCCGTGCTGACTGGCTCCCGCCCTTTGCGGAGCTGGGCGGGCCAATTTGTGGCTTATCTAAACAGGCCTGAACTGCAAGGTTGACGTAGTGCAGGTTTGTCTCATGCGATGTGACTGCAACCTAAACAAACAGAAAGCAAGAAACGCTATGAAAACATTTTGATTTGTAATACTATACCCTTACTATTTCAATATATTACACAGTTGCACTTCAAATGGGTCCTTAACACAAAAAATCTGTTCCAATTTTTTTTTTGGATTGGCTCAAATTTCCCAGCAGCCAATCAAAAAATGCTCTGCTACCATTTACATTACCTAATCAGCGCAGATTTGGAACCAATCAATAAACACTTTGATACTATCCGTTGGTCCTGACTGGATCATGGGCAGCGTTCCCCCTAAGGTGCACAGCCCATTCGGGAGGTTCCGCGCAGGCCGCTCGCCAGCTGCTGCCGCTGGAAAAGATGGCGTGCACCAAAAAAAAAATTAGAGGGGACACTGACCATGGGATATTTGAAAAAACCACTTTTAACACTGACCACTTACATTACTGGCTTTCACCATGTCTCTTACAAACCTCTCAGACATTCACCATGAGCAACACCACGAGAGATAGTATGTGCTTACCTATCTAAGCTGGAAATGTACAATAAGTCAGTCAGCAACTGAAACAGCAAGATGGGTCAACATTTCTGGTGAGATCCTTCAGCAGAACCAGTGTGTTGACTGACTGGCTGTGTATTTCATAGAATCAGAGAAACTTACGGCACAGAAGGAGGCCATTCGGCCCGTCGGGCCTGTGCTGGCTCTTTGAAAGAGCAGTCGTGCTCAGTCCCACATCCCCGCTTTTTGTTCATAACCCTGTAAGCTCCTCATCCTCGAGTACCCGTCCAACATTCCTTTTAATATTATTGATGGAATCAGCTTCCACCACCTTTTTGGGTCGAGCGTTCCAGATCCCGACAACTCTCTGAGTGAAAAGCAATTCTCCTCAACTCCCCGCTAGATCTTTTGCCAATGATTTTAAATCTATAAGAACATAAGAAATAGGAGCAGGAGGAGGCCATTCGGCCCCTCGGGCCTGCTCCGCCATTCAATGAGATCATGGCTGATCTACTACCTCAACTCCACGTTCCCGCACTATTCCCCATATCCTATGACCTCTGGTTATTGACCCACTCGCCAGGGGGAATAGTTTTTCTCTATCTACTCTATCAAAATCTCGCATCATCTTGAAAACCTCGATTAGGTCACCTCTTCACCTTCTCTGTGACAAGGAGAGCAGTGGTAACTTTTGCAACCCCTCCTCATAGCATTTTCTGTGTTCGCCAATGACACCAACAGTTAATTCATAAAATGCCCATAATTGCTACATTTAATGCTTGTTGGTATAGCTTGCATTTCCGAATATGGTAAGCGGGACTGTTGGATCAAAGCGAAGACAGACTAAACACAGATTCACGCACCTCTGTGGTGTTCAGCCAGTTGGCTGTATCAGCGCAGGGATCTGCAGACTTCAGAGCACAGACGACAGTACGAGTCAACGCCTCCCCAACTCTGGCTTCATCGTCATTAGCCTGGTAACAGAACGGAACAGAATCAGAAACACGGCTGTCACCAGGGTTAAAAATAGGGAGAGCCGTGCCTCTCTCCCAAAACATGCGCAGCAGCGCAAAAGGCATTTTAACGGGGCCAACCAGATCTTCACCTCAACTAGGACCCATTTAGTTCAGGTCTATACACTATGTGAAGAGTGACCCAAGCCTCCTGACCAGGACTTGAGGCCATAATTACTGCACCTATGTTTCTTTTATTTTCTAAACTCACTCCAAGGCGTCTGACCTCCTGACTTGGCTGCTACCTTCTCAGTTTCCAAGACTGGATGTGGAATTTTCACCATTTTGCTTTAGAAATGATTGGAGCATTGAAAGGCACATTTTATCCATGTGTCTCTATCGCAACAAAGGACAAATCTTCCTCCTCAAATGGTGTCAAATAGCGACTCCCTCTTTAAAAAGAGCTACGAGGGTGAGACTTCCCTTTTAAGCACCAGGATAGATCATGATGTAATTTTGGCTTACCCTTTCAGCTATGAATATGAATTTGAATGGCCAAATGTGAAAATCTGCAATGTATTGTATTTAGGAACATAAGAATAAGAGTAGGCCATTCAGCCCCTCAAGCCTGTTCCACCATTCAATTAGATCACAGCTCATCTGTACTTCAACCCCATCTACCTGCCTTTGCTCCATATCCCTTGATACCCTTCCCGAAAAAAAAATCTATCGATCTCCGTCTTGAAACCTTTAACTGACCCCAGCATCCAGAGTTTTTTGTGGGGAGAGAGTTCCAGATTTCCACTACCCTTTGTGTGGAGCAGTGCTTCCTGATTATACTCCTAAATGGCCTGGCGCTAATTTTAAGATTATGCCCTCTTGTTGTGGATTCCCGCAGCATAGGAAATAGTTTCTCTTTATCTACACTAATGAATAATGTTATCATTCTAAACACCTCGATTAGATCACCCCTTAATCTTCTATACTCAAGGGAATACAAGCCAAGTTTATCCAACCTGTTTTCATAATTTAACCCTTTAAGCTCCGGTATCACTCCGGTGAATCTGCGCTGCACCCCCTTCCAAGGCCAATATATCCTTCCTGAGATGCGGTGTCCAGAACTGGACGCAGTACTCCTGATGGGGTCTTTTTTAATATATATTCGTTCCTGGGATGTGGGCGTTGCTGATCCCTAATTGCTGGGGATGGGCAATAAATGAGCCGCCTTCTTGAACCGCTGCAGAATTATTGTTTCTCATAGCGGTTTGGTACAACTGAGTGGCTTGCTGGGTCATTTCAGCGGGGCAGTTAAGAGTCAACCACATTGCTGTGGGTCTGAAGTCACATATAGACCAGACCAGGTCAGGATGGCAGATTTCCTTCCCTAAAGGACATTAGTGAACCGGATGGGTAGTTTCATGGTCACCATTACTGATACTAGCTTTTTATTCCAGAGTCATTTAATTGAATTTAAATTCCCCAGCTACCGTGGTGGGATCTGAACTCATGTCTCTGGATCATTCATCCAGGCCTCTGGATTACTAGCCCAGTGACATAACCACTGTGCTACTGTCCCCGGGTCTGACCAAGGTTCTGTACAACTGAAGCATAACTTCCTCCCTTTTGTATTCCAGCCCCTTTGAGATAAAGGCCAACGTTCCATTAGCCTTTCTGATTACTTTTCCTGCCTGCCTGCCTGCCTGTCCACTACCTTTTAGTGATATGTTTATGGACACCCAATCTCTCTTTTTGCTTAAGGCAAAAGAAGTACGGGGGAGAATTATCAAAATACGCAGTCCTCAACACGAAGCAGGGAGGGGCGGGGGGGGGGGAAACAATACGGAAATATTTTATGTTCAAAATAAAGCAGCAATAAGGAACTACCCTTGAGCAAGAGTAATGTGTAATGTATAATAACACTTGGATCTTAAACTCCCTCGCCCATCACATCATGATAAGTAAAGACCCATAAAGATCCCTGCTGTTTTACTACCCATATTACAGCAGTCATATAAACCATAATACAATATCATACACGAGGTATTTTTTCCACCTGAGCTGTCGGAGAAATTATCCTAAAGTAATTACTGAGGTCGTACAACTAAACACAAAGTGATTTAATGCAGCCAACAATATACAGGAAACTCTTTATTAACCGGCACCAACGGGACCGGCGTGGTGCCGGTTTATCGAAAGTACCGGATAACGGAGAGTTATATCTACCGAGGCTATTTTTAACAAAGAGACTCCAGGCAGCGCGGGAGAATCAACTCCTGCTACTGCAGTGTTTCGGACTTCCGACAGCGCCAGGAGGCCGAGTAGTGGCACTTTTAAAAACTACCCCTACTGACTAAATCGGCGTTCGCAGACTCGGACTCGGGATCGGCAACATTGCCGGTTATTTGAGAGGAGTTTTCGGAGTACTCGGCGTTTGCGGAGACTCGACTGCGACTCGGCAACATTGCCGGTTATTTGAGAGGAGTTTTCGGAGGATGATTTTTGCCGGTTAAGCGAGAATTCCGGATATTTGGGTGCCGGATAAACAAAAGTTTCCTGTACTCCATTGTGAGGTATCTAATTGTAACACACAGGAGACTCCCCTAGGACCCTTTCATATTTTTTACATGGTTGCTATCAGAGTTCGTCACTTGCATCTTCCTCTCCATTGTACACTCTATATATTGTACAGGAAACACAATTTGGCACCGAGGATTACATGCGATACCTTTGGGTATATTTTCGCTTCCACCTTTAGTTTCACGCAGAATGGAAGATAGGCTCAAGTCAGAAGCACAACTGATCAATCAGACAGAAAGAAAGATAGAGAGATAACATTTCCATTCTCCTTTCTAACTTATTTCCTGGGAGTCATTCTGTCCTTTCGAACAAGCTTTCTGCTGGAGTTAACGCTGATAGCATTACATGAGAGGGTTGGCCAATGTTCCGAAATTTGACTGGTCCCCCTCCACTTTTCGACGCATTGACCTGCGCTGAGGTACAGTTCTATTGAGGTCAGCTGCACTCCCAGCACCTGCCCAAGTGACCATTCCTTATGAGAGATAGCCCGGACAGCGAATGCCAGCAAGATAGTCCATTGAGCGAGACATCGCAACCAAGCAAACAGACCTTTCAGCAAAAGCCACTGGATAGCCAGTAAGAGTGGAAGTTCAGGCTGATGTTTCCTTTCATGAGTACCAGGGCTCAGGAGCCAATTTGTAATATTCCTACTGCTGCCTAGCGAAGGTCAACTAACTCAGCGCAGACCAGGGGATAGGGCCTGGGACCTTCCTGGTCCGTAGAGTTCAGCTGTTAGATGTCAGCCTTGGCTCAGTGGGCAGCACTCTCGTCTCCGAGTCAGAAGGTTGTGGATTCAAGTCCCACTCCAGAGACTTGGGCACGAAATCTTGGCCGACACTCCAGTGCAGTGCTGTACTGTCGGATGAGATGTTAAACCGAGGCCCTGTCTGCTCTCTCAGGTGGATGTAAAAGATCGCATGGCCCTATTTCGAAGAAGAGCAGGGGAGTTCGCCCAATATTTATAGCTCAACCAACATCACTAAAACAGATTATCTGGTCATTTATCACATCGCTGTTTGTGGGACCTTGCTGTGCGCAAATTGGCTGCCGGGTTTCCTACATTACAACATTACACTTCAAAAAGTACTTCATTGGCTGTAAAGCGCCTCGGGACGTCCTGAGGTCATGAAAGGCACTATATAAATGCATGTCTTTCCTTTTCTTAACCTATTACTAAAATATTGACATGGTCTCTGCTTCAATCACTAACTCAGCAAGTGCACTGCATAGCCTAACAACCCTCTGTGTAAAAAAAATATCCCCTGCTCTCTGTCCTAAATCTCTTAAATTTAATTTTATATCTATGTCCCATCAATCACTGGAAAAAAAAAATTCTCTCTACCCTATCCCATCCCTTCATAATTTTAAACAACTCTATCATATCACCTTGTAATCTCCTCTATTCTAAAAATAAAACAACCCAAATTTTTCAAGTCTTTCAAATCAGGTTTAACTCATCTACTTGATTTATGATTCTGTACCTAATCTATTTTGTTACTCATAACTAGATCTAGCAACACCCCTCCAATTGTAGGCATATAAACATATTGCTTGAGAAAAGAGTCCTGTACACATTTGAGGAATTCTATTCCCTTTTCTCCTTTCAACCTCTCTTTGTCCCAGTTAACGAGTGAGTAATTAAAATCTCCTAGAACAATAATTTTGATATTTCTACTCAGATCCCTATCTGTCTACAGATTTCCTTTTCCTCTTCCCTCCCACAATGAGAGGGTCTGTAGTACAACACTAATGTAATAATCTTTTATCTTTGATCTCTATTCTGTCCTTCCTAAAAAATATTATAACCCCGTTATTATTTTCTACTCCTTCCACAGTTTGCAGCCAAGTTTTTGTTAGTGCTATTAAATCTTATCTTCCGGTGATATACTTGCTTCTAAATGCCTCAGTTTATTTCCCGCACTGAACATCACAATACATGCACTTTATCTTGCCTTTGCTCTTGTTAAAGCTAAACCTTTACCCTAGAATGTTTTTGTTCAATCTAATACCTCATTCCTTTATCTCAGTCTTTCCACTGCTTATAACTGATTGATTTGATTTTCCTTTTCTACTCCCTTTACTCCTTCTGCATGCTATCCCATTAGCTAAATTCTTTGTTTATATATTTACCTCATCTATTTCTATCTTCTCTGCTTGCAATTATTTTTCCTGCCGAATTTCATCACTCCATCACTGGCGGCCGTGCCTTCAGCTGCCTAGGCCTACCTAGCTTCAATTGGTAGCACTCTCGCCTCTGAGATGGAAGATTGTGGGTTCATAGTCCCACTCCAGAGAGTTCAGCACAAAAACCTAGGCTGACACTCCAGTGCAGTGCTGAGGGAGTGCTGCACTGTTGGAGGTGCCATCTTTCGGATGAGACGTTAAACCGAGGCCCCGTCTGCTCTCTCAGGTAGACGTAAAAGATCCCATGGCACTATTTCGAAGAAGAGCAGGGGAGTTATCCCCGGTGTCCTGGCCAATATTTATCTCTCAGTCAACATCACTAAAACAGATTATCTTTGTCATTAATCACATTGCTGTTTGTGGGATCTTGCTGTGCGCAAATTGGATGCCACGTTTCCTACATTACAACAGTGACTACACCTCAAAAGTACTTCATTGGCTGTAAAGCGCTTTGGGACGTCCTGAGGTTGTGAAAGGTGCTTTATAAATGCAAGTCTTTCTTAGGCCCTAAATTCTGGAATTCCCTCCCTAAACCTCTTCGCCTTTCCTCCTTTAAGTCGCTCCTTAAAACCTACCTCTTTGACCAATGTTTCCCTTCTTTAGCTCTCTGCCCATTTTCTTGAATATGCATCTGTGAAGCAGTTTGGGCAATTTTTCACTTAAAGGCGATATATAAATGTAAATTGTTGTGTTTATTTTTATATAAATATGATTTATTCATTTCTATGTGTTGATTCCTTAGCTCTAATTCTCTCCTGACTCCTTAAGCCATCTCTCAGTATTGCAAATATTGCTGTGCTCTTTATTTACAGTTGGTGAGAACATAATTTGTATATACAGAGAGCGTATCATGGTCTTTGAGCGCAGAATGTGACATGACTAAACTAAACATATGCTGAATCAGCCTGTAATTTAGGAGAAGGTCACATTCATAAATTCACATTACTCTGCACAATGAACATTAATGCCTGCACCATCCAGAGGCTGATAGGTCTATGGAAAGTCAAGACCTTTAAACGTACGACGCTGCAGGAGATAATGCTGCAACAAGAGTCAACTAAGTGTGTGCATGAATATGCATTTATGTGTAAATATGTTTACCGATATAAACAGGCATGCACATAATGCAATGCATTCGTACACATAATCTCCTACGTGTGCGAGTTGCCCGAGTTCTCAAACCACATCCTCTCCAATGCCACTTTGGATCTTTATGAGTAAGCTGTTTACATGCAAATTCCGTTTGTATATAAGTAAATGATTCACCCGTTGTGCCTCTACTCCATTAATCACGCTACTCAATTGCTTAAATGAATTGCGAGCACAAGGACTGAGTGCTGCTCCTGCCTTCTGCGCAGCAGTGAAGGACAGCCAAAGAAGCCTTCGAGGAAGAAAGCTCCGCAGTGCAGCGCAAATTTCAAACAGGGTTTTTCCTGTCCATACGACTATCAAAGAAAGACTTACATTTCTATAGCGCCTTTCATGACCTCAGCATGTCCCAAAGCGCTTTACAGCCATGAAGTACTTTTTGAAGTGTAGTCACTGTTGTAATGTAGGAAACGCAGCAGCCATTCTGCACACAGCAAGGTCCCACAAACAACAAGATAATGGGCAGATCATCTGTTTTTAGTGATGTTGGTTGAGGGATAAATATTGGCCCCAGGATATAATATGTGAAAATGACAGGCAGGAAATGATCAGCCTGTCCCATACAGTCACGGTGCAATTAAGCATCGTGACCGCCCCCCCCTGCCATTGCGCCCACCACAAGCGACCATGTAATCTCCTGGGAGCGGTTAATATTTAAAAAACTCCTAGGCCAATTCAGGGTAAACGAATTCCGGGAAAGTTCTCTCCGACCTCCCCCCCCGACCCCAACCCCGCCCCTGCCCCCCCGCCGAAGTTGATCAAAAAGGAGTTCTGGAGACCACAGTGACCATGAGGCACATCATCCAACAACTCACCTACCTTTTGCATGCAGTGATATCGACCTCAGCCAAGAGCTCGTCCCGCTCCCTTTTGAACATCTGCAGTAAATCCACACTCACTGTACGAACCGGCAACTTGTTCCAGAGGTCGATGATGAGCCCCGCATAAAACAAAACCTCCCGACATCTAACCTAGTTCTGTGCTTACGTGTCTTATACTCAAGTGCCCTGGTTCTCCCTGACCTATCTAATTCAAGTAATCTATCTACCCGGAGACAATCTAATCCCTTCAATCTTTTAAATAGCTCAAACGAATCTCCTTGAAGCCTATGCTTTTCTAGAGTAAAAAGACTCAGATCTCTAAGTCTATTTTGATGACATAAGAGCTTTTCAAACTAGGTATCATTCTGGTGGCTCTCTTCTGAAACTTTTCCAGAGCTTCTATAGCTCAACTACAACAACAACAACTTGCATTTGTATAGCACCTTTAACGTAGTAAAACGTCCAAGGCGCTTCATAGGAGCGTAATCAAACAAAATTTGGCACCAAGCCACAGAAGGAGATATTAGGTCAGGTGAAAGGAGGTAGGTTTTAAGGAGTGTCTTAAAGGGGGGGAGGGAGAGGTAGAGAGGCGGAGAGGGAATTCCAGAGCAATGAAAATCGGGGACGCGCAAGAGGCCAGAACTGGAGGAGCGCAGAGATCTCGGAGGGTTGTAGGGCTGGAGGAGGTTACAGACTTAGGGAGGGGCGAAGCCATGGAGGGATTTGAAAACAAGGATGAGAATTTTTAAATCGAGGCGTTGCCGACCGGGAGCCACTGTAGGTCAGCGGGCACACGGGCGATGTGTAAACGGGACTTGGTGCGAGTTAGGATACGGGCAGCAGAGTTTTGGATGAGCTCCAGTTTACAGAGGGTGCAAGGTGGGACGCCGCTCTCGCACCATGTGAGGGGGCAAAAACTGGACACAATACTCTAGATGAGGTCTAATCAAGGTCTTGCACAAGGGCATTAAAGTGCTCACTGTTTTATATTGGATCGTCCTGACAACACATCCCAGTACTCTTAGTCTTCGCTATAGCCTCCCAGCACTGATCATGAACGTCTAGAGACTAATGCACTAACACCTAGGTCTCCGTCCCACTCAACAGACTTTAGTACGGAGTCCTGCAAGGTATCTACATACCTGGCATTGGCCCTGCCCACGTGCACAGCAGTACATTTATCGACATTATAGGTCATCTGCCAGACACGGGCCCATACTCCCTTCTGATCGTTGTCTTTTTATCCTCATCCAGGGTTTTGAGACCAGCACAAATCTGTCTCATCTCTGAACTTACTGACACATCGCTCAACGCCTTCATCCAGATCAATATCGATAGTGAAGAGTAACAGTTCCAACACAGATCCAACTCTGATCACTGCAGGAGCCCACTAGCAACCGGTCCTATGCAGAATTTTAAAAGAGTTCACTACAGTTGTCCACAGTCTTCTTCTGCATTGAGTTTTTGGCTCCTCTGAAAGTAGCTCCCATTGTGCTTAGCTCAGCTCGATACCTATCCCTGTTATTTTTCATTCGTCTGTAGAATATTTTTGTTTAAGTCTGGTATGTCCTTGCACATACCCAGTTAGACACTTTGGTCTGTTATACCATGCGCCCTTCATCTGACTCTAGGGACAGATTGCTGGAGGGTCGATAACCAGAGGGAACAGATTTTAGACAATTGCCAAAAGAACCAGAAGCGACATGATGAAAAACTTTTTTAACGCAACGAGTGGTTAGGATTTGGAATGCACTGCCTGATAGGGAGGTGGATACAGATTCAATAGTAGCCTTCCAAAGGGAATTGGATAAATACTTCAAGGAGAAAAAACTGCAAGGATAGGGGGAAGGAGCAGGGGAGTGGGACTAACTGGATTGCTCTTCGAAACAGCTGGTGCAGACTCGATGGGCCGAATGGCCTCCTTCTGTGCTGTACTATTCTATGATTCTGTGACATACGTGGCTTCCGTTTGCATTAGAATGGATGTAAAGGTTATTTTTCTGCTGTGTTTGGTAATATCCCCGCCGAGTGGGGCTGCTTAATTTACCTGATGCAAGTCCTCAGCAATTTTTTTTAAATTTCTGAAACGCAAGTACTTATTCTGATTTATGTGTAGAAAAGGTTAAAAGCTCCCAGTTTCAACAGAATCCATCAGATATTTCTGCTAACCTTCCTTTCAGTGCTACTGAACAGGCAGCACATAATGCAGTCATGGAAAATTATCGGCAGCTTCGTACTGTACATTCTCAGCAAACTGTTCGACTGGGGAAGGTGGAGGGAGAAAGAAAGAAAGACTTGTATTTAGATAGCGCCTTTCAGGATGTCCAAAAGCACTTTACAACCAGTGAAGTACTTTATGAAGTGTAGTCACTGTTGTAATATAAGAAACGCAGCAGCCAATTTCCGCACAGCAAGCTCCCACAGACAGCAATGCGATAATGACCTGATAATCTGGGGGTTTTTTTGTGTCATTGAGGAATAAATACTGAATAGAACTCCCCTGCTCTTCTTCAAAATAGTGGCCATGGGATCTTTTACCTGAGAGGGCAGATGGGGCCTCGGTTTAACGTCTTATCTGAAAGACAGCACCTCCAACCGTCCAGCACTCCTTAGTACTGCACTGGAGTGTCAGCCCACATTATGTGCTCAAGTCTCTGGAGTGGGTACTTGAACCACAACCTTCGGACTCAGAGCCGAGCGTGCTGCCAACTGAACCACGGCTGACACCTGGAGGTGGGAGAGAGAATGCTGATTATAGCACATGAAGGCAATAAGTAATGTCGCATAAGATTCCTTTCTTCGAAATACAAAGAAACAGGTAAGGTTGTACATGTTACCAGTTCGATCCAGGAGTTAACGCTGACAGTGACAGGATCCAAGGATTCTACATAGTGCCACCAATGCCTGGGAACAAACAGGACCTAGAGGGAGAAAGCAAAGATATGTATGAGGATCACATCAGCAGCAATAAACCCACCGCGAGAAATAACTGTCTGCATTTTCTCGTGATTGCTTCAGTTTACAAACACTTGTGGTATCATTCAATTTTAAATGCATACTCTCGAAAAAAACATAGCAGACACAATTCTTAGCTATTAAGGATACGCTACTGTTTGAAGTTTGCAGTCCCCTAATGTCCATTTTCACTCATATGGAAATCAACCTTGCCATCCACTCTTATTCGGCAATCTTTGCAGAACACACACCAGGAAAAGAAGTGCTGATCGCAGCAAAAGGGGCTTCACAGAGTTGTCACCTTTTGCCAAATCCAAAACCAAGGAGAAAGCAAGATGGGCATGGAAGCAAAGGATGGAATCATGGCTTGACTTTTAACATTTGGTTTACTGATGATGCAACTTGAGTGTCAGTCGTGACTCAGTGTTAGCACTCTCGACTCTGAGTCGGAAGGTTGTGGGCTCTGAGTCCCACTCCAGGGATTTGCGTACATAATCCAGGCTGACACTTCAGTGCAGTACTGAGGGAGTGCTGCACCGGAGAAGGCCTCGGTTAAATCTCTCATCCGAAAGATGGCACCGCCGGCAGGGCAGCACTCCGGTGCTGTCTTTCGGATGTGACGTTAAACCGAGGCCCTCTCAGGTGGATGTAAAAGATCCCACGGCACTATTTCGAAGAAGAGCAAGGGAGTTCTACCCGGTGTCCTGGCCAACATTTGTCCCTTAACCAACATCACTAAAAAACAGATTATCTAGTCATTATCACATTGCCTTCACTTCAAAAGTACTTTATTGACTGCAAAGAACATAAGAAATAGGAGCAGGAGTAGGCCATTCGAGCCTGCTCCGCCATTCAATGAGATCATGGCTGATCTTCTGCCTCAACTCCATTCACCGGCCCTATCGCCATATCCCTTGATGCCCTTACTAGTCAGAAATCTATCGACTTCTGTTTTGAATATACCCAATGACTGAGCCTCCACAGCCCTCTGGGGTAGAGAATTCTAAAGATTCACCACCCTCTGTGTAAAGAAATTTCTTCTCATCTCAGTCCTGAATGGCCTACCCTTTATCTTGAGGCTGTGGCCCCTGGTTCTAGACTCCCCAGCCAAGGGATACGTTCTCCCAGCATCCATCCTATCAAGCCCTGTAATAATTTTGTATGCTTCAATGAGATCCCCTCTCATTCTTCTGAATTCAAGAGAATACAGGCCTAGTTTACTCAATCTCTTCTCATACGACAGTCCCGCCATCCCAGGGATCAATCTCGTGAACCTTCGTTGCACTCCCTCTATGGCAAGTATATCCTTCCATAGGTAAGGAGACCAAAATTGTACACAGTACTCCAGGTGTGGTCTCACCAACGCCCTGTATAATTGGAGTAAGACTTCTTTACTCTTGTACGCAAATCCACTTGTAATGAAGGCCAGCATACTATTTGCCTTCCTAATGGCTTGCTGCACCTGCACATTCACTTTCAGTGACTCATGTACAAGGACACCCAGGTCCCTTTGAGCATCTGCATTCCCCAATCTTTCACCATTTAGAAAATACTCTGCCTATCTGTTTTATCTACCAAAGTGGATAACTTCACATTTATCCACATTATATTCCATCTGCTATGTTCTCGCCCACTCACTGAGCCTGTCGAGATCCCCTTGAAGCCTCTTCATATCCTCTTCACAACTGACACTGCCACCTAGCTTTGTATCATCAGAAAATTTGGAAATGTTGCATTTAGTCCCCTCATCCAAATCATTGATATAGATTGTGAATAGCTGGGGCCCAAGCACCGATCCTTGCGGTACCCCACCAGTCACAGCCTGCCATCCTGAAAAAGACCCGTTTATCCCTACTCTTTGTTTTCTGTCTGTTAACCAATTCTCAATCCATGCTAGTATATTACCCCCAATTCCATGTGCCCTAATTTTGTTCACCAACCTCGTGTGTGGGACCTTATCGAAGGCCTTCTGAAAATCCAAATACACCACATCTACCGGTTCCCCTTTGTCTACTCCACTAGTTACATCCTCAAAGAACTCCAATAGGTTTGTCAAACAGGATTTCCCTTTCATAAATTCATGTTAACTCTGCCCAATCTTACTATTGGTTTCTAAGTGCCCAGTTATTGCATCCTTTATAATAGATTCCAGCATTTTCCCAACAACTGATGTGAGGCTAACAGGTCTGTAGTTCCCCGTTTTCTCTCTCCCTCCTTTCTTAAATAGCGGGGTTACATTTGCTATCCTCCAATCTGCAGGAACCGTTCCAGAATCTATAGAATTTGGGAAAATGACAACCAATGCGTCCACTATCCCAATGGCCTCTTTCAAAACACTAGGATGTAGGTCATCCAGTCCTTGGGATTTATTGACTTTTAGTCCCATTCATTTTGCTAGTACTGTTTGGGACGTACTGTACTGAGGTTGTGAAAGGCGCCATATAAATGCAAGTTCTTTATTTCATTGATAACCTTAATAACCAATGCCTACTTCCACCTCCATAATATCTTTAGGGGGAAAAATTCGGTTGCCTTGAGCCTCCCGTTAGTGCCCTAAGAGGGCGCTAATGGGGTGCAAAGCAACTAGCACCCGGACGTGGCGATGTTTGCGCCGCTCGCAAAATTGACCAGACATTTTGCTGTGGCGCTAAACACTACCGCCACGATCTCCTGCGCCCGCAGATCATGACGTCAGTCGAGCGTGCAACGCCCTGGACCAGATATTGAGTGACGCCCCCTGCCTTACTGCCTGCCGCTAGCAACGACAGGTTGAGGGGAGCATTTTGCAGTCGGGAAGGGACTGGGGGAGCGCTATTTAAAGGCGACCGCTTCCTGCCTTTTTTTGTCGGCGACATTTTTGCACCACGCATTCTGAAAGAGAGAGAGAGACTTCTGGAGAGATTTAACGATGTGTGAAGGAGTTTTGGGTACTGAGCAGCACTTTGCTGGTTCATTTTGATTTGACCTTCCTTGCATCGATTTAGAAGAGACTGTGGGGGCTGCACTCTGAGCTCTTTCCCTGGGCCTCTCCATTGTTCTTTCCAGCAATTTGATGTACAGGTCTCTCCAGGCCGAGATTCAAGGCTGCAATAAGCAGGGTGTGGATGGAGAGCAAGATCGACACTCCCCTTTAAGAACTGGCTGGCGCCAGTGTGTCTGTGTTCCATTGCTGACTGACATCACATGAGCTTCACCAGTGCTCTGAGGTAGCGCCTCGCTCCTCGGCGTTAGCGCCTTAAGAGAGGTGTGTAGCGCCTGATTTAGCGCTCCAATCACCTCCAGGGGTGATAGAAGGCAAGTTTGCAGTCGGAAGCGATAATTAGCGCCAGGCGCTAAACTTTGTGTCCGGCCGATAACTGCACCCCAAACGGGGCGATACCGAGTTTCTCCCCTTTAGTCTCTGGCCCTGCTTCAGCCCATCTGCTACCGAAACCGTCATTGATGCTTTTGTTAGCTCTAGATTCGACTATTCCAATGCTCTCCTGGCTCGCCTTGCATCTTCCACCCTCCATAAACCTGAGCTCATCCAAAACTCGGCTGCCCGTATCCTAACTCGCACCAAGTCCCATTCACCCATTACTCCTGTGCTCGCTGACCTACATTGGCTCCCAGTCCAGCAACACCTCGATTTCAAAATTCTCATCCTCATGTTCAAATCCTTCCATGGCCTTTCCCCTCCCTATCTATGTAACCTCCTCCAGCTCTACAACCCTCCGAGAACTCTAGTTTTCTCCAACTCTGCCCTTTTGAGCATCCCCCACTTCATTCGCCCCAACATTGGCGGCCGTACCTTCAGTCGTCTACGCCCTAAGCTCTGGAATTCCCTCCCTAAACCGCTCCACATTTCTACCTACTTTGGGGTGCGACTTAAAACCTACTCGGTGCCAAGTTTTTGTCTGATAATTGCTCCTGTGAAGCGCCTTGGGACGTTTTACTATGTTAATGGCGCAAGTTGTTGTTATTTTTTTTTTTAAATGTCCAACTGCTATCCTACATTTTAGAAATTTCCAGAACTCAAAAATGTGCAATCCAAAACAAGCAGGCAGGATCCTGGCTGCAAATGTGACGAATGTAGTAAAAATGAAAGGATGGCTTGGAGTCTGTGTCCTGTCTTTTATTCTTGTGCCATCTGTTCCAAGATTGCATTCCTCTCAGACTGCCTCACTAAATAATGCAGCCAAAGAAATCCAAATCACAACTGAACAAACACCCTGCATTGATGTAAGTTCTCAGCCATAATACTTTACAATACACGGTGTCCTTCCAAAACACTTGGCCAAGGCCTCAGGCACGCCTTCCAACTTGTGTACAAATTTAGAAGATTTGCTCCTCGCTATCTCACTCACACTCTTGCTGTTTTGGCTACGTAACTAAAAGCAGGCTGATTACCACTTGCACACCCATTACCCCTCAAAAAAGCAAAGCACAGTAGAAAGAAAGGAGGACTTGTATTTATATAGCACCTTTCATGACCACCGGATGTCCCAAAGCGCTTTACAGCCAATGAAGTGTAGTCACTGTTGCAGGAAATGCGGCAGCCAATTTGCACACAGCAAGATCCCACAAACAGCAATGTGATAATGACCAGATAATCTGTTTTAGTGATGTTGACTGAGGGACAAATATTGGGCCAGGACACCGGGGAGAACTCCCCTGCTATTCTTCGAAATAGTGCTGCGGGATCTTTTTCATCCACCTGAGAGAGCAGACGGGGCCTCGGTTTAACGTCTCATCCGAAAAACGGCACCTCCGACAGTGCAGCACTCCCTCAGTATTGCACTGGAGTGTCAGCCTAGATTTTTGTGCTCAAGTCTCTGGAGTGGGACTTAAACCCACAAACTTCTGACTCAGAGGCAAGAGTGCTACCCACTGAAGCTATCCAATGGTGGAGCGATGAAAATCTGCAGGAAAAATAATTGCAAGCAGAGAAGATAGAAATAGATGAGGTAAATATACAAATAAATAATTAGGTAAAGGGATAGCATGCAGAAGGAGTAAAGGGAGTAGAGAAGGAAAATCAAATCAACCAGTTATAAGCAATGGAAAGACTTCAGATAATAAGACTTCGTCTCATCCGAAATCCAACAGTGCAGCACTCCCTCAGCACTGCACTGGAGTGTCAGCCGAGATTTTTGTGCTAGAGTCCCTGGAGTGGGACTCGAACCCACAACCTTCTGACTCAGAGGCGAGGGTGCCACACACTGTGTCACAGCTGACACAGAAGGCACTCAATGGATACCCCTGTTAATGGGGATGCTCAGTTAAAGTGTGTTTTTTGCTCAGAGAGGTTCATTCCAATGGAAGCAGTGCTGTTGGTTTAGATCAACAATTAAGACTGGAGATACTGCTTTCTGGGCACGAACTGAGCTGATTACTGCTTTAACAGATGTAATTACTTAGAAGCAAATGAAATATAGCTAGTGACAGTGTTGTCACAAATACTAATTACTAAGTGGCATTACTCTTCGAATTGTTATTTTTCTTTTGACCCATTCGAGTATTGAGCTTTGATAGCATGTTAGCTGCAAGCCCATATACAAGTACGCATGAAACACGAAAGCCATGAATCTGTGGGGGGGAAATTACAAAGAGCAAGGGCAACTTAAATAAGAAGTCAATCGTCAAATATCAATCACAGCAGCAGTATACTGCCCCCACCCCCACAAGCATGTGAAATATCTCTATGTGTGAGTGTTTTAATAGGCTAAACATTCGAGCCTTCATCCAAGTAAGATTTAAGGATTAAACTGAGGCCTCGTCTGCTCTCTCAGGTGGATATTGAAGATCCCATGGCACTATTTTTAGGAAGAGCAGGCGAGTTCTCGCTGGTGTTCTGGGCAACATTTATCCCTCAATCAACATCACTAAAACAGATGATCTGGGCATTATCTCACTGCTGTTTGTGGGAGCTTGGCAGCCGTGTTTCCTACATTACAACAGTGACTAACTTCAAAAAGTGCTTCACTGGCTATAAAGCGCTTTGGAACGTCCTTTCAAGTCTTTCTTTTACTTGAGATATAATCTGACCAGAGTACTGTACAGTTTGTGCAACATATTGTCTGACCTGACCTCTACTGTTTCGGTGATGTAGTTCACTATTCTATTGGCTTTGATAGCTGTTTTGCTTGGGAGTAGAGGTATTAAGGGATATGGAGACAAGGCAGGGAATCGGGATAAAAAGATAAACAGCAGCCACAGCTAACAAAATGGCGGAGTAGGCTCAGAGAATGGTCCTCCTCCTCCTCTTTCTATGACATCACTATGGACTGCAATAACAATCCTTGGTAAATGTATCTCACTTCTAATGCTATTTTCTGACCTTTGCTAGGCTTTAAAAACTCTTAATTTGGTAATGTAAACATACCAGGCACTTTCTGAATATCATATTTGTCACAACAATAGATTCATTTGTGTCACATTGTGTGGTCAGATCATCCAATCATTGTGTGCAATACTCGGGGTGGGGTTACATTAATAGACCCTACAAGCAAGTGTCACAGTCTCTTCCCTTGGTGTTTACATTGTTTCCCAGCAGTGCACTGACTCAGTATTGCGACACAAAGGACAATCCAGGGTGCAGGCGAGGAACACAACAGTTAACGGGGCTGGTGCAAACCTATGGGGCCTAGAATTTCGTTGACGTCGCGCCCGTTTTACAGGCATACAATTGGTGTCCAATGTCTAACGTGGCGGGTGGTATGGGCACGCATATTCCGCGCCGGAAGTTGGCCGTCCACCATATTGGTAAAGGATTAGATATAGGCGTCCAGGGCCTGTGTCTGCAACAGGCGTCAGCCCCTTTGTGTATGCAAATAGGGGTGCCTAACACTTGTTTCAGGATCCTTTCCTGAAATTAGGCTGCCCTGAACGCTGCCAGCTCAGGATAACCAAGACGACATGCAGCCTAACCAACAGTCCTTAAAAATCATTTCAATACAAGATGTGTTACTAGCCTGCAACAAGACTGTACAATCTGCCTTATTCTTTATATATACATTAGCAGATGGTGTTACTCAGAGGAAGCTGGAGGACAGCAGTGTTATTCTACGAAATGCACAACTTATTTTGTTGCTGGGGGTAAAGTTATGTCCCGTCACGGGTACAAAAGTCAACTGCTGTTAAGTAAACACTAGCAGGTTTGTTTGTCTTATTTAAATATGTGATTGCACTAGGGAGAGTACAGAGGAGATTTACGAGGATGCTTCAAGGCACAGGGCAAGGCTAGAATATTCAATGAGTACTTTCTATCTGTGATTACTAAGGAGGTGGATGCTGACAAAATATCGGTAGAAATGGAAAAGGTAGAAGCAATGGAAGGGATGAAAATGAAAATTGATAGACAGGATGTACTAGAAAGGCTGGGTATGCTTAGAATGAATAAATTGCCTGGTCCAGATGGCTTGCATCCCAGGTTGCTCAGGGAATTGGGGGCGGAGATAGCAGAAGGGCTTGCCATAATTTTCCAATCTTCCCTAGATGCGGGGGAGGTGCCCGAGGGTGCTAATGGGGCGCAAAGCAACTAGCACCCGGGCACAGCGATGTTTGCGCCGCTTGCAAAATTGACCAGGCATTTTGCGATGGCGCTAAACACTACCGCCACGATCTCCTGTGCCCGCAGATCGTGACGTCAGTCGAGCGTGCAGCGCCCCGGACCGGATATTGAGTGACGCCCCCTGCCTTACTGCCTGCCGCTAGCAATGACAGGTTGAGGGGAGTGTTTTGCAGTCGGGAAGGGACTGGGAGAGCGCTATTTAAAGGCGACCGCTTCCTGACTTTTTTTGTCGGCGACATTTTTGCACCACGCATTCTGAGAGAGAGAGAGAGACTTCTGGAGAGATTCAATGCTGTGTGAAGGAGTTTTGGGTACTGAGCAGCACTTTGCAGGTTCATTTTGATTTGACCTTCCTTGCATCGATTTAGAAGAGACTGTGGGGGCTGCACTCTGAGCTCTTTCCCTGGGCCTCTCCATTGTTCTTCCCAGCAGATCTGATGTACAGGTCTCTCCAGGCCAAGATTCAAGGCTGCAATGAGCAGGGTGTGGATGGAGAGCAAGATCGACCCTCCCCTTTAAGAACTGGCCGGCGCCAGTGTGTCTGTGTTCCATTGCTGACTGACATCACATGAGCTTCACCAGCGCTGTGAGTTAGCGCCTCACTCCTCGGCGTTAGCGCCTTAAGAGAGGTGTGTAGCGCCAGATTTAGCGCTCCAATCACCTCCAGGGGCGATAGAAACCAAGTTTGCAGTCGGAGGCGATAATTAGCGCCAGGCGCTAAGCTTTGCGCCTGGCCGATAATTGCACCCCAAACGGGGCAATACCGAATTTCTCCCCCTATGACTCTATGTTGCCAGGACTGGAAAACTTTAGCTTTGTGGAAGGATTGGATAGGCTGGATTTGTTTTCTTTGGAACAGAGGAGGCTGAGGGGTGACTTAATTGAGGTGTATAAAATTATGAGGGGCCTAGATAGAGTGGATAGGAAGGACCTATTTCCCTTAGCAGAGAGGTCAATAACTAGGGGGCATAGATTTAAATTGGTAGAAGGATTAGAGGGGAGTAGAGGAGAACTTTTTTCACCCAGAGGGTGGTGGGGGTCTGGAACTCACTGCCTGAAAGGGTGGTAGAAGCAGAAGCCCTCATCACATTTAAAAAGTACTTGGCTATGCACTTGAAGTGCCGTAACCTACAGGGCTACAGACCAAGAGCTGAAAAGTGGGATTAGGCTGGATAGCTTTATCAGCCAGCACAGACACGATGGGCTGAATGGTCTCCTTCTGTGCTATAAATTTCTATGATTCAATGAAATGTGACTGGTAGAGTTTATTAAGAGGTTGTAGACATTCTGACTCTGGTATTTTTGGTTCTAGGAGAGTTTCACTGCACATTCCAAATGGCTGCCCTTGTTTCTTTCTACTTTTTTTTCCCCAAAGTGTGGCCTGGAAATTTAAATGCAGCACTTGAAGTGTGACATACAGGAAATGCACCGCAGTACAATTAACAAGAATGGTTCCAAGGATGAGGGACTTCAGTTCCATGGATAGACCGGAGAAGCTGGGGTTGTTCTCCTTAGAGCAGAAAAAGTTGAGAGGAGATTTGATAGAGGTGTTCAAAATCAGGAGGGGTCTAGACAGAGTAGATAGGGAGACTCTGTTCCCATTGGCGGAAGGGTCGAGAACCAGAGGACACAGATTTAAGGTGATTGGCAGAAGAACCAAAGGCGACATGAGGGAAAACTTTTTTACGCAGCGAGTGGTTAGGATCTGGAATGCACTGCCTGAAAGGGTGGTGGCAGATTCAATCGTGGCTTTCAAAAGGGAATTGGATAAGTATCTGAAGGAAAAAAATTGCAGGGCTACAGGGAAAGGGCGGGGGGAGTGGGACTAGCTGAAGTGCTGTTGCAGAGAGCCGGCACGGGCCTCCTTCTGTGCTGTAACCATTCTATGATTCTATACATACCCAACACAAGTGTTCATTCTACTCACACTCGCTTTCTCTCAATCACTTCCCATTGCGCACAATTCCTGGTTCAGGTGCAACAAATTAAATATAAAACCTTGATTCCAGCAGAACCTTTTCCAATGGTTTTCAATGGACAGCACATTGCTGTAAGTACCATTCACTGCTTGCCACACGAAGAAATGTACTTACTTTTCACAAATTAAATGTAGCCCTCTCGTCTCTGAGTCAGAAGGTCATGGGGGCAAGTCCTACTCCAGAGACACGAGCACAAAATCCAGGCCGACAGTTCCAGTACAGTACTGAGGGGGGTGCTGCACTGTCGGAGGTGCCGTCTTTCGGATTAGACGTTAAATCGAGGCCCCATCTGCCTTCTCAGGTGGAAAAGGATCCCATGGCATTATTTCAAAGAAGAGCAGAGGAGTTTTCCCCGGTGCCTAGCCAATATTTATCCCTCAACCAGTATCACTAAAAAACAGATTATTTGGTCATTATCGCATTGCTGTTTGTGGGACCTTGCTGTGCACTAATTAGATGCTGCATATCCAACGTTACAACAGTGACCACATTTCAAAAGTGCTTCATTGGCTGTGAAGTGCTTTGGGATGTCCTGAGGTCGTGAAAGGTGTAAAAAAAAATGCAAGCCACATAATGAAGAAATCAAAACACAACTGCACAAATTCCGAATGCAGCTGTAAGCTGCAGGCATATGGGCAGAGAAGAGTTAAAAATAAATGGTCACTAGGGGTCCAAAAGACATAGATGACCAGCTATTTGGATGGGATAAACTTGAGCTCATCCGAAACTCTGCTGCCCGTATCCTAACTCGCACCAAGTCCCATTCGCCCATCACCCCTGTGCTTGCTGACCTACAGTGGCTCCCGGTCCGGCAACGCCTTAGTTTTAAACACGCTCCTTAAAACCTACCTCTTTGACCAAGCTTTTGAACACCACCACCTCCAAGTTCCCCTCCAAGTCACACACCAAACTGACTTGGAAATATATCGCCGTTCCTTCATCGTCGCTGGGTCAAAATCCTGGAACTCCCTCCCTAACAGCACTGTGGGAGTACCGTCACCACACGGACTGCAGCGGTTCAAGAAGGTGGCTCACCACCACCTTCTCAAGGGGCAATTAGGGATGGGCAATAAATGCTGGCCTTTCCGGCAACGTCCACATCCCGTGAACGAATAACAAAACCTGTAATATCTCCTTAAAATCAAATTTTGTTTGATAACACTCCTGTGAAGCGCCCTTGGGATGGTTTACTACGTTAATGGCGCTATATAAATACAAGTTGTTGTTGATCCATTCTTGTTCCCATACTTTTACGTATATTTTTTTTCTGGTTTACACAATAGCAAAAAAAAATTATGTTTCAGCAATTCACCAAAATTCCTCATCAGCACGTAGGACTTCTTGTCAAATTTTATCAAAATTAACTATTCTTCATTAAGATGTTGTCTGAAATTACCATAAATGAGCACTGCCATCCATCATGTTAATGCACAAAACAAAACATGATATTTCACAATTGTACCCATCATGGGTTTTGTGGCACACTGTTTATACTCAGAATGATGCCTTTTTTCCCTATTTAGTAAATCATAATTCAAGGTTTCCAATTTACTGTCACATTTCAGAAAGTAATTTCCAATACACTTTCGCAAACTAAGCGTAAACGAATGAGAAATTAATTCTACACGTCACTCAGTGGATTCAATTGTGTTTGAACACACAACTGAAAATGTATCGTACTGATGGGACTAACAAAAAAAAAAACCTTGTGCACACTGGCAGGAAAGAGAACGGAAAAATATCACAAAAAAAAGCAGTCTACATGTTCACTGACAACCCAAGTTATGTTGTAAGGCTGGCTCACTATCACTGTAGCACACATAATAAACACTACAAGGCTAATTCAGTATAATTTGTTCTGTTGATAGAACAATTGCAATAATAAAATCCCTCATTTTAAATCATGAAATGCAATTAAGCTGTCCTTGAGTCTGGGTAAACAATAATGACTCCCGCCTCCGATATTTTTCCAACATCTTGTGCCCTCCGCCTTAAGTTTTTAGTAACGCACAGCTTGTGCACTCCCACTGCCGACGCCTCCGATCACCACCTCCAGGTACCAGCCGACCACAGATCCAGAACTGAGGGGGTGAGCAGGGCCTCAAAACTGTATGGTCGCGATCTCCATCTCCAGTGCAAACAAAATTTAACTCAATTTAAAAACCTACGGTGCGATGAACATGGTCTCACCTCCCTAACACCCCCCAGCCCTATCCAAACCAGCATGTGAAGAAAGTCAGCCCAACCGGGATTGTTCTCCTTCGAGCAGAGAAGGTTAAGGGGAGATTTAATGGAGGTGTTCAAAATTATGAGGTGTTTTTATAGAGTATATAGGGAGGAACTATTTCCACTGGCAGGAAGGTCAGTAACCAAAGGACACAGATTTAAAATAATTGGCAAAAATGCCAGGGGGGAGAGGAGGAGAATTGTTTTTACACAGCGAGTTGTGATGATCTTGAACGCACTGCCTGAAAGGGTGGTGGAAGTAGATTCAACAGAAACTTTCAAAAGGGAATTGGATGTATAATTAAAAAGGAAAAATTTGCAGGGCTACGGGGAAAGAGCAGGGGGCGTGGCACTAATTGAACAGCTCTTTCAAAGAGCCAGCACAGGCATGATGGGCCGAATGACCACCTTCTGTGCTGTGTGATTCTATGAACTTTGGGATGCTGCAGCTCTATGATGCAGGGTTGCACTTCAGTTCACGTACTGATCAATTTCCGACGATTAAATCAGCCGACATCGCGATTGCCATTGACAAAGTCTTTTGTTTCCTTATTTCTTTTACCTCCTTCAGGTGCACTTGCTTGGAAAGTAACCTTCCTTCAGCTGGGCAAATCACAAAACTTCATTCTGAAACTGTACTGTGCAAAGGCTAAGGCAGGTGGCAAGTTTTTTTTTTCCCGAAATAAAATTTCCCATTATCCCAAAGTATTCCGGTCAACAATTGGGGGGGGGGGGTGAACCCTGCTTCAAGATATTCAATCACCTCACTCAACAATCAGCCAATGCCTTCCCTTTCCCTCGTGGCCTCAAGCCACAGCACTTCCCAATTTCCCAGGGTGAATATTTTGGAGGCGATGGGCATTTATCAGAGGGGGGGGGGGGGTCTCGCTACTGGCTGATGGACCTCTTTTCTCATTTTTTTTTGCACTCAGTGGCAGCATCAAACATTCCCAATTCAGGTACGGCACAGACCAGAGTAAAACCTACTGGGTTCCATCCTAACAATGTGCATTAACCGCAACCTTGGAGGAACAGCCCATACTGCACCAGTACAAGAATAAAAAACAATAAGGCACTGGGAATGGAGTAGGTAGCTGCAGTTTAAGAGCTAGCACTGGCACAAGCACAAGGGCCAAATAACCTGCTTCTGTGCTGTAATTTCTCTGAGATTTCCACTTCCCACACCAACCCTATCTCATTGAGCCTTCTAGAAGTGAAACTGCCAATTTAGAGCTAACATGAGTCAAATTATGGGAATTTCTGTGCTGTGGATCTGCGTGCATAGTTTTTCAACTTCGTATTTGCTGGAAAGGCATCTGAAATCTACGGCCAAGTTCCCTCAAGAAAGAAAGAAGAAACAACATGCATTTTATATCACGCCTTTCACAACCTCAGGGCGTCCCAAAGCACTTTACAGCCAATTATGTGCTTTTTAAAGTATAGTCACTGTTGTAGTGGAGGAAACGCGTCAGCCAATTTGCGCACAGCAAGCTCCCACAAACAGCAATGTGGCCAGCTAATCTGTTTTTTTTTTAAAGTGATGTCGGTTGTGCGATAAATATTGGCCAGGAATCCAGCAAGATCTCCCCTGCTGTTCTTCGATATAGTGCCATCGGAACCTTTACGTCCAGCTGAGAGGGCAGACAGAGTCTCATCTCAAAGACTGCACCTGGAGTGTCAGCCTAGATTTTGTACTCAAGTCTCTGGAGTGGGACATGAACCTCCAACCTTCTGACTCAGAGGCGAGCATGCTACCCACTGACCTATGTCTGACACTCAAACTACAGCAACTCAATCTGCCATACCAAGGTCAGACACAAAAATTACTTGAACTCACTGATGTCCCAAATGAAATCGAGGCTGTTAAAGCACACAAACAATCCATTCGGCCCATCAATTCCACACTGGTGTTTTTCTCCACGAGCCATCTAATGTCACTCTCCTGCTCGCTCTCTACACCCTTTAATAATCTTCTTTTGCAAGCAACAATCTAATTCCCTTTGAATAGAATTTATGGATTCTATTTCAACAACAGTCTGTGGTAGAGAATTATAAATGTAATTCTCTTTGTTATTGGAGCCCACTGATTCCCTTCTTGCTGAATAGTGGAAACAATCAATCAAATCAAAATTATTTTGTCAAAGCACCTCACAATCTTGAAGATCCCTTAACCTTCTCAGCTCCAGCCAACAAAAATAGCCCTAATTTCTCAAGTTTGCCTTCATAGTTGTAACCCCCTCGTCCCTGGTAACATCCTAGTGTGACTGTGATGGTCACCATTGCCATTGACTCTTAAGTGTGCCAAGTTTGCTTCAGTTACAGATATTGATGCTCAGACAAGAACAACATTGAGAAGATGGATGGAAAAGGTGGGGCTGAAAGGATACAAGATGCTGGTATCCTCATAAGTTATCCTCCTTCGCGCATGCACCTCTTGCTTTCCCACCCTCCACTCACCACAACTCCACCCTTGTGCCTTCCTCATTTCACACACCCAAGAAATGCCCAGCCAGTGGTTGGCCAAGAAGAGGGAGAGGAGAGTGAAGAAGATTGATTTGACACTCCCAGCCACCAGCTCCTCAAGGTCGACCAGCAAGGCCATTTGCAGTGTCCCCCAATGAAAGTCAGCAGCCTTTCACCAGCCATGCTCCAGCCACCGGGGTAGCACTGCGTGACATTAGTAGGATAGGCAAAGGCACACACAAGACAGTCACTAAGAGAATGCATAAGGGTGATGAGTTGATTCCTTGATGTCATATTGGATGGATAGATGTATAAAGTTGGATTTGAAAGTTTGCTTTGTGGTGGCTTTTATTTCAGTATCGTGGCCAAGAGGACGCTGTGATGGTCAGTAACAGAGGTGTGGGGCTAATGTTGAAAGGGGAATTGGGGTTGAGGTCACTGTAACCACAGGTGGATGATTCCATCACGGATATCCCGGCCAGAAAGGGGCTGTCTGGGTTGCATCCTTCCCTCGGCTTCCTCCTCCTCAGTGTCTTCCTGTTCCCTCTGCGAGCGGATGCTGTAAATCTGAAATGACAGCATAAAATTCTGGAAATACTCAGCAGGTCAGGCAGCATCGCAACCTGAGACGTGAACTCTGTTTCTCTCTCCACGGGTGTTGCCCGACCTGCTGAGTATTTCCAGCATTTTCTGTCTTCTCAGAGGCCATCCTTTACCATCCGAGGCCTTGCAAGCGTCCAGCAGCACTCCCATCACATTTAAAAAACTTTTAACATCTATTGCAGCAAGCCACTACTTCAATAAAATAAAAAAAAACAGTCCAAAAGTTTAAATGCAAAACTTACCTGAAAGATGTGTGTGTGTCCCTTTAAGAGGTGCTGACAGTGCCTCTGTCAGTCTGCTTGCATGCTGGGTTTACCTGGCGTGCTTAGGACCCAGAGCTGAACTCAGCACTGGGTCGAAGTTGGCCATGGTGACGTTAAGTCAAATTGCTATTTTTCTATTCAGGGCAGCGCTACCAGGACTTCGAAAATGGAGCACGCCGCGAGACCCGCTACCAGCTGGCAGAAGAGCAGTGGCTGCCGCTTTCTTGACATTACGCCGCACTAACAGGCGGTGCTAAGGTAGAGAATTTCTCCCCCAATGTCTCTCACTTCCATGTGTTATTCCCATCTACGAGCCTTGTTAGAAACTGACAGAAGTCATTCAATTAAAGCAAATTAATTAATTCAACCCCGAGGTTTGAACTCAGAACCATTTAGTTGGAAGCCCATGCTCAATATTCTGAGCTACCATTAGTTATGCACACAACACATTCCAACATTTGACACAGAAAAGGATCACGATGAAATTAATGCAACAAAACTGATTTTTCCCAGTCGATTTCAACATAGGCATTAAAAAAATGACTGCCTCTCAGCCAAGCGGAATGTGCACTCTCAGTGCATGTCAAATGTTTAATCAGTTTTGTTTTCACCATAAAATGTTTGGGGTCTTTGTTGCCATGCCAAGTTCATACTGCAGTTCACAGACGTCTCTGTCTAAATGATGATAAATGTATTACAAAGCGAGAATATTCAAACATATAAAAGCTGCCCAGCGATATATGCACGTCTTTAAGCTGCTGCTTCTCTCCGTCCAGTCTTAGCCTACAGGGCTTTGGCCTATTTCAATACCATTAAAAAATGTAGATGGTGGAGATCTTCTCAAACATATTTTGTCTTTCTTGTAATCGTCCCAAATTCTGGACAATTCAGCAATAGTGTTCAAAGCCATAACAAATCTAAATGTTGATGGTTACTGTGGTTTTTGAGCCAACTTTAGACTGAGAACAAGGTGAATTCAGGACAGAACAATTTCATTGCACCAGAACTGCTCGGCTCCCAAATGGCTCAATGAATGAATGCACAATGTGGTGTGGTACCAAGATAGGTGCCAGGTTCGATCCGTGGTCTGGGCTGAATGACCCAATTTCAACTGAAGAGGTAATGGAGACCTCTGAGCTAAGTTCATGAGGGTGAGAGGGGAGAACGGGGGAAGGATTTCCTAATTGGAAATGCATACTTTTGGACTTTTGAGTGAGCACAGGATCAACCACAGTTGTAGTGCCTCCCCCCCCCCACTCCCAAGGAGAAATAGCCAGCTAACACCTACTGTCTGGGGTCATGCATAAGGAATGGCTAATAACATGAGATCGACGCTGGAGAGCTGCTGGCACCCATAGAATGCCCTTTGAAGTGGCCTAGCCACCCAACTGTAAACAAACCTGCCACCATCTTCTCAGGGCAACGCAGGATGGGAAACAAATGTGGTCTTGCCTGTGTTGCCCAGATCCTGAAAACAATTTTAAAAAATACCCCATTCCTCTCCTGAAGACACTGGTATATGGCTCCATGAGGAATACTCACTAAACTGCTGCTTAAAAGTAAGGTAATTCAACAACAACTGCATTTATGTAGCACCTTTAAGGTAGTAAAACGTTCCAAGGCGCTTCACAGGAGCGTTATCAAACAAAATTTGAAACCGAGCCACATAAGGAAATAGTAGGATAGGTGAGGTCACGGAGGTAGTCTTAAGGAGCGTCTTAATGGATGAGAGAGAGTTAAAGAGGTGGAGAGGTTTAGGGAGGGAATTCCAGAGCTTAGGGCCTAGGCAGCTGAAGGTACGCCTGCCAATGGTGGAGCGATTAAAATCGGGGATGCGCAAGAGGCCAGAATTGGAGGAGCGCAGAGATCTCGGAGGGTTGTTAAGGCTGGAGGAGGTTACAGAGATAAGAAGGGGCGAGGCCATGGAGGGATTTGGAAAAAAGGATGAAAATGTTAAAATCGAGGCGATGTAGGTCAGCGAGCACAGGGGTGATGGGTGAACGAGACTTGGTGCGAATTAGGATACGGGCAGCAGAGTTTTGGATGAGCTCAAGTTTATGGAGGGTGGAGGATGGAAGGCTGGCCAGGAGAGCGTTGGAATAGTCAAGTCTAGAGGTAACGAAGGCATGGATGAAGGTTTCAGCAGCAGATGAGCTGAGGCAAGGGTGGAGACGGGCGATGTTACGGAGATGGAAGTAGGCGGTCTTGGTGATGGAGCGGATATGTGGTTGGAAGCTCATCTCAGGGTCAGATCCATTATATGAAACTCAGACATTCTGTTCAAGTGATAAGGCACAACATAATTGCAAGTACTTTTTTAAGAAATGTTTTTATTTGTAGCATAGCTCTAAAGAACCACTGTAACTAAAACTGAGAAACGGAGTGCACTGCGACGCATCATTCACAATGATAGTCCAACACTCTGAAACTAAACACAGATCAGCCATGATCTAATCGGATGGCAGAATAGGCTCGAGGAGCTGAATGGCCTCCGCCTGTTCCTATATTCCCAAGTTCTGGCAAAAAGCACAATCTTACCTCTCCTGGGCGCAAGGTCACAACGTGCGGCCTGGCTCCACGAAATCGAGGGAAGCGCTCCAAATCAGGGTGGACCACGTTCACGTTGCTAAATACACTAGACTCTTCATAAGGAATTCTGGTGGGATACAGGAAGGAAGTGTCTTCCGGGGGGAAGAGATGCCATCTTTTTCTGCAAATATATATATTTTTTAAATCCTTAATTATTCTAACAATAAAAACAAATGTTCTTGCATATAATACTTAAAAGGGCTTTTTCTTAAAACTTACCACCCTATCTCTCGGAGCCATGCATAATCTCCAGCTGGTGGCAAACTTTCTACTAAGACCAGTGTCACTCTGACACTAGGATAGCGCGCCAACAGCAGCCGTGGGACAACTCTCACTCCAATTGTCCTTCCACTCCCGTAAGAGGCACCTGGCCTCTGCTTGACACCTTTCAAGCAGACCACGCCTGGAGTACTGTGTACAGTTTTGGTCTCCTTACCTAAGGAAGGATATACTTGCCATAGAGGGAGTACAACGAAGGTTCACGAGATTGATTCCTGGGATGGCGGGACTCCTGTATGAGAAGAGATTGAGTAAACTAGGCCTGTATTCTCTTGAATTCAGAAGAATGAGAGGGGATCTCATTGAAGCATACAAAATTATTACAGGGCTTGATAGGGTGGATGCTGGGAGAATGTTTCCCTTGGCTGGGGAGTCTAGAACCAGGGGCCACAGTCTCAGGATAAAGGGTAGGCCATTCAGGACTGAGATGAGAAGAAATTTCTTCACACAGAGGGTGGTGAATCTTTGGAATTCTCTACCCCAGAGGGCTGTGGAGGCTCAGTCATTGGGTATATTCAAAACAGAAGTCGATAGATTTCTGACTAGTAAGGGCATCAAGGGATATGGCGATAGGGCCGGTGAATGGAGTTGAGGCAGAAGATCAGCCATGATCTCACTGAATGGCGGAGCAGGCTTGAAGGGCCGAATGGCCTACTCCTGCTCCTATTTCATATGTTCTTCTTATGTTCTTTCCACGGCAGCGTGGTCCAGACTGGCAATTCAGCAGTGTAGTGGGGTGTGGTGGCACATTTTAGATGAGGGACTTCTTCAGTGGGGAATATATTACTTTTTCACCTCAGCATCTTGTGTCACCATCAGACATTGCCAGTTCAGGTATCGCACAGAATAAAGCTCTCCTGATTGTGCTCGAACCAAAGGCTCAGGAAACCTAATGATCTTAATTTCACCTCCTACACCTTACCGTCACTCCGAGAGAGATTGACAACTTAAGTGTCAAATTAGGGCAATTTTATGCTGTGGCTCCCTGTTCACTATTTTCTGACTTAAGAATGCCCTAAACTCATTTCACCCACTGCAAGCTAGATAAAGGAAACTTTCAGCCAATTAGTCTGGGCTGTATTTAAACGCAGGTCTCAGCAGTGAATAGACAACATTCTAAACCACTGCACCATCCTGTCGCTGAACTGAAGAGATAATTGTTGAAAGCTGTCGATTTTCAGCAAATTGGCTCTACAGTAAAGGAGCATTTCTTCTAAGAGTCAGAAGTTCAGCAGACTCGAACATAAACTGTAGCTCTTTTTAAAAAAAAATGAAAGCATATTGTCGGGGAAGGGGTGAAGCAAGACACATGACCAGCCTTTCAGTTCAGGGTAATGGCATATGACCATCAGAAGAATTGGGAATAAAATAAAATAATTCTGGTGAGGAGAGGGGATGAATGGGAGAGATTGTGCCATCAGGTTGTTGGTGGGGCTCAATACGCATTTATCGAAAATGCTTCCCCTCCTATCATTTCGACCTCTTACTATGATTGTAACATCAGGTAAACTAGGATTGGAAAGAAAGACTTGCATGTATACAGTGTCTTTCATGACCACCAGATGTCCCAAAGCACTTTACAGCCAATGAAGTACTTTTTGAAGTGTAGCCACTGTTGTAATGTAGGAAACACAGCAGCCAATTTGCGCACAGCAAGCTCCCACAAACAGCAATGTGATAACGACCAGATAATCTGTTTTTGTGATGTTGATTGAGGGATAAATATTGGCCAGCACACCTGAGATAACTTCCCTGCTCTTCTTCGAAATAGTGCCGCGGGATCTTTTACATCCACCTGAGAGAGCAGACGGGGCCTCGGTTTAACGTCTCATCCGAAAGACAGAAAGGATTTAAATGATAAATATCTACACCCCTAAACGTGTTCAGACCTTATCCTGCCTCAGCTTACATCAGCCTTGTTCCAGTTTGGTAAACATCCACGTGCAGCGGGAGGAGTATTTGAACTCGGTCATAAACCCAGAGCCTGGACAAATCCAGCGAATCACTGCCAGAATTTCTAACCTCATTTGAGACTTGGCAGAAGAGAAAGGTCTGGTAGATATTTGGAGATTGCTGCACTCCACAGGAACAAGTCTTCATTTCATTCACCGCCACACGATTTGTAATTTTTTGAAATGATCTCTATCTGACTTCAAAGTCACCTGCCCAAGATGCACCGGGGACAGTTTATCTAAACAAACAGCAGACGATCTTTTTAGATCCTGGTCCAAGTTCTTCTTCCCGCAACCCAGTGGATGAGGCAACTCTGCTTTTGTTCAACCAAAGCTACATTTTTGAGCCTTTTGAACAGAGCAAGTAACAGGCTTGTTGCAATAATAACAGCACTCCAGATGTATCCCCCCACGTGCCGATGGGACATGGCCAAAGCTTCCTCAGAGGTGCACTTATTTACTGTGCATCTACTCGCAAAACACTCAAGAGTTGAAACAGATTCAGAATCTTGAAAGAGAGATTGAAACCCTGGAGAAATTACGTAAACCAAGCAGACCTGTACACAACCAATGTAACTCAGCTAAATCAGCAATGCAACCCGGCCCGCTCCTCATACAAAGCAGAATGCTCCCTCTTTTGAGCTGGGCAAAACTGCCCTCCACAATTGTGATCAATCTGGAAATTCTCTGTTATACTAGGAGAGAATGAGTACATTGGGTTTATACTCTGAAGTTTAGAAGAATGAGAGGTGATCTCATTGAAACATATAAGATTCTGAGGGGGATTGACAGGGCAGATGCTGAGAGGTTGTTTCCCCCTGTCTGGAGAGTCTAGAACTAGGGGGCACAGTCTCAGGATAACGGGTCGGCCATTTAAGGCTGAGATGAGGAGGAATTTATTCGTTCAGAGGGTTGTGAATCTTTGGAATTCTCTACCCCAAAGGGCTGTGGAAGCTGAATCGTTGAGTATATTCAAGGCTGAGATAGATCGATTTTTGGACTCTAGGGGAATTAAGGGATATGGGGATCGGGCGGGAAAGTGGAGTTAAGGTAGAAGATCAGCCATGATTTTATTGAATGGTGGAGCAGGCTCGAGGGGCTGTATGGCCTACTCCTGCTCCTATTTCTTATGTTCTTAGTAGCATCCACTTTCTTGAACTACTAACACAGTAATTGTGATCAATTAATAATATTAATAAGGCTTGTATTCCCTTGGGTATAGAAGATTAGGTAATCTAATTAAGGTGTTTAAGATGATTAAAGGATTAAATTAGATAGAAACTATTTCCCCTGGTGGGGGAGTCCAGAACAAAGGGGGCATAACCTTAAAATTGGAGCTAAGCCATTCAGGGGTGATGCCAGGAAGCATTTCTTCACACAAAGGGTAGTGGAAAACTGGAACCCTCTCCCTCAAAAAGTTGTTGAGGCTAGGGGTCAATGGAAAATTTCAAATTGAGATTGATAGATTTTTGTTAGGCAAGGGTATTAAGGGATATGGAACCAAGGAGGGTAAATGGAGTTAAGACACAGTTCAGCCATGATCTAATTGAATGGTAGAGTCAATAGCCAGGCAACACTAAGCGACAAGGCCCACACATGAATAATGGCCACTTGGTTGAGGTAGCGGAAGTGACTGGCACCCATGAAACTACGCCAGGAAGAAATAAGGGCAAAGAAAAAAATTGTCACAAAATAGGTAATTCCTGAAAATATGCAGTACATTTTCCAAGAATCTCAAATAATCTTGATGTTGCAAAGACTGGCGATGCATTGGTTAAAAAAGTGAAAAAGAGGCAGCCTGACAGAAGTGAAAGAAAAATACCACAAAAACAAAGGAATAAAAGGAAAATAGTGACAAAGACAAACAAGGACAAGCAATCCACCTCCAACTGTAACTGATATCTCCTATTTGTTCCTGCTGTTCAGCGCCCACCTTTCTCACCACTCTGTAAAGCACTTTGAAATTACTTCTTTGCATGATGCATTGTCCTAACGATGTGAAAAATACTATTTAAATGCTAGTTTGTTCTTTCTATTCATACCAGGAATTAATACCCTAATCTACAGAGAATTACATAGAATCTAAAACACAGAAACAGGCCATTCGACCCAACTGGTCTATGCCGGTGTTTATGCTCCACATGAGCCTCCTCCCATCTTACTTAGCTCTTTCCAATTGCTCCCCGTATCCCTCTATTCCCTTTTTCTTGCATCACCAAGCCTTCCCGTAAATGCATTAACGCTATCTGCTTCAAGTAGCGTTGTGGTTATCATGTTCGCCTCACACTCATAAGGTCCCCGGTTCGAAACTGGGCGCCAACATTTCGAAGAAAAAAAATGTTCCCCATTAAAATTGAATAAATATTTTTAAAAATGAATTAATTTTACCCAGAGTGGTGAGAATGTGAAACTCGCTACCACAGGGAGTGGTTGAAGCGAATAGTATAGATGTATTTAAGGGGCGGTTAGATAAGCATATGAGGGAGAAGGGAATAGAGGGTTATGCTGATAGAGTTAGATGAGGAAAGATGGGAGGAGGCTCGAGTGGAGCATAAACGCCGGCATGGACTGGTTGGGCCAAATGGCCTGTTTCTGTGCCGTATATCCGATGTAAACCTATGTAAAACCCCTCCATGTGGCAGCGAGTTCCACATTCTCACCACTCTGTGTAACGAAATTCCTCCTAAATTCTTTATTCGATTTGTATGGGGCTATCTTATATTTACCCCCACCCCCCACACATTATTCTGGATTCACCCACAAGTGGGAACAGTTTCTTCACAACTAACCACCTCCCCATGACATTCAATGCTATTACCATCGCCGAATCCCCCACCATCAACACCCTGGGGATTACCATTGACCAGAAACTTAACTGGACCAGCCATATAAATACTGTGGCTAAAAGAGCAGTTCAGAGGCTAGGTATTCTGTGGCGAGTGTCTCACCTCCTGACTCCCAAAAGCCTTTCCACCATCTACAAGGCACAAGTCAGGAGTGTGATCAAATACTCTCCACTTGCCTGGATGAGTGCAGCTCTAACAACACTCAAGAAGCTCGACACCATCCAGGACAAAGCAGCCCGCTTGATTGGCACCCCATCCACCACCAAAACATTCACACCCTCCACCACCGGCGCACTGTGGCTGCAGTGTGTACCATCTACAAGATGCACTGCAGCAACTCTCTAAAGCTTCTTCGACAGCACCTCCCAAACCCACGACCTCTACCACCTAGAAGGACAAGGGCAGCAGGCGCATGAGAATAGCACCACCTCCAAGTTCTCCTACAAGTCACACACCATCCTGACTTGGAAATACATCGCCGTTCCTTCATCGTCGCTGGGTCAAGATCCTGGAACTCGCTCCCTAATAGCACTATAGGAGTACCTTCACCACATGGAGTGCAGCGGTTCAAGGTGGCTCACCACCACCTTCTCAAGGGCAATTAGGGATGGGCAATAAATGCTGGATTTGCCAGTGACGCCCACATCCCGTGAATGACTAGTTTTTTTAAAAATGCACCCTATTAAGCCCCTTCATAGTTTTCAAGACCTCCATCATGTCTCCTCTTAGTCTTTTCCTTTCCAAAGTACCCCAGCATGCACAGTCTTTCCCGATAGTTGCATCCTCCCAATTCTAGTAACATCCTTGTAAATCTAGACTCATTGGGCGCGGTCTTGCCAGCCTTGTGGAGGCGGGTCTGCCGGGAAAATGGCAGAATCTGGGGACGGGTGCCGATCCCACCCCCAACCTGCCTCCATGCCATCTTCCCGGGAGGCGGGTAGCCGACCCACGCCGGGCCCCGTCTCCTGGAGGCGGGAAGGGGATTACAGCCACTTAACTGCCTGTTAACAGGTAGTTAACAGGCAGATAAGAGGATTATCCCCATTTTACCCACACAAGTGCAGGCTTCCCGAAGGCTGCAAACCCCTCCAGGGTCAGCGAAGCAAGCAGTGGGTCTGCGGGGGTTGGAGGGGTGCAAATGTGCGCTGTGAAGGTAAGTGATGGGTGCAAGTCTGGAGAGGTAAGTATGTGAGGTGAGTGGAAAGTGACAGAAAATGTTTACTTACCCTTGTTTCTTCCTGCAGGCTTCAAGAGTTGGGGATGCAGAGAGTCCCGCACCTACGCGGCAGAGATGACAGATGGCTGCTGCATTCTCCAATGTAACAACCATCTAATTTCTGCTAAAGAAAGAGTTTTGATAAGTCTTGAATACAAGAACTCATCAAACAACATAGAATGTCAGTGTTTGACAGCTTCACAGAGCTGTCAAACGATGACAATTCATCTGTGACAGATGAAACGTCATACGCTGATGTTCTCTGTAATTGGCTTGCTGATGTTCTCTGTAACTGGCTTGCTGATGTTCTCTGTAACTGGCTTCCCCTTAATTGGCCTGCTACGCCCGCTGGGTCAATCAAGGGAAAATAGCGTGGGTTGGCCAGAAGTCGATGGAGGCGAGACTAAAACCCGACAAGTGGGAGTCCCGCCTCCAAAAGCTCCCCATTGGCAAAATCCAGCCCATTGTATACCTACAAGAACACAGATGGAACTGCATACAGATTATATTCCTCGCTCTCAGTGAGGCAACTCCATTTATTTATTTTTTGGGGGAGAATAGGGCTACATATGTACACCTGTTCAAAAGGCAGTAAGAGCAAATGACAAGTGGAGCATGAATGGGGAAATCTGGTCAGAAGTTAACTTCCGGCATCAAAATTAGCATGGATGCAAAGCTTGCCCCATAGGTTGATCAGGTGAAAATTGGCACTAGTTCAGCACATTTAATTTTGTTAATTTACATTGTGAAACAGATTCTGGTCACAATCCAACATCAGTATCAGACCATGAGGAGATTAACCTTACGCGCTGCTGGTAATGCCCCCAAACCCTGCTAAATCTGTGGTGGCAGTGTGGGTTTAGAATCATACAGCACACAGGAGCCCAGTCGGCCTGTGGCACCTGTGCTGTCTCTCTGAAACAGTTGTCTACTTAGTCCCATTCCCCAAACTCTCATAACATTTTCTTTTTCAAATATTTATCCAGTTCCTCCTTGAAAGCTATCACGGATTCTGCTTCCACCGCTGTTTCTAGTAGGGCAGTCCTAACAAACCTCTGCATAAAATAAAATCTACTAACCTCTCCTCTAGTCCTTTTTGGTTTAATCTTAAATTGATCCCCATCTTGTTACGGATTCACCAACCAGTAGAAATAGTTTTTCCCTATTTACTTTATCAAAATCTCTCATAAGTTTTAACAAATTTATCAGATTTCTCTTAACATCCTAATGAAAAGAGCCTATTTCTCTAGTCTCTTCTCAACCCCTAATATTATTTTAATGACTCTCTTCTGGATGCTCTGTATGACATCAACATCCCTTCTAAAATACAGTGCCCAAAACTGGCCACTATTCTGACTGCAGCCTAACCAATGATTTTTGTAGGTTTAGTATTTCCTCTTTTCTTTTATAGTCCTATTTCTAAAACCCACGATCCCATACATTTTTTTTTATGGCTTTATGACATTTCCCTCCCACTTTTAACGAGTTGTGTATCTGAACCATTAAGTCTCTTTGCTTCTCTACTCTATTTGCATATATTTTCTCCCCTTATTCTTCGTCTTAAAACGTATCACCTCAAATTTCTCCATATTCAGTTTAATCTGACATCTATGTGCTCGATCTACTAACCTGCGCCTATGTCCTCTTGAGATTCAGAGTCAATCATCAATTTATGTGTTGTCTGCAAATTTAGGATATTGTGCCACGATACACAAGTGATTTTTATGTGAGAAGTGCAATAACCTCCTCACTGATGCTCAGTTTGGGTTCCAACAGGACCACTCGGCTCCAGACCTCATTGCAGCCTTGGTCCAAACATGGACACAAGAGCTGAATTCCAGAGGTGATGTGAGAGTGACTGCCCTTGACATCAAGGCAGCATTTGACCAAGTGTGGCATCAAGGCGCCCTAGTAAAACTGATCGCTGCAGGAGTTCCTCAGGGCAGTGTCCTAGGCCCAACCATCTTCAGCTGCTTCATCAATGACCTTCGATCCAACATAAGGTCAGAAGTGGGGAGGTTTGCTGATGCTTGCACAGTGTTCAGTTCCATTTGCAACTCCTCAGATAATGAAGCAGTCCATGCACGCACGCAGCAAGACCTGGACGACATTCAGACTTGGGCTGATAAGTGGCAAGTAACATTCGCGCCACACAAGTGTCTAACCACCGCCCCTTGACATTCAACGGCATTACCATCACTGAATCCCGCATCATCAACATCCTGGGGGTCACCATGGACCAGAAACTTAACTGGACCAACCACATAAATACTGTGGCTACAAGAGCAGGTCAGAGGCTGGGTATTCTGTGGCGAGTGTCTCATCTCCTGACTCCCCAAAGCCTTTCCACCATCTACAAGGCCCAAATTAGGAATGTGATGGAATACACTCCACTTGCCTGGATGAGTGCAGCTCCAACAACACTCAAGAAGCTCGACACCATCCAGGACAAAGCAGCCCACTTGATTGGCACCGCATCCACCACCTTAAATATTAACTCCCTCCACCACCGGTGCACCGTGGCTGCAGTGTGTACCATCTACAGGATGCACTGCAGAAACTCGGCAAGGCTTCTTCGGCTGCACCTCCCAAACCCGTGACCTCTACCACCTAGAAGGACAAGGGCAGCAGGCGCATGGGAACTCCACCACCTCCAAGTTCCCCTCGAAGTCACACAGCATCTGACTTGGACATTTATCGCTGATCCTTCATCGTCGCTGGGTCAAAATTCTGGAACTCCCTCCCTAATAGCACTATAGGAGTACCTTCACCACATGGAGTGCAGCGGTTCAAGGTGACTCACCACCACCTTCTCAAGGGCAATTAGGGATGGGCAATAAATGCAGGGCTTGCCAGAGACGCCCACATCCCAGGAACAAATAAAAAAAATCCCAACACTGACCTGATATCACGATTTACATCCCTCCAGTCCAAAACAATACAGTAACCATCATTCTGTTTTCTGTCCTTTAACCAACTTCCTATCCCTGCTTCCCTTTAGTACCTTGTGCCCGCATTTCATTAACAAACCCCCTATGCAGCCCTTTATCAAATACCTTTCTATTTTGTACCCACAAACTTAACAAGTTCCAATTTTTGACCACACCGTGAAATGGAACAGTCCAGTGAGGGGTCAACGTTTCTCCACGGCAAAGGAGAGAAAATTCATTACCGAAGACAATTCTTATGTATCTTTTTATAATTGACAATTATCTCTCTTCGCCTAAAGGCATGACTCTTGCTACCATACGGTTCCATCAGCACCTGTAACCATCTAGTGCCTTGGCCGTCCTTCAGGTGTAAGCTTTGAGAGACGGCGAGTATCAACAAGCTGCCTGACAGTGGAGTGCCCCATGGGATAGCCGAATCTGAGACTGTCCTCATCCAATGTCCACACACACACACACACACGCTAATCGACATCTGGTCGTTGTATCAGGAACTCCAATTGATTTTTAGGTCCCCCGTCGGCCACTCAGGTGGATGTAAAAGATCCCATGGCACTATCAAAGAAGATTATAGGAATTCTCCCCAGTGTCCTGGCCAACATCTAAACCAACTCCTAAAACAGATCATTTGGTTATAGAGGGGTCAATAACCAGGGGGCATAGTTTCAAGATAAGGGGCAGGAGGTTTGGAGGGGATTTGAGGAGAAGCTTTTTCACCCAGAGGGTGGTTGGAATCTGGAACTCACTGCCTGAAAGGGTGGTGGAGGCAGGAACCCTCACAACATTCAAGAAGCATTTAGATGAGCACTTGAAACGCCATAGCATACAAGGCTACGGACCAAGTGCTGGAAAATGGGATTAGAATAGACAGGGCTTGATGGCCGGCGCGGACACAATGGCCGAAGGGCCTCTTTCTGTGCTGTATAACTCTATGACTCTATCACATAGCTGTTTTTGGGAGCTTGCTGTGCACAAATTGGCTGCTGTATTTACTACATTACAACAGTCACTGCACTTCAAAAGTACTTCATTGGCTGTAAAGCGCTTTGGGACATCCTGAGATCATGAAAGGCACTATGGAAACTCAAGTCTTTTTTGTCTTCCGTAGACCCGGGGGTGCTGAGGTGAACTGTAAATCCCCACCCGGTTGCCTGGCTAAGATCTGCTAAATTCAGTGCAGAACAGGAATTGAATCTGGACCCTTCTGTCTGCGTGGACAGAGTAGAAAACTGTTCCCATTGGCGGAAGGTCGAGAACCAGAGGACACAGATTTAAAGTGATTGGCAAAAGAACCAAAGGCGACACGAGGAAAAACTTTTTTACGCAGCGAGTGGTTAGGATCTGGAATGCACTGCCTGAAAGGGTGGTGGAGGCAGATTCAATCACGGCTTTCAAAAGGGAATTGGATAAGTACCTGCAGAAATAAAAATTGCAGGACTACGGGGAAATGGCGGGGACGTGGGACTAGCTGAAGTGCTCTTGCAGAGAGCCGCACAGACTAGACGTGCCGAATGGCCTCCTTCTGTGCTGTAACCATTCTATGATTCTACTCGTGCCTTGCCTCACCTCATCCGCTGCTGAAACCCTCATCCATGCCCTTGTTACCTCTCGACTTGACTATTCCAACGCACTCCTGGCTGGCCTCCTACATTCCATCCTATGTAAACTTGAGCTCATCCAAAACTCGGCTGCCCGTGTCCTAACTCGCACCAAGTCCCGTTTACCCATCACCCCTGTGCTCGCTGACCTACATTGGCTCCCGGTTAAGCAACGCCTCGATTTCAAAATTCTCATCCTTGTTTTCAAATCCCTCCATGGCCTCACCCCTCCCTATCTCTGTAATCTCCTCCAGCCCCACAACCCCCCCCCCTCCCCCCGAGATATCTGCGCTGCTTTAATTCTGCCCTCTTGAGCATCCCTGATTATAATCGCTCAACCATTGGTGGCCGTGCCTTCTGTTGCCTTGGCCCTAAGCTCTGGAATTCCCTGCCTAAACCTCTCCGCCTCGCTACCTCTCTTTCCTCCTTTAAGACGCTCCTTAAAAACTACCTCTTTGACCAAGCTTTTGGTCACCTGCCCTAATTTATCCTTATGTGGCTCGGTGTCAAATTTTTTGTCTTAAAATACTCCTATGCAGCGCCTTCTGACGTTTTACTACGTTAAAGGCGCTATATAAAGTTGTTGTTGTTGTTGTTGTTATGGTTCAGTGTTTTGTTTTTACCCACTAAGCTATCTAGGGAAACCATTGTGGCATTCCTCTTAATTGCCATTTGTAGAACATGCAATGGCAGGGGGGGGGGGGGGGAGGAGGAAACCGTTTCCCTGTCATCTCGGTCAGCAAACTATGAGTAGCACGGGAAGAGGGGAAGTGGCAAGTAAAAAGGGGGAAGATATCTAAAATGAATTTAGCGGTACCTTCCTTGCACTTGCAGCACCAGATTGCATCCGTAAGTATCAAGGTGACAGGGGGTGTTTGCTGCTTCGCTGCCAATCCACAGTGTGCTGTCTCGTCCATCTCTCCCAGGGAACCCAAAGTCAGACCAGATTACGTCCTACTAAAGAAATGTACATGTTAGTGCACCATTATTGGGATTTCAGTCCCCTTGCGCGACACCCCTTAATTGGCCTTCATTGATGCGATTTAGACAAGTTGAGTGAGTGGGCAAATACATGGCAGATGCAGTATAACGTGGATAAATGTGAAGTTATCCACTTTGGTTGGAAAAACAGAAAGGCAGACTATTATTTAAATGGTGATAGATTGGGAAATGTTGATGTACAAAGGGACCTGGGTGTCCTTGTACACCAGTCACTGAAAGCAAACATGCAGGTGCAGCAAGCAGTTAGGAAGGCAAGTGGTATGTTGGCCTTCATTGCAAGAGGATTTGAGTACAGGAGCAAGGATGTCTTACTACAGTTATACAGGGCCTTGGTGAGACCACACCTGGAGTACTGTGTGCAGTTTTGGTCTCCTTACCTAAGAAAGGATATACTTGCCATAGAGGGAGTGCAGCGAAGGTTCACCAGACTGATTCCTGGGTTGGCAGAACTGTCGTATGAGGAGAGATTGGGTCGACTAGGCTTGTATTCACTCGAGTTTAGAAGAATGAGAGGGGATCTCATTGAAACGTATAAAATTCTGACAGGGCTAGACAGACTGGATGCAGGGAGGATGTTTCCCCTGGCTGGCGGGGGGGTCTAGAACGAGGGGTCACAGTCTCAGGATACGGGGTAGGACATTTAGGACTGAGATGAGGAGAAATTTCTTCACTCAGACGGTGGTGAACCTGTGGAATTCTCTACCACAGAAGGTTGTGGAGGCCAAGTCACTGAATATATTTAAGAAGGAGATAGATAGATTTCTAGACACAAAAGGCATCAAGGGGTATGGGGAGAGAGCGGGAATATGGTATTGAGATAGAGGATCAGCCATGATCATATTGAATGGCGGAGCAGGCTCGAAGGGCCGAATGGCCTACTCCTGCTCCTATTTTTCTATGTTCTATGTTTCTATGCTATTCTGCAGCTGACTTCCAGAAGAAATGTGGGAGCCTTTCGGATGAGACATTAAACCAAGGCCCCATCTGATGTAAAAGATTCCATGGTACTATTTTGAAGAAGAGCAGGGGAGTTCTCCTCGGTGTCCTGGCCAGTGTCTATCCCTCAATCAACATCACCTAAAAAAAAAGATTCTCTGGTCATTTTCACATTGCTGCTTGTGGGATCTTGCTGTGCGCAAATTGGCTGCTGCGTTTCCTGCATTACAATACTTCAAAAGTACTTAATTGGCTGTGAAGCGCTTTGGGACGTCCTGAGGTTATGAACAGCACTATATAAATGCAAGACTTTCCTTATAGGAGCCACCCAAATTGACTGAGCTTCCATTTTTCCATCCCGTTTATTGGCTCCATCATTCCTTCACAGTGGCACAGCTGATCCTAATCTCGTTTACACCAGACCCTTACAGCTGGATGGAGAAAGGATATGTTTATTCCTTCACTCTGGCCTGGATTTGAGCCCAAGTACAAGTGAAAAGACAGTGAACTAATCGCTGCACCACCCAGTCCCCCAAGACACAAACATCAGAATTTGACGGGACTTTTCGCCCCCTTTCCTGTCTGTATTCCACTTCTTCCTTTTCCAAATGAATTTATCGTTCAGTCCAGACACTGCACGTTTCTCCGCAACTGGTGATCAAAACCCATTTTGTCACCTACATCATGCTTAAATTAAAAACTGGGATCTTTTGCTTGTTAACAAGCCGGTCTTGAGGGAAATTACACAAACCAATTTGTTAGGTGTAATAATGCTGATGTCATCTAGGCATGATCATAACCCGAATGCTGCCAGCTGGATGAGATCATGTGTTGGTTACTTCTTATTAACATTCTTAGCTTGTACCAGATGCTGAGTGTTTTCAAGTGTTTTAATATTTTTTTAACTCGTTCCTCGCACCAAACACATGGAATCTTCCCTTTCCAATTCCAGACTCCTTTGCAAAAGCAAAGTACAGGAAACTCTCGTTTAAACGGCACCTAAATATCCGGAATTCTCTATTAACCGGCAAAATTCATACTCCGAAAACACCACCTCAATAACCGTTTTGTTTTACTGTTAAGTAATTAAAGAGTTATGGATTACCCTCAACTGGCAGTACTATATTTAATCAAGCATCTTCCACCATCCATTTAACACAACATTCTGTAGGTGAGTTCCCAATTACTGTATACTGCACATTTCTTGATTTTTTTATTTTTGTTTGTTAAAAATAGCCTTGGTAGATATAACTCTCTGTTATCTGGAATTTTTAATCAACCGGCACCATCCCGGTCCCGTCGGTGCCGGATACCAAAGAGTTTCCTGTAGCAAGATTCTGCACCTCTACTTTTTATGCTTGTTGGTCAATTCAAATGTCACACTGTGGCAGGAGGGTCGGTAAACCAGAGGGCACTGATTTAAGGTAATTGGCAAACGAACCAGAGGGGAAGACGAGGAGATTTTTTTTTAAATGCAGTGAGTTATGATGATCTGGGATGCACTGTCTAAATGGGGGGGGGGGCGGGGGAGGTGGAAGCATATTCAATAATAACTTTCAAAAGGGAACTGGATAAATACTTGAAGGGGAAAAATTTGCAGGGCTACAGGGACGGGGCAGGTGGAGTGTGACTAACTGGATAGCTCTTGCAAAGAGCCGGCACAGGCACATCAGGCCGAATGGCCTCAATCTGCACTGTATCATTGTAGACGAACATAAATTGACGGGCAGGGCAAGACCAGCTGGTCCATCAAGCCTGCACCACAACATGATGGCTGGAGCATCATGGCTGACACTTCTTCCCACCCACCACCTCCCCGGCCCCTCCCCCCCAACGCGGTCATGTAATCTTCCTGAGAGAGGCCGAAAAAAGAGGAAAATACCACATGGCTCTATGATTCCAAAAATGCTTTAGAGAGGATGCTTTTAAAACCTTCAAGAGCATCTACATAATTCCATATCATGCTTCAATCAACGAGAGGTGCTTTTACTATAGGGTGGAGCGGAGAAAGATGATAGGATGCTGTTCAAACATACAAATTATCTTCACGGCATTGCTTCAGCATCATTTTCTAAATCTTTTATTTGGAATCTAAACCTGATCAACATCAGTTGATAGTTGAGTGCAATTTTTTTTTTAAACCGATCCTCTTCCTCGGACTTTGGGAGACATTTAACTCATCTGAATGGGAGCAGTAATCCTGCAGGAAAGCACTTCTACCACAAATGTATGATCTGCAAAAAAAAAACTGTAGTCTACGTTTCCTGATAGAAATTTCCAGCTGGCAATAACTTAAACCATTCTCGCAGTGAGTAGGATGAAATGATGCTAAATTTACAACTTTAACAATCGGTAATGAAAAGCTTGACTGTAAATTTGGTTTTAATTTCTGTTGGCAATTCATTCAAAGTGACACATGGGACTAAATGTACTGGGAAGGCATTCATCAGAGAAAACAGAACTTAAAGCTGGCCATAGACCTGATCCAGGTTGAAACAGCCACAGAATCAAAGTTACAAACCTCCAGCTGTGTTTTGCGTTTTATGGTCATCCTACCATAGTCTAGTGGTTCTGGTGCTGGACTAGTGATCCGGGGGGGGGGGGGGGGGGGGGGGGGGGGGGGGGGGGGGGGGGCGGTGGTGAGTTCAATTCCCACCGAGGCAAGTTGTGAATTTGAATTAAAATATCTATCCTAAAAACACAACTGGTTCACTAACATCCTTCAGGGAAGGAAACCTCTTCACTCAAGACGGTTGTGAATCTTTGGAATTCTCTACCCCAGAGGGCTGTGAATGCTCAGTTGTTGAGTGCATTCAAGACAGAAATCGATAGATTTTTGGAATCAAGGGATATGGGGATCGGGTGGGGAAAGTGGAGCTGAGGTAGATGATCAGCCATGATCTTATTGAATGGCGGAGCAGGCTCGAGGGGCCAGATGGCCTACTCTTGCTCCTATTTCTTATGTTCTGCCACCCCTGGCCCTATACATAACTCCAGTCCCACATTATGTGGTTGACTCTTACTGTCCTCTGGAGTGGTGTAGTGGCAAGTAGGAAACGGCAAATAAAACCTCATAGAATCTGACAGCATCGAAGGAGGCCATTCAGCCCATCGTGCCTGTGCCGGCTCTTCATATTGTTGCAAACAATTTTGACAAGAACAACTGTACAAAATAAGGCCCTAAAATGAAGCACCGTTTCCACATTGCTTCCAAGGAACAATTCAATACACGTCAGATCCAGCTGATGGCTTTGCACATTGAGTGCTTCTTTCCAGTTGACAATGCTTCTTTTAGCTCAGGGAGGTAACAGTTACGTTGGCTGCAGGGCTCTGCACATGTGTGTGTGGGCCTGATATAATCACGAATGCCATTGCTGATCTCTGCCAGCTGTATGATTTTTTTCCTGTTTACACTGTGACTGCGAGTAGTCAAGGACAGTGCTGCAATGCAACAGCGGGCAACACAACAACGGGCAATGCCATCTTTTGCCTCCCCCCCGTGAAGATGCCGCTGGACTCCCAAAGGGCACGTTACTGCGTGGCCAGCTGCAAGGCAAATGTAGACGGCAGGGACGGGCTAAGTTCCGCAACCTGTCATTCCTGGCAGATCATTTCAGCAGTTTTGCATTTGGCTGGCTGACGATTGTCCATTTTTCTTTAGCCGCTTCCTCCGCTCAATTTCACATCTTCCACTGGCGCACAAATAGGCAACAGTGCACCAATCCTAACATGCAAGGTCCGTCAAACAGATTCAAAGACCTGAGCACGCATGCATTTGAAGACCCCAATAAAGTATGGAGGGAATGCTGTTGGAAGTGCGTTCCTTCAGGTGGGACTTGAGACCAAGGCCCAATCTGCCATGTTAAAGGCCTCGTGGCACCTTATGAAGAAAGATAGGGAGTTCTCCTGGTGTGCTGGACAGCATTCCCCACTTAACCAACGCAACCAAAAAACACATTGTTGTTTGTGGGATCTTAGTAAGGGCAAAATGGCTGCCATGGGCTGACATTGCACATCAAAAGTAATTAAAAACATACATTCCGAGAAAAAAGAAAGACTTGCATTTATTTCTATAGCGCCTTTCATGACCTCAGGACGTCCCAAAGCGCTTTACAGCCAATGAAGTACTTTTGAAATGTAGTCACTGTTGTAATATAGGAAACGCGGCAGCCAATTTGCGCACAGCAAGCTCCCACAAACAGCAATGTGATAATAAACCAATAATCTGTTTTAGTGATGTTGATTGAGGGATAAATATTGGCCAGGACACCGAGGATAACTCTCCTGCTCTTCTTCAAAATAGTGCCATGGGATCTTTTAATGTCCACCCGAGAGAGCAGACGGGGTCTTGGTTTAACGTCTCATCTGAAAGACGGCACATCCGACAGTGCAGCACTCCCTCAGTACTGCAATGGAAGTGTCAGCCTAGATGTTTGTGCTCAAGTCGCTGGAGTGGGACTTGAACCCACAACCTTCTGACTCAGAGTCAAGAGTGCTACCCACTGAGCCATGGCTGACAGGAAAGTTTCTTTGAAGTGTGATGCCACTATATAAGTGCAAGTCTTTCAAAAAAGAGTGCTAGAACTAACAGGTTTCCTATATTACAACAGTGACTACACTTCAAAAGTACTTCATTGGCTGTAAAGCGCTTTGGGACGTCCTGAGGTTGTGAAAGGCGCTATATAAATGCAAGTCTTTTTTTTGCTGCAGCCAGTTCTCTTTATATGTTTGCTCTATTGGTAAATGTACATTATATTAGAGGGCATTGCAGTGAGCACCTAGTGCAACGTTTTTGTGCGCTCATTATATTTTGGGCATTTTTTACACTAGCTTTTTCCTCGGATTCAGCGCCACAGACCACTCCTGTAAGTTAGCCCTCATGCTCGAGAACCGCAGTGTGGCTTTCTTTACGTGCCCAGTATCTAAGTAATTGTAGTGAGCCCAGGGGGTTGAACCCTTGTCACTGTGTTCTGGCTTACAGATTACATCATGTGGCGCCACATTATTTTCTTGACTTCAAAAAGGTGCATCAAACTGTGGCTTAGGCTATACACACACACACTTAACTATACCCCCTTGGGAGTCAGAAAAAAACAGAAGTCGCTTCTGTGATAATACTCGATATGAACCTTCAGAGCCCGTTTTCTGATTAATCTTACACAGTAGGTCGCTGCTGACCTACCACAAAGTCATCTCTCGCGTGCGCCGAGCTCTGGTGGCTTTGAGGAAGTCAGCCCCAGATATACCTCCAAAATCCTTTGAAGATTTATCGCACGCAAGAACTATTTTAAAATTGTGTCCCTCAAACTCAATGATGGCTGCCAATCAAATATATCTCTATATACACCTTACAAAGATCCACAGGAATTGAATGGCTTAGCCACTTCCTGGGGAAACAGATTAATCTGTCCAGAAACACTGGACGATTGATGAGTCATGTCCCCATCCAACAAGCACCAAACACTCGCATGTCTTGACCTTCCTGAACTGTACTTGGTTTCTGGCCCGTCCTAATATATATATATATAGCCAGACAGAACCATTTTCTGCAAGCAAACCTAATTTTAACCCTGTGTGCACCGTGACCTGCAGGACAGAAACCAATAACATAATCCTTCACAGGCAGAAATGTTCCATTTTTTTTAATCCACAGGAATCTCAACCAATAGTCTACCGGAACTTTTTATTTTTAAAGAAAGACTTGCATTTCTACAGCGCCTTTCACGACCTCAGGACGTCCCAAAGCTCTTTACAGCCAATGAAGTACTTTTGAAGTGAAGTGTAGTCACTGTTGTACTGTAGAAAATGTGGCAGCCAATTTGCGCACAGCAAGGGCCAACAAACAGCAATGTGATAATGACCAGATAATCTGTTTTAGTGATGTTGATTGAGGGATAAATATTGGCCCAAGACACCGGGGAGAACTCCCCTGCTCTTCTTCGAAATAGTGCCATGGGATCTTTTACGTCCAGCTGAGAGAGCAGACGGGACCACGGTTTCACGTCTCATCCGAAAGAGGGATAACTCATTAAAACCGTAATGGACATTCACTTCTGACTAACAAAATGTTTCGTTCTGGGCTCATGATGTTGCATGGAACTTTTGGAAATCTCGTGACAGCAAGTTCGGTCTGAACACATTTTGAACCATTTGGTTACCTGAAAGAGCTCAGCCTTTTCTTCAAACATCATGGCGATGTACTTGTAGTCCGCATAGGCCCAATACTGAGAGCGAGGGAAAGAGTCGAACGGTCCGGGTGACACATCGGATTCACCATGAAGCCAGACTAAGAACTCCTGCAGTGTGGCCTGTATGTACCCACAGTGCGTTTCAAACTGAGGAACTAGGAAAGACACAGGTTTAAGGTGACTGAGCTGTGTACAGGAAAGCAGCCCTACCCTAGTTTTCTGAGTATATTGTGCACCGCATTTGCGTATAATGTGCGCATTTGTACCTCTATGAAATAGGAATTGCTAGACAAACAAAGACCAAGGTCCATGTAGTTCGCCTTCTACCATCCCAGTAGTCGCACGATACAATCATAATGGGAGTTGTTGATCAATCTCTATCAATGAGTCTACAACAGACCCAGACATGAGGTGAGGAAAATCCCAGTGGTGAAGAGCTTTGGGAACCATAGGTCCAAAGTCACCTGTTTCCCACCCCCACCCCCCACTCCAACCACCCCCAAGCATGCTACACTTACCATACATCATGTCTCAAATTACTCACATACTGTATGTTATTTTCTGAAAGAAACATATCTAATTTGCATTTGAATAAATCAATATTAACTGCTTCCACCATCTCCCGAGGCATTCTGCTCCAGAGATTGACCACTTGCTCACTGAAATATTGTTTCTGCACACAAATGCACCCAACCACCCCTTTTAGAACACAAAACACCACTCCACAATGGTGTCAAACTACTAATGTTTTATGGTGTCAAACTTAATTATGTTTTTCTGATATATAACGGCCTGTGGCACATCTTAAACTCTCCCCATCAAAAAATCATCAGTTAACGTTACGTTTAGTAACTGGAGCAGGAGGTTGTTAAATGGCAGTGCTCGGATTTCATCCTGCACATTAACAGCAGAATACTTAACATTCGGGAAGAGGTAGGTTAAAATGTGCCACGCATCGTTAAAATAGAAAAGTGAGCCACATTACAAAAAAATACCCTTGGGTTCTTTTAGAATCACAGACTGGTTACAGCACGGAAGGCAGGCCATTCGGCCCATCGAGCCCGTGCCGGCTCTCTGCAAGAGCACTTCAGCTCGTCCCACTCCCCCGGGACTAGCTGACAAGAAACTATTTAAAAGGCAGTCTGAATGTCACAGAAAGAGAGGCCAACAAAAAAGGCACACTGATTTAAATAGATTTCCTAAGTGGACACTTCTCAAAATTATTTGCGATGTTAACACATAAAATCTTACATGCGTTAAACAATCGACAGTTAATGCTGCAGAAAGTTGGCATACCATTCGATTATACCACAGAACGGTATGACCCATGATGCATGGTGCATTCTTGATGTGAAATTTAATTAGCATGCAAATTTAACATATTTAGCATCGAGTATTTTTTTTAAATAAGAGGTAACGCTGGTCGTGACCACCCTGCGTGAAATGAGTTTGGGCAATCTCAGTTCAGTCCCTAGTCAACGTAGAACCACAGCAAACAACTGCCTCTAATTCTGTATTAATGGACATTAAATTGTCAATCTTATTCGCAGAGCTGTTAATGAGGAATGGAAAAATGTTACACTGGTGGAATAGGGAACACTCTCTTGATGTTGGGCCTGAGGCACATTAACACTCTGCCCCAACCGATGCTATCCCTAACCTCGGAATGCTTGATGTGGACAATGGGTGGTCGAAATAGAAAAGATTCATTTCCCCAGCACTGCTATCCCTCGCCTTGATGAGCACAGAATTCACAAGAAAATGATTTAAATAAAACCATTTGCCACAATGAATATGAAAGATGTTCACGGCATCTTTTAAACCCCGAGAAAATTCGAGCCCAACTTTCCCTTTCATTCGGTCAGAGAACTGCAGTTACGGTAAAGACATCGATGAAGTAACGTAATATTTAACTACTTGTACAGGCATTATTTGAGCTTCTCCCTTGCCGATTAATACTTCTTGGCTTAGTGGAGTTGCTTTAACCAAGCTTCTTAACCTGTTCATGTACAAAAACAAGCAATGAGCAAATGGCACCAAAAGTATGTTGAGAAATAGTCTTATTTTCTGCATTATTCAGGTTATAGTCATTTGCTGAAGGCTAGTTATGCCTCATCAACTATAGCTGTACTCATGGGTCATTGTGTTTTCATTAGCCTTCACTACGAATTCTGTTACAACTAATGTACCACACAAATCAACCTCTTCCTCGACTAACATTAACTGTTATCAAGATTAGAGTGCCTTATGGTACAGAACTATGTGCTCTAATTCATTACTACCTCAAAGGACAAGGCAGCTCTACAATTACCCTTCGATCACCTGCTGTTGTTAACAGGCAACCCATGAATTGATGAGTAGCTATGCTAAGTAGTTACCAGCACTACCTGCTTGACTCACTTGCCAGCACTCTCACCTCCGAGTCTGAAGGTTGTGGGTTTGAGTCATGCTACACGATCTCAGCACATAATGCTGACAGTCAAGTGCAGTACTGAGGGAGTGCTGCATTGTCCAAGGTGCCACCATTGAAGGAGACATTAAACCAACGCTCCATCTGCCTTCAATGACTCAGGTGGACCTTAAAGATTGCAGGGAATGGTCCTAGTATCCGGGTCAAAAATGCTTTTTTTTTATATTCGTTCCTGGGATGTGGGCGTCGCTGGCAAGGCCAGCATTTATTACCTTTCCCTAATTGCTCTTGAGAAGGTGGTGGTGAGCCGCCTTCTTGAACCGCCATAGTCCATGTGGTGAAGGTACTTCCATAGTGCTTTTAGGGAGGGAGTTCCAGGAATTTGACCCAGCGACGATGAAGGAACAGCGATATATTTCCAAGTCAGGATGGCGTGTGACTTGGAGGGGAACTTGGAGGTGATGGTGTTACCATGCACCTGCTGCCCTTGTCCTTCTAGGTGGTAGAGGTCGCAGGTTTGGGAGGTGCTGTGAAGAAGCCTTGGCGAGTTGCTGCAATGTATCTTGTAGATGGTACACACTGCAGCCACAGTACGCCGGTGGTGGAGTAAGTGAATGTTTAAGGTGGTGGATGTGGTATCAATCAAGCGGGCTGCTTTGTCCTGGATGGTGTCGAGCTTCTTGAGTGTTGTTGGAGCTGCACTCATCCAGGCAAGTCGAGAGTATTCCATCACACTCCTGACTTGTGCCTTGTAAATGGTGGAAAGGCTTTTGGGAGTTAGGTGAGACACTCGTTGCAGAATACCCAGCCTCTGACCTGCTCTTGTAGCCACAGTATTTATGTGGCTGGTCCAGTTAAGTTTCTGGTCAATGGTGACCCCCAGGATGTTGATGGTGGGGGAACTCGGCAATGGTAATGCCGCTGAATGTCAAGGGGCGGTGGTTAGACTGTCTCTTGTTGGAGATAGTTATTGACCACTTATCACCCAAGCCTAAATGTCGTTCAGGTCTTGCTGCATGCGGGTATGGATTGCTTCATTTTCTGAGGCGTTGCGAATGGAACTGAACACTGTGCAATCATCAGTGAACATCCCCACTTCTGGCCTGATGATGGAGGGAAGGTCATTGATGAAGCAGCTGAAGATGGTTGGGCCTAGGACACTGCCCTGAGGAACTCCTGCAGCGATGTCCTGGGGCTGTGATGATTGGCCTCCAACAACCACAACCATCTTCCTTTGTGCTAGGTATGACTCCAGCCAGTGGAGAGTATTCCCGCTGATTCTCATTGACTTCAATTTTACTAGGGCTCTTTGATACCACACTCGGTCAAATGCTGCCTTGATGTCAAGGGCAGTCACTTTCACCTCACCTCTGGAATTCAGTTCTTTTGTCCATATTTGGACCAAGGCTGTAATGAGGTCTGGAGCCAAGTGGCCCTGGCAGAACCCAAACTGAGCATCGGTGAGCAGGTTATTGGTGAGTAAGTGCCGCTTGATAGCACTTGTCGACGACACCTTTCACCACTTTGCTGATGATTGAGAGTAGACTGATGGGGCAGTAATTGTTCGGACTGGATTTGTCCTGCTTTTTGTGGATAGGACATACCTGGGCAGTTTTCCACATTGTCGGATAGATGCCAGTGTTGTAGCTGTACTGGAGCAGCTTGGCTAGAGGCTCGGCTAGTTCTGGAGCACAAGTCTTCAGCACGACAGCTGGGATGTTGTCGGGACCCATAGCCTTTGCTGTATCCAGTGTGCTCAGCAGTTTCCTGATATCATGTGGAGTGAATCGAATTGGCTGGCTTCTGTGATGTTGGGGACCTAAGGAAGAGGCCGAGATGGATCATCCACTCGGCATTGCTTCAGCCACCACCAAAAACAGATTAACTGGTCTTCAAGCTCATTGCTGTTTATGGGATCTTACTATGCACAAAATAGTTGCTGCGTTCATCAACAAAACAGCAATGACTGCACATCAAAGTATCGCATCATATACAAAGCATTTTTGGAAGTTTGAGAGATATCAGATACTATATAAATACAAGTTATTTCCTACGTGTATGATTAATGGCAAGTAATTACCTCCCATACTTTTTAAACAACTAACTGTGATTAATTTATTTCTCATCCTTCGATGTTTGCCCCACTGAAATTTCAAACCATTCCTTTCCCTATCAAACTCAATCATATTATGGTCACTATTTGATAGAGGCTCCCTTACCATCAGATTGTTAAATAATTCTGATTCATTACTCAATCACTAAATCCAGTATGGCCTGTTCCCATGTCTGTTCTCAAATGTATTGTTCGAGAAAACTGTCCAGAGCACATTCTAGAAACGACTCAGTGGGTAGCACTCTCGCATCTGAGTCAGAAGGTCAGAAGTCCTACTCCAGAGACTTGAACCCAAAAATCTAGGCTGACACTTCAGTGCAGTGCTGAGGGAGTGCTGCACTGTCAGGGGTGCCATCTTTCGGATGAGTCGTTAAACTGAGGCCCCGTCTGCGCTCTCAGGTTCCATGGCACTATTTCGAAGAAGAGCAGGGGAGTTATCCCCAGTGTCCTAGCCAATACTTATCCCTCAACCAACATAACAAAAACAGATTATCTGGTCATTATCACATTGCTGTTTGTGGGAGCTTGCTGTGTGCAAATTGGCTGCTGCGTTTCCTACATTACAACAGTGACTACACTTCAAAAGTACATCATTGGCTGTAAAGCACTTTGGGATGTCTGGTGGCCGTGAAAGGCGCTATAGAAATGTAAGCTCTTTCTTTTATTTTATTTTTAACTACTTGAGCTGTTCTGCTTCTCCCAGTCTGTGTGGAAAATTAAAATCTGTGTGAAAATTTAAATGTCGAAATCAGGATTGAATTAGATGACAATAGTCTACGTGCATCACAATGCACGCCGTAACCTTGACAACTGTTTAATGGTCGTTGAAGAAAAAGTGAAGCTGAACGGGTCAGTAGTTCAATCAGAATTTAGCATAAAAGGCTAATGAATATATCACAAATGACCCATGTTCTAAAGATGACTGCTGCTGATGAGATGTAACCAACTTCCTGGAAAAGGTCACGCGCACTGTACAATTTCTAATTTGATTTGGAGAAACAAATCCTGTCTCAAGAAGTCGCCAAATGTGCTTTGGTGTAATTCACACACCGCCTGTTTCTTCCACAAGAGCAAATCAACACTGTTTAATCTATCAAAACTCCATTGAGACTGAAAGGATTAACAGTGGACAAAACAAAACACTTAAAATATTCCCTGTATAATACCACAAGGAGAAATAATAAATCAAGCAGCATGGCAGAAGCTGAGGAAATCATTTTTTTTTAATCTGGATCTGAAAAAAGAGAGAGAGGAGACTGGCTAATTCCGTCTGGGAAGGTCTGCTATTTCTCCCTGCTGCACACATTCCACATTTCCTTCTTGATCCTCGGCACAGTGGGAGCGGTATCATTACCATCACTGCTCACACACCTTTAGGATCCAAATAGGGTACCTGCAGCAAGAGCCCCCAACTCAAGCAAAATGAGCATGTCGTAACTTCAAGATCCATACTTCATTGGATTCCTGAAGTTGAACATTTCATACTATTTTAAGCAGCGTGTGTAAAATCACAAAGGACTGAACACGAGGTGCATGGGATGGGCTGATATACTACGCAGCGCCAAATGAAACAAAAAAAGTTAGCAAAAAAAAAAATTCGAAATACAGGTAGTGAAAGAACTTGCATTTCTATAGCGCCTTTCATGACCACAAAACGTCCCCAAGCACTTTACAGCCAATGAAGTACTTTTTGAAGTGTAGTCAGTTATTACATAGAATTATATAGAATGTACAGCAGAGAAACAGGTCACTCGGCCCAACTGATCCATGCTCCACACGAGCCTCCTCCGAGCCTCCATCTCACCCTATCAGCATATCCTTCTGTTCCTTTCTCCCTCGTGTACTTATCTAGCTTCCCCTTAAATGCATCGATGCAATATGCCTCAACTACTCATGATAAGATTCAAGATAAAGATTGAGAAGGACATAAGTAAGACAAAGACCAAATTAATAAATTGGGAAAAAGCTGATTTTAAGGGGATGAGAATGGAACTCGGGGAAATAAACTGGAAAAATTTACTGGCACACAAAGAAATAGAACAGCAGTGGGAAACATTTAAAACGGTGATCAATAGAGTCCAGGAGAAATATATCCCACTGAAAAGCAAGAACAAACTAGCCGGGGGGAGATAATTGATAAACTAATCAAACTTAAGGAGGATAAAACACCTGGTCCAGATGGATTGCATCCGCACATATTAAAAGAAATTAGGGAAGAGATAGCAGAGGCACTATTACATATATATTCATTAGAAAAGGGAGTAGTGCCAGAGGACTGGCGGGCAGCTAATGCGATTCCTACATTTAAAAAGGGAGCTAGAACAAGTCCAAGGAACTATAGACCAATGAGCTTAACATCGGTGGTAGGAAAGATAATGGAATCATTACTCAAAGATGAAATAGAAAAACATCTAGCAACTGAAAATATAATAAAGAGTACAGGAAACTTTCGTTTATCCGGCACCCAAATAACCGGAATTCTCGCTTAACCGGCAAAAATCATCCTCCGAAAACTCCTCTCAAATAACCGGCAATGTTGCCGAGTCGCAGTTGAGTCTCCGCGAACGCCGAGTGCTCCGAAAACTCCTCTCAAATAACCGGCAATGTTGCCGATCCCGAGTCCGAGTCCGAGTCCGCGAACGCCGATTTAGTCAGTAGGGGTACTTTTCAAAAGTGCCACTACTCGGCCTCCTGGCGCTGTCGCAAGTCCGAAACATTGCAGTAGCATGAGTAGATTCTCCCGCGCTGCCTGGAGTCTCTTCGGATCGGCCATTTTGCTGGGTGTCTCCCACGATGCTGGTACTGTAGTCTCTTCTGATCCACCATTTTACTGTGTGTCTGCCACGCTGCTGGTACTGTAGTCTCTTCTGATCCACCATTTTGCTGTGTGTCTCCCACGCTGCTGGTACTGTAGTCTCTTCTGATACACCATTTTACTGTGTGTCTGCCACGCTGCTGGTACTGTAGTCTCTTCTGATCCACCATTTTGCTGTGTGTCTGCCACGCTGCTGGTAGTCTCTTCCTAGCCACCATTGTTCTGTGTGTCTTTCCATCTTCATCGGCAATTATCTCCTCCATCTTGCATTATGGAATTCCCAAAAGCTGGTCCAAGCAAAAGGAAGAGAGTGGTCTTAACTTTAAAACAGAAAATCGAGATATGCCAACGACTAGAAAGGGGAGAGAAGCGTATCAACATTATGAATGAATTCAAAATCGGTTCGTCAACAATCTACGACATCAAATCGCAGAAGGATAAGCTGCTCAAGTTTTATTCAAGCTCGGAGACATGCAAGAGTGTAGAGAAACGGCGTACGCTTCGTAAGCCTAAGCTTGAAGAGCTGGATACCGTGCTTTATGAATGGTTTTCTCTTAAGCGTTCAGAGGGTGTTCCAATTTCCGGACCCATGCTCATCGAGAAAGCGAAGGAATTCTACGATAGGATGGAGCTCACTGACAAGTGTGCTTTCTCCGATGGATGGCTAACGTGCTTCAAGTTACGGCACGGGATACGACGACTCGATATTTCCGGGGAGAAGAAATCAGCTGATCACGAAGCCGCAGAAGAATACTGCAATTATTTCAATCGGATTGTGCAGCAACATGATTTGTCGCCAGCACAGATCTACAATGCCGATGAAACTGGCTTGTTTTGGAGGTTTTTGCCAGAATCAACGCTTGCTGGGGCTAGTGAGGCTAATGCTTCAGGTTACAAGAAAAATAAAGATCGTGTAACCGTGCTAACATGTGCGAACGCTGCTGGATCACACCGGGTTAAACTTCTTGTTATCGGGAAGTATAAAAATCCCCGTGCATTTAAAAATGTGAGGCACTTACCTGTTGAGTACAAAGCTCAAAAAAATGCTTGGATGGATAAGGAAATCTTCTCCGATTGGTTCCATCATATTTTTGTTCCATCTGTGAAGGAACATTTCCGCAGAATAGGGAAACCTGAAGATAGCAAATGCATTTTATTGCTTGATAATTGCAGAGCCCATCCGCATGAATCCCAGTTGGTTTCGGGAAATATTTTCACCATTTATTTGCCACCAAATGTAACTTCTCTCATCCAACCCATGGACCAGGGTGTTATCCAAAATCTGAAGTGTCATTACAAGAAAGACTTCCTACGTAAACTGCTAAGCCAAGATGAGAATATTCAAGATTTGCAGAAGGAATACAATATTAAAGATGCCATCTATAATGTTGCATGTTCCTGGAAATTGGTGAAAGGTCACACTCTGAGGCAAGCCTGGCGCAAATTGTGGCCTTCTGTAATGTTTGCTGAAGGTTCTTCTTCAGAGGAGGAATTTCATGGGTTCAGTGTTCGTCCCAAGAAGAGTACAATAATGGAAATGGCTGGAATGGTGAAAAATGCAGGCCCAGCAAACCCTCTACGTCACCTCAGTGAAAGTGATATCGAGCAGTGGGTTGATGCAGATAGAGAAGTTGGTGTTGTGCATATGCTAAGTGATGATGAAATAATTCAGAATGTTTTGAATCCAAAGAAAGAAAAGGAAAGCGAGATGGAAAGTGAAGAGGATGAGATTTCTGAAGAAGAGAAGATTTCTTGAGCTAAAGCTGCAGAAGGATTTTCTACAATCCTCAAATTTGCTGAAAGGCAGAATTGCTACACTGCACAAGAAGTTATGCAACTCCATATTCTGCATTCCACCTTTCTACAGAAAAGGCAAGAGTCCACTAAGCAAACCGACATCCGCAACATGTTTAAGAAAGCTTCTAAAAGAGTCGCAGCAGCGGAAGTGCCTGAAGAATCGGTGGAACTGCGTGATCCTGATGACCCAGCTGGCACGGATATTTCTGATGAACCAGATGACTCGGAATAAGTGTACAGTCAACTACAGTACTGTAGACAGTCGTTTATAAGTTTTGTTTTACTGTTAAGTAATTAAAGAGTTATGGATTACCCTCAACTGGCAGTACTGTACTTAATCAAGCATCTTCCACCATCCATTTAACACAACATTCTGTAGGTGAGTACCCAAATACTGTATGGCACGGATGTCAACAGGGAAGGTCAAACTTGACCAACCTTATTGAATTCTTTGAAGTAACAGAATTAAATTAATTCGGCAGAGGGTTGGGCACCAAGATGTCGTATTAAAAAGTAGAAACAAGAGGCACAGAGGGCAGGGAGAGACAGTTGGAAATAATACAGAATTAGATGGCATCATAGAAAATACAAAGAGGTCTAAGTTAGGTTTGGAGTGCACGTGTGTAAAATGCATAAAGTGTGGTTAATAAGGTTGGTGAGCTGCGGGCACAAATAGCCACGTGGGAATATGCTGCAGGGGCGATAGCAGTGACCTGGCTCAAAAAGGGGGGGGATTGGATGCTTAATATTCCTGGGTAAAAGGTATTCAGGAAAGATAGGGAAGGAAAAAAAGGAGGAGGGGTAGCAGTTTGAGTAAGGAAAGTATTATAGTGCTAGAAAGAGAGAATACCTTGAGGGGGTCAAGACAGGATCTATTTGGTTGGAGTGAAGAAACAATAGAAGAACGATTACGCTACTTGGTGTATTTTATAGGCCACCAAATAGTGGAAAGAGAGAGGAGCAGATTTGTAGGGAAGTTTCTGAGAGGTGCATAAACTATAGAGTAGTTATAATGGGAGACTTTAACTACCCTAATATTGAATGGGACAGTGATTATGTTCGGGGCAGAGAGGGGGAGAATTTCTGAAGTGTGTTCAGGAGAATTTTCTTGGTCAGTACGTTTCCTGCCCAACGAGGAAGGAGGCATTGCTGGATCTAGTCCTGGGGAATGCAGTGGGTCAAGTGGAGATTGTCACAGCGGGAGAACATCTTGTGAATAGTGATTATAGTGTCCTAAGGTTTCGATTAGTTATGGAGAAGAACAAGGAGCAAACTAGAATAAAAATACTTATTTGGACGAGGACTAATTTCAGCGAATTGAGGAGGGATCTGGTCCGGATAAATTGGAGTCTAAGACTGCCAGGCAGAAAGGTAATGGAGCAATAGGCGGCCTTTAAAGAGGAGATCATTCTGGTACAGTCTAGGTACATTCCTACAAGGGGGAAAGGGAGGGAAATCAAAGCCAGAGCTCCCTGGATGACGAAGGAATTAGAGAGCAGGATGAAGCAGAAAAAGGGGGCGTATGACAGATGTCAGCTTGAACAAGGGAGAATCAGGCTGAATATTAAAAGTACAGAGGAGAAGTGAGAAAGGAAATAAGAGGGGCAAAGAGACAGTATGAGAATAGATTGGTAGCTAACATAAAAGGGAATCCAAAGGTCTTCTATAGGCATATTAACAGTAAAAGGGTTCAGAGGAGCAGTAGGTCCGATTAGGGACCAAGATGAAGATCTAATGGTGGAAAGCATGGCTGAGGTACTAAATGAATACTTTGCATCGGTGTTTACCAAGGAAGAGGATTTTGTCAAAGCTATGGTAAACGAGGAGGTTGTTGGGATACTGGATGAGATAAAAGTAGATAAAGAGGTACTAGAAAGGCGGGCAGTGCTTAAAGTGGAAAGGTCACTCGGCAAGGATGGGACGCATTCTAGGTTGCTGAGGGAAGTAAGGGTAGAAATTGCAGAGGTGCTGGCCACAATCTTCCAATCCTCCTTAGATACAGGGGTGGTGCCAGAGGACTGGAGGATTGCAAATGTTACACCCTTGTTCAAAAAAGGGGAGAAGGATAAACCTGGCAATTACAGGCCAGTCAGTTTAACGCGGCGGTGGGGAAGCTTTTAGAAACAATAATCCAGGAGAAAATTAACAGCCACTTGGACAAGTATGTACTAATAAAGGAGAGCCAGCATGGATTTGTTTAGGGCAAATCGTGTTTGACTAACTTGATTGAGTTTTTTAATTAGGTAACAGAGAGGGTGGATGAGGACAGTGCAGTTGACGTTGTGTATATGGATTTTTAAAGGCGTTTGATAAATTATCACATAATAGGCTTGTTCGTAAAATTGCAGCCCATGGGATAAAAGGGGGAGTAACAGCATGGATACAAAATTGGCTAAGGGATAGAAAACAGAGAGTTGTAGCAAATGTCTATTTTTCAGACTGGAGGGAGGTATACAGTGGCATTCCCCAAGGTTCAGTATCAGGACCATTGCTGTTTTTGATATACATTAATGACTTGAACTTGGGAATACATGGCACAATTTTGAAATTTGCAGATGACACAAAACTTGGAAGTGTAGTAAACAATGAGGAAGATCGTATTAGACTTCAAGAGGGCATAGACAGGCTGGTGGAATGGCAGATGAAAGTCAACGCAGAAAAGTGTGAGGTGATACATTTTAGTAGGAAGAATGAGGAGAGACAATACAAGCTAAATGCTACAATTTTAAAGGGGGTGCAAGAACAGCGAGACCTGGGGGTGTTTGTGCACAACTCTCTGAAGGTGGCAGGTTAACAAAGCAGTTAATAAAGCATAAGGGAATCTGGGCTTTATAAATAGAGGCATAGGTACAAAAACCAAGAAGTTATGCTCACCCGATATAAAACACTAGTTCGGCCCCAGCTGGAGTATTGTGTCCAATTCTTTAGGAAGGACATGAAGGCTTTGAAGAGGGTACAGAAGAGAATTACTAGAATGATTTCAGGGATGAGGAATTACAGTTACGTGGATAGACTGGAGAAACTGGGGTTGTTCTCCTTAGAGCAGAGAAGGCTAAGAGGAGATTTGATAGAGATGTTTACAATCATGATGGGTTCAGAGTAAATAAAGAGAAACTGTTTCTAATGGCTGAAGGGTCAAGAACAGATTTAAGGTGATTGGCAAAAGAACCAGAGGCGACATGAGGGGAAACCTTTTTTTACACAACAAGTGGTTCGGATTGGGAATGCACTGCCTGACAGGGTGGTGGAAACAGATATAATAGTAGCTTTCAAAAGGGAATTGGATAAATACTTGAAGGAGAACAAATTGCAGGGATATGGGGATTGGGACTAACTGTATTGCTCTTCGAAAGAGCAGGCACAAACGCGATGGGTCGAATGGCCTCCTTCTGTGCTGTACTATTCTATGATTCTATGAAAGGGTAGATAAGGGTAATGTAGTAGAAGTAATATATTTGGATTTTCAAAAGGTCTTCAATAAGGTACTGCATAGTAGACGCGTGACTAAGGTCAGAACATGTGGAGTCAGGGAACAAGTAGCAGAATGGATAGCAAGCTGGCTACAAAACAGAGAGTAGGGATTAAAGGTAGTTACTCAGACTGGCAAAAGGTGGAAGGTGGTGTGCCACAGGGATCGGTGCCGAGACCACTGCTGTTCACCATTCACATAAACAATTTGGACTCAGGAATCGGAAGTACAATTTCAAAATTTGCAGATGACACCAAATTGGGGAGTGTAATTAATAGAGGACTGCAACAAAATACAAGAAGACATTAATAAACTTACAGAATGGGCGTGTAATTCGCAAATGAACTTCAATATAGATAAGTGTGAGGTAGTACACTTTGGTAGGAAGAATAAGGAAGTCACATATTCCTTGGAAATAAGTGTCTAAATGGGCTAGAAGAGCAGAGGAATCTGGGGGTACAGATACACAAATCACTAAAAGTAGCGACGCAGGTTAATAAGGACATAAAAAAAGCAAACAAAGCACTGGGGTTCATTTCTGGAGGGACAGAATTGAAAAGCAGACAAGTTATGCTAAACTTGTCTAGGACCTTGGTTAGATCACACTTGGAGTACTGTGAACAGTTCTGGTCTCCATATTATAAAAAGGAGAAAGAGGGATTGGAGAAGATGCAAAAAAGATTTACTAGAATGATACCAGAACTGAGCAGTTATACCCATCAGGAAAGATTGAATCATAGAAAGTTACAGCACGGAAGGAGGCCATTTCGGCCCATTGAGTCCGCGCCGGCCAACAAAGAGCTATCCAGCCTAATCCCACTTCCCAGCTCTTGGTCCGTAGCCCTGCAGGTTAGAGCATCCCAAGTGCACATCCAAGTACTTTTTAAATGTGGTTAGGGTTTCTGCCTCTACCACCCTTTCAGGCAGTGAGTTCCAGACCCACACAACTCTCTGGGTGAAGAAATTTCCCCTCAAATCCCCTCTAAACCTTCCACCAATTACTTTAAATCTGTGCCCCTGGTTTTTGGCCCCTCTGCTAAGGGAAATAGGTCCTTCCTATCCACTTTATCTATGTCCCCTCATAATTTTATACACCTCGATAAGGTCTCCCCTCAGCCTCCTCTGTTCCAAGGAAAACAGACCCAGCCTATCCAGTCTTTCCTCATAGCTAAGATTCTCTACTCCCGGCAACATCCTTGTAAATCTCCTCTGTACCCTCTCTAGTGCAATCACATTGAATAGGCTGGGACTCTTTTCTCTAGAAAAAAGACTGAGGGGTGACCTGACAGAGGTCTTTCAGATTATGAAAGGGTTTGATAGGGTAGACGTGGAGAAGGTGTTTCCACTTGCGGGCGAGACCAGAACTAGGGGCCATAAATATAAGATCGTCACTAATAAATTCAATAGGGAATTCAAGAGAAACTTCTTTACTCTCTACCACAATCAGTAGTTGAATAAATTAGCATAGACGCATTTAAGGGGAAGCTAGATAAACACATGAAGGAGAAAGGAATAGAAGGATATGTTGATGGGGGTTAGATGAAGAGGGGTGGGAAGAGGCTCGTGTAAAACACCGGCATGGACCTGTTGGGCCAAATGGCCTGTTTCCCTGCTGTAAATACTATGTACTCCTTGTGGTAGCGAGTTCCACATTCTAACCACTCTTTGGGTAAAAAGCTTCTCCTGAATTCCCTATTGGATTTATTGGTGACTATCTTATATTTGTGGACCCTAGTTTTGGACTCCCCCACAAGTGGAAACATCTTCTCTACGTCTACCCCTCAAGCCTGCTCCTTTCTAGAGCCTGTTTAATATTTCTCATAGATATAACCTCTCAGTTCTCCTCTAAGAACATAGGAGCAGGAGTAGGCCATTTGGCCCCTCGAGCCTGCTCCGCCATTCAGTAAGATCATGGCTGATCTTCTACCTCAACTCCACTTTCCTGCACTATCCCCATATCCCTTGATTCCCTTAATATCCAAAAATCTATCGATCTCTGTCTTGAATATACTCAACGACTGAGCCTCCACAGCCCTCTGGGGTAGAGAATTCCAAAGATTTACCACCTTCTGAGTGAAGAAATCTCTCCTCATCTCAGTCCTAAATGGCCGACCCCTTATCCTGAGACTGTGACCCCTGGTTCTAGACTCCCCAGCCAGGGGAAACATCCTCCCTGCATCTACCCTGTCAAGCCCTGTAAAAATTTTGTATGTTTCAATGAGATCACCTCTCATTCTTCTAAACTCTAGAGAATATAGGCCTAGTCTACTCCATCTCTCCTCATAGGGCAATCCCCCCATCCCAGGAATCAGTCTGGTGAACCTTCGTTGCACTCCCTCTATGGCAAGTATATTCTTCCTTAGATAAGGAGACCAAAACTGTACACAATACTCCAGGTGTGGTCTCACCAGGGCCCTATATAATTGCAGTAAGACGTCCTTACTCTTATACTCAAATCCTCTTGTAATAAAGGCCAACATACCATTTGCTTTCCAAATTGCTTGCTGTAACTGCATGTTAACTTTCAGTGATTCGTGTACAAGGACACCCAGGTCCCTCTGAACACCAACATTTCCCAATCTCTCACCATTTAAAAAATACTCTGCTTTTCTATTTTTCCTACCGAAGTGGATAACTTCACATTTCTCCACATTATATTCCATTTGCCATGTTCTTGCCCACTCACTTAGCCTGTCTATATCCCCTTGAAGCCTCCTTGCATCCTCCTCACAATTTACAATTCCACTCAGCTTTGTATCATCAGCAAAATTGGATATATTACATTTGGGCCCCTCATCCAAATCATTGATATAGATTGTGAATAGCTGAGGCCCAAGCACTGATCCTTGCGGTACCCCACTAGTTACAGCCTGCCAACCCGAAAATGACCTGTTTATTCCTACTCTCTGCTTTCTGTCCGTTAACCAATCCTCAATCCATGCTAGTATATTACCCCCAATCCCAAGAGCCCTAATTTTGTTTAATAAGCTCTGTGTGGCACCTGATTGAATGCCTTCTGAAAATCCAAATACACCACATCCACTGGTTCCCCCTTTTCTATTCTGCTAGTTACAACCTCAAAAAACTCCAACAGAATTATCAAACACGATTTTCCTTTCATGAATCCGTGTTGACTCTGCCCAATCCTATTATTATTTTCTAAGTGCCCTATTACCATGTCCTTAAAAATAGATTCTAGCATTTTCCCTACTACTGATGTCATCCTTGTAAACCTTTTTGCACCTTTACCAGAGCCTCTATATCCTCTTTGCAATATGGAGACCAGAGCTGTGCACAGTACTCCGTGTGGTCTAACCAAGGTCCTATAAAAGTTTAACATAACTTCTCTGCTTTTCAATTCTATCCCCCTAGAAATTAACCCCAGTGCTTGGTTAGAAACATAGAAGATAGGAGCAGGAGTAGGCCATTCGGCCCCTCGAGCCTGCTCCTCCATTCGATGAGATCATGGCTGATCATCCAAACTCAGTACCCTGTACCTGCCTTCTCCCCATATCCCTTGATACCTTTAGCTTTAAGAAATATATCTAACTCATTCTTGAATATATTTAATGACTTGGCCTCAACTACCTTCTGTGGTAGTGAATTCCACAGGTTCACCACTCTCTGGTGAAGAAGAAATTCTTCCTCATTTCTGTCCTAAATGGCTTACCCCTTAGCCTTAGATTATGACCCCTGGTTCTGGACTCTCCGACCATCGGGAACATTCTTCCTGCATCTAATTTGTCCAGACCTGTCAGAATTTTATATGTTTCGATGAGATCCCCTCTCATTCTTCTATACTCCAGCGAGTATAAGCCCAATCGAACCAATCTCTCCTCATATGTCATTCCTGCCACCCCAGGTATCAATCTGGTGAATCTTCGCTGAACTCCTTCCAAGGCAAGAACATCCTTCCTCAGATAAGGCGACCAAAACTGCACACAGTACTCAAGGTGTGGTCTCACCAAGGCCCTGTACAACTGCAGCAGGACATCCCTGTTCCTATACTCAAACCCTTTCACTATGAAGGCCAACATATCATTTGCTTTCTTCACCGCCTGCTGCACCTGCATGCTTACCTTCAGCGACTGGTGCACAAGGACACCCAGGTCTCGTTGCACTTCCCCTTCTCCCAATCTATTGCCATTCAGATAATAGTCTGCCTTTCTGTTTTTGACACCAAAGTGAATAACCTCGCATTTATCCACGTTATATTGCATCTGCCACGCTTCTGCCCACTCACCCAACCTGTCCAAATCGTCCTGGAGTTTCTCAGTATCCTCCTCGCAGCACACACGCCCACCCAGCTTTGTGTCATCTGCAAACTTGGAGATATTACATTTAGTTCCCTTATCCAGATCATTAATGTATATTGTGAATAGCTGGGGTCCAAGGACCAAACTCTGCGGTACCCCACTAGTCACTGCCTGCCACTCGGAAAAAGACCCATTAATTCCTACTCTCTGCTTTCTGTCCGCCAACCAGTTCTCTATCTAAGTCAATACCTTGCCCCCAATCCCATGTGCCTTAACTTTACACGCTAATCTCTTATGCAGGACCTTATCGAAAGCCTTTTGAAAGTCCAAATACACCACATCTACTGGTTCTCCCTTATCTATTTTCCCAGTTACATCCTCAAAAAATTCCAGTAGATTAGTCAAGCACGATTTACCTTTTGTAAATCCATGTTGACTTTGTCCGATCCTGTCACTGTTTTTCAAGTGCTCAGCTATTACATCCTTTATAATGGACTCTAGCATTTTCCCCACTACCGATGTCAGGCTTACCGGTCTGTAATTCCCCGCTTTCTCTCTACCACCCTTTTTGAATAGTGGGGTAACATTAGCTACCCTGAAATCCATGGGTACAGTTCCAGATTCCATCGAATGTTAGAAGATGATTAGCAATGCATCTACTATTTCTAGGGCCACTTCCTTAAGTACCCTAGGATGTAGATTATCAGGCCCTGGGGATTTATCGGCCTTCAATCCCGTCAATTTCCCTAACACCATTTCCCTGCAAATACTGATTTCTTTCAGTTCCTCCCTTTCATCAGACCCTATGTTCTCCAACATCTCTGGGAGGTTATTTGTGTCCTCCTTTGTGAAGAAAGAACCAAAATATGCATTTAATTGGTCTGCCATTTCTTTGTTCCCCATTATAACTTCCCCCGCTTCTGACTGCAAGGGACCTACACTTGATTTCACTAATCTTTTTCTCTTCACATATCTATAAAAGCTTACAGTCAGTTTTTATGTTCCCTGCAAGCTTACTTTCATATTCTATTTTCCCCTTCTTAATTAATCCCTTTGTCCTCCTTTGTTGAATCCTAAACTGCTCCCAATCCTCAGGGTTACCGCTTTTTCTGGCCAACTTATATGCCCTCTCCTTGGATCTTATGCTATCCCTAATTTCCCTTGTTAGCCACGGTTGAGTCACCCTTTTTGTTTTATTCTTATGCCACACTGGGATGAACAAATTCTGTAGTTCATCCATGCAGTCTTTGAATGTTTGCCATTGCCTATCCACCGTCAACCCTTTGAGTGACATTCCCCAATCAATCCTACCCAATTCGCGCCTCATACCATCGTAGTTTCCTTTATTTAAATTCAGGACCCTAGTCTCTGATTCAACTACTTCACTCTCCATCCTAATGAAGAATTCTATCATATTATGATCACTCTGACCCAAGGGGCCTCGTACAACAAGATTGCTAATTAATCCTTTCTCGTTACATAATACCCAGTCTAAGATGGCCTGATCTCTGGTTGGTTCCTCGACATATTGTTCCAGAAAACCATCCCCTAAACATTCTAGGAATTCCTCCTCCACAGTATTTTTACTAATTTGGTTAGCCTAATCTACATGTAAATTAAAGTCACCCATGATGACTGCTGTGCCCTTACTGCATGCTTCTCTAATTTCCCTTTTAATGCCGTCCCCAACCTCCGTATTACTGTTTGGAGGTCTATATACCACTCCCACTAACGTTTTCTGCCCCTTGTTATTTCTCAGTTCTACCCATACAGATTCCGCATCATCAGAGCTAATATTCTTCCTTTCAATTGTGTTAATCCCCTCTTTAACCAGCAATGCTACCCCACCTCCCTTTCTTTTTTGCCTATCTTTCCTAAATATTGAATACCCCTGGATGTTGAGTTCCCAGCCTTGGCCACCCTGGAGCCATGTTTCTGTAATCCCAATCAAATCGTATTCATTTACCTCTATTTGCGCAGCTAATTCATCCACCTTGTTCCGAATGCTCCTTGCATTAAGACACAAAGCCTTCAGGCTTGTTTTTTTAACGCTCTCAGACCTATATGAATTGCTAATTGCTAATACGTGCAGCGAGCATGGCTACGACAGGAAGGAATTCAGCTTTGGGACTCAGCTCACTGTTACCAGTGAGTTCTTTAGTGCGAGTGTCAAAAGTACCACATTACAGTAATTCTGACACAGCTATATAATGTAGGAAATGCATTTTAAACAGTTACAGGAAGCCCTGCACTAGAATCAGACTGAAATTTAACCTCAATGTGGAGAATGTTCTATTTTAGATCTGGTACTGTATAATGAGACAGGATTAATTAATGATCTCATAGTAAAGGATCCCCTAGGAAAGAGTGATCATAGAATGGTAGAATTTCAAATTCAGTTTGAGGGTGAGAAACTTGGGTCTGAAACTAGTGTCCCAAACTTAAATAAAGGCAATTACAAGGGTATGAGGACAGAGTTGGCTAAAGTGGACTGAGAAAATAGATTAAAGGGTAAGGCGGTAGGTCAGCAGTGGCAGACATTTAAGGAGATATTTCATAAATCTCAGCAAAGGTATATTCCAGTGAGAAAGAAAGGCTCTACGAGAAAAATGCACCATCCGTGGATAACTAAGGAAGTTAAGGATGGTATCAAATTGAAAGAAAAGGCATACAATGTTGCGAAGATTAGTGGGAAAATTTTTAGAAACCAGCAAAGGATGATGAAAAAAATTATAAAGAGGGAGAAGATAAAGTATGAGAGTAAACTAGCAAATAATATAAAAACAGACAGTAAGAGCTTCTACAGGTATATAAAAAGGAAGAGAGTAGCTAAAGTAAACGTTGGTCCCTCAGAGGATGAGACTGGGGAATTAATAATGGGAAATAGAGAAATGGCAGAGACGCTAAACAATTATTTTGGATCGGTCTTCACGGTAGAAGACACTAAAACCATCCCAATAATAATAGATAATCAAGGGGCTATACGGAGGGAGGAACTTAAAACAATCTCTATCACTAGAGAAAAAGTACTAGGCAAACTAATGGGGCTAAAGGCCGACAAGTCCCCTGGACCTGATGGCCTGCATCCTTGAGTCTTAAAAGAAGTGGTTGCAGAGATAGTGAATGCATTGGTTGTAATCTACTAAAATTCCCTGGATTCTGGAGAGGTCCCAGCGGATTCGAAAACTGCAAATGTAACGCCACTATTCAAGAAAGGAGGGAAACCAAAAGCAGGAAACTATAGGCCAGTTAGCCTAACATCTGTCATTGGGAAAATGCTGGAATCCATTATTATGGAGGTAATAGCAGGACATTTAGAAAATCATAAGACAATCAAGCAGAGTCAACATAGTTTTATGAAAGGGAAATCGTATTTGACAAATTTGCTAGAGTTCTTTGAGGATATAACAAACAGGGTGGATAAAAGGGAACCAGTAGATGTAGTGTATTTGGATTTCCAGAAGGTATACGATAAGGTGCCACATAAAAGGTTACTGCACAAGATAAGAGCACACGGGGTTGGAGGTAATATATTAGCATGGATAGGGGATTGGCTAACTAACAGAAAACAGAGTCGGGATAAATGGGTCATTTTCCGGTTGGCAAACTGTAACTAGTGGGGTGCCACAGGGATCAGTGCTGGGGCCTCAACTATTTACAATCTATATTAATGACTTGGATGAAGGGACCGAATGTACTGTAGCCAAGTTTGCTGATGATACAAAGATAGGTGGGTTAGCAAGTTGTGAGGAGGACACAAAGTGTCTGCAAAGGGATATAGATAGGTTAAGTGAGTGGGCAAAAATTTGGCAGATGGAGTATAATGTGGGAAAATGTGAGGTTATCCACTTTGGAAGGAAGAATGAAAAAGCAAATTATTATTTAAATGGAGTGAGACTACAAAATGCTGCGGTACAAAAGGATCTGGGGGTCCTAGTACATGAAACACAAAAAGTTAGAATGCAGGTACAGCAAGTAATTAGGAAGGCTAATGGACTGTTGGCCTTTATTGCAAGGGGTATAGAGTATAAAAGTAGGGAAGTTTTGATGCAACTTTACAGGACGCTGGTGAGACCGCACCTGGAGTACTGCGTACAGTTTTGGTCTCCATATTTAAGGAAGGATATACTTGCATTGGAGGCAGTACAGAGAAGGTTCACTAGGTTGATTCCTGGGATGAAGGGGTTGACGTATGACGAAAGGTTGAGCCTATACTCATTGGAGTTTAGAAGAATGAAAGGTGATCTTATTGAAACATATAAGATTCTGAGGGGGATTGACAGGGTGGATGCTGAGAGGATGTTTCCCCTAGTGGGGGTATCTAGAACGAGGGGACATAGTTTCAGAATAAGGGGTCGCCCATTTAAGACAGAGATGAGGAGGAATTTCTTCTCTCAGAGGGTCGTGAATCTTTGGAATTCTCTACCCCAGAGAGCTGTGGAGGCTGAGTCATTGAATATATTCAAGGCGGAGATTGTTAGACATTTGAACTACAAGGGAGTCAAGGGGTATGGGGAGAGAGCGGGAAAGTGGTGTTGAGGCCAAGATTGGATCAGCCATGATCTTATTGAATGGCGGAGCAGGCTCGAGGGGCCGATTGGCCTACTCCTGCTCCTTGTTCTTTTGTTAGAAGTGTCAGCTGTGGCTCAGTGGGTAGCACTCTCGCGTCTGAGTCAGAAGGTTGTGGGTTTAAGGCCCACTCCAGAGACCTGAACACAAAATCTAGCCTGATACTCCAGTGCTAGTGCTGAGGGAGTGCTGCACTGTCAGAGGTGCCACCTTTCAGATGATACGTTAAACCGAGGCACTATTTCGAAGAAGAGCAGGGAAATTCTCCCCAGTGTTATGGCCAATATTTATCCCTCAACCAACACCACTAAAACAGATTATCTGGTCATTACCTCATTGCTGTTTGTGGGACCTTGCTGTGCGCAAATTGGCTGCCGCTTTTCCTACATTGCAACAGTGACTACACTTCAGAAGTACTTTATTGGCTGTAAAGCGCTTTGGGACTTATTGAGATCATGAAAGACACTATATAAATGCAAGTCTTTCTTAAAACAATGGAGGAGTATTTTGAGCAGAGGGAAGAATATGGACAAACTGACTCGATGACCAAAAAGGAAGCAAGGCCCAATATTCAGAGTGGAAATTTAAACTGGAGGTGAGGTGCAGGCAGAGCTCGACTTTCTTTCTCTGCAGAAGTGTGCGTATCCCTTTTCTGATGCTGCAACCGGTCACTAATTCATTATTTGGACAAAACCCCAGTGTTTATGTAGCTGCATGAAGAAGTTGAAAAGTTAATTTAGGCTGTTGCTCAGTAAGTTGCTGGAAAATTCACAACTGCAGAACTCCTTACCTCCCTCAAATCAACCCTTCCTCCAGAAATCCTTAGGGGGAAAAATTGGGTCGCGCCCCAGCTAACTTCGCCAGGGCGCTACTGTTAGCACCCCCGCGCCCGAAATTCACCGGTAGCGCCCCTCTTGGGCCGGGCTCACGGTGCACAGCCGGCACTCCGCGGGGGGCGGGGGCCCCGTTCAGGAGGCCAGGGATGGCAAAGCGGGCAGGTGCTGGCAGGCGGCCAGCAACAAAAATGGCTACCGAAGATTGCAGCCGAGGCGCGAGCAGGGCACTGCGCACGGCGATGACGTCATTGTCGGCGGCGCAGCGCCACAGGGCGCTAATGATTACCGCCGCCGTTAACCTCCCACTGAATTTTGCGGGAGGCGTTAGCAGTGCCGCGCCCAGGCGCTAGTTGCTTTGCGCCCCGTTAGCGCCGTCTTAGGGCGCTAATAGGAGGCGCAAATCAACCGAAATTTTCCCCATGGCATCCCCAATCAGTGCACCCCAGTTTACCTCATCTTCTCCTCATTTCTAACTTGGTGCATCCTGCACTGCGGGTCTATAGCTGTTCATAAGAACTAGGAGCAGGAGTAGGCCATACGGCCGCTTGAGCCTGCTCCACCATTCAATAAGATCATGGCTGATCTTCGACCTCAATTCCACTTTCCAGCCCGATTCCCATATCCCTTGATTCTCCTAGAGTCCAAAAATCTATCTATCTCAGCCTTGAATATACTCAAAGACTGAGCATCCACAGCCCTTTGGGGAAGAGAATTCCAAAGATTCACAACCCTCTGAGTGAAGAAATTCCTCCTCATCTCAGTCTTAAAAGGCCGTCTCCTTATCATAAGACTATGGCCCCTAGTTCTAGACTTTCCAGCCAGGGAAAACAATCGCTCAGCATCTACCCTGTCAATCCCCCTCAGAATTTTATATGTTTCAATGAGATCACCTCTAATTCTTCTAAACCCCAGAAAGTATAGGCCCAATCTACTCAATCTCCTCATAGGACAACCCTCTCATCCCAGGAATCAATCATCTCGGTTATTTAGTCATCAACAAAGTTTAATCCCCAGTGGAGCTCCAACAAATGGTAGGGAGCACGTTCTCACCAGGGTTGCCAAACCTCCAGGAACGTCCTGGAGTCTCCAGGAATTGAAGATTAATCTCCAGGACAACCCAAGAGAAAAACCATAGGGTCATTAAAATGTTCTTTCAACATTTTTGTTTATTAGTTATAAAAATGCTGTTCGGCTGACAGTCAAGAACCAATTGGCCGTGGGAAGGCGTGGCGCTGTGAGAGTGGACATGTGGGACGACCAATGGGGGTGGGGCGGAGAGGGGGCAATTGGAGGGAGGAGGTCATGTGATGAAGCCTCCAGGAATACATCCAGAGTTGGCAACCTTAGTTCCCACCCGTAATTTCCCGCAGTGAGATTTCCAATCTCAGCTAGGCCATTGGGGAAAGACGTCAAATATGGAATTCAAGCACTTCTCCAGAGAGAGGTGAAACGGGAGACCCAAGGCTACTTTTTTACACAAAGGCTGGAAGCGCCGGTCTCCAGCTCATCTCCCTTAGTCACAGAAGGTGGGCACCTGGGAAAACTTCAAGAGCGAAAAAGGGGCTACAAGTTTTCATTTTCTTAAAAAGGAAGAGATGTGTAAGGGACAAGGGTGTGCACTTTTTGCTCAAACTACTCTCCCTTTTTATAGAAGAAAATACTACTTTTGCCAGATATTTCAGCTTCTCTTTTATAAAAAAGACAAACTTCAGTTTTAGCACTGACCTACATAAGAGCATAAGAAATAGGAGCAGGAGTCGGCCATACAGACCCTCGAGCCTGCTCCACCATTCAATAAGATCATGACTGATCTTCAACCTCAACTCCACTTTCTTGCCCAATCTCCTTATCCCTTGCTTCCCCTAGAGTCCAAAAATCTATCTATCTCAGTCTTGAATATACTCAACGATTCAGCATCCACAGCCCTCTGGGGCAGAGAATTCCAAAGATTCACAACCCTCTGAGTGAAGAAATTCCTCCTCATCTCAGTCTTAAATGGCCTACCCCTTATCCTGAGACTATGCCCCGAGTTCTAGACTCTCCAGCCAGGGGAAAATAATCTCAGCATCTACCCAGTCAATCCCCCTCGACCTGTAGCACTTGAACAGAATCTCCCTCTCTGTTAGGCCACTATCACAACAGCAATTACAAATAACTGCCTTACGCATTGCAGACCAGCTAAGCCGCAAACAGTGTCGGGAGGGGTGGGGGGTGCAACTCCCTCTTGCCTTGAAGGATGCTGCAAAGCCCCACTTAGCATTCCCAGCCTGTAGTATCACCCCTGATGACTCCAGGGTATAAACTGGTGTGAAGCCATCAACACAATCTCACCTCCTCCAATTTGCAAAGCAGCCATTCTCAGACGCTCCCTGTAACTGATAGCACTGAAATGCCCAAGCAGGAATGAATGGTCTCCAGATCAGTGCTAAAATTGACGTTCAGAAAAATAAGGGTCTAAGAAATATCTTGTGATTTTCTTCTTTAAAAACAGAGCGCTTTGAACAAAAGCACCGTCACTACACTCTCTTTTCCCATTGAGCATTGACGATAAAAGTTCCATATAGTGCTGCAAAAATGATGGAGAGATTTATTTGCTGTTTGTTGAGGAGATTTTCCACTTACTTTCCTGCTGCCAAAAATAGTCACTTGAACTTTAATCAGGGGGAATGTTAATCCTTTAAAAAAGAGTGATGTACACAGCAGGTGAAATAACACGGCCAGCCAGTGGGACAGGAAGGAGCTGCAACAATCCACAAAGGATCAGGCGCAAAAGGAAAGCAGCAAAACTGAACCAGTGAATCAGTGGAGATAGAAGAATAAAAGCTGCTTTGTTCTACAGTCTTGCCAAAGTTGGAATGTAACTTGATCCTCTGCCCACACAGCAGTGCTGTATTCTCGTGGCTCCGGATTTGGTTCTCATCTTCCTCAAAGCAAAAGTGCTGGCTCCCATTAAAGTCAACGGTGCTGCTGAGGGACACGTGCAGACTGTCCCCTTTAACCTGTCTGACCGGAAAAGCTCTGGAAGGAAGTACAGACACAAAACATCTGTCCCACCAGAGCAAAAACACACAAAATTAACAAGAGAAGCATATGGGTAGGAGAGGGAATTATTCTGCTACTAAAAGTACTACTACAGCGATTTCCTTCTCCTCCTAACTTCACCCAGCATCTCTGTGCTCGTTGGCCACTAGTCCGTCTGCCTCAATTTTAAAATTCTCATCCTTGTTTTCAAATCCCTCCATGCCCTCGCCACTCCCTATCTCTGTAACCTCCTCCAGCCCTACCACCCTCCGGGATCCCTGTGCTCTTCCAATTCTTCCCTCTTGCGCATGCCCGTTTTTCATCGCTCTACCATTGGCGGCCGTGCCTTCAGCTGCCTAGGCCCTGAGCTCTGGAATTCCCTCCCTAAGCCTCTCTACCTCTCTTTCTTCCTTTAAGACACTCCTTAAAACCTACCTCACCTGTCCCAATATCTCCTTATGATGTTCCACAGGGATCGGTGCTGGGACCACGGTTGTTTACAATTTACATTAACGAATTAGACTCGGGAATTGGAAGTACAATTTTAAAATTTGCGAACGACACCAAATTGGGGGATGTAGTTAATACAGAGGAGGACTACAACAACATACAAGAGAACATTAATAAACTTTCAAAAGGGAATTGGATAAATATTTGAAGGGGAAAAAATTGCAGGGCTATGGGGAAAGAGTGGGAGAGTGGGACTAACTGGATAGCTCTTTCAAAGAGCCGGCACAGGCATGATGGCCTCCTTCTGTGCTGTATGATTTTATGATTCTATCTAAATTTGGTGCTTATCAACACTTCGTTAACACTTTTGCCAGAGCTAAATGAGTTGAAATATACTGCTATAACAATTTTCAAAATTATTTTTTTGCTAGCTTTGGCTTTCATTTTCTGTTATTCTCATTTTTGTCCACCCGAGTCCAACGCCGGCATCTCCACATCACATACTCACTTGTATACACTCCTTGCTCCAGTTGCTACAACACCTGGACTACAAGTACTAACATAAATACAAGGCAAATGTAACTGTAGGACTGTCAACAAGATTCACACTTACATCTTGGCAGAAGGGAGGGAAAGAACATAAGGAATCTCATAATAAAATGGAAAATGCTGGAAATATAGTAGGTCTGTCAGCATCCGACAAAGAAAAGACAGGTTAATGTTTCAGGTATAGTCCTTTCACCAGCACTGGAAATTGAGCGATAAACAAGCCCCTTTATAGGACTGAACAAAGCAAAGAGAGTGGGGCTTGCTTAGAATCATACAACACATCATCGTGCCTGCACTGGCTCTTTGAAAGAGCTATCCAGTTAGTCCCACTCCCTTGCCCTTTCCCCATAGACCTGCAAATATTTCCTCTTCAAGTATATATGCAATTCCCTTTTGAAAGTTACAGTTTCTCCTTATTTACTCTCATCAGAACCCCTCATAATTTTGAAAACCTCTATTAAATCTCCCCTTAACCTTCTTTGCTCTCAGGAGAACAATCCCGGGCTCCTCTGACCTTTGCAATTTCCAGTTCTGATGAAGGGTCCATAACCAAAACATTAACCTATTACCTTCTCAGATGCTGAAAGACCTGTTGTGCATTTCCAATATTTGAAGTTTTTATTTCAGATTTGGAGCAACTGTTCCTCGTTATCGATAAGCAACTTTATGACGGGAAAAACCCATGCGGTAGCGCAGCTGATGATTTACCAGTCATAACTGACAAAACTGCTGATCCGTTAGAATGGTCCGAGAAGGGGGAAAAAAAAGAGACAGAAAAAGAAAACAAACACTTGAACTGATTAATAAGAAGATACTGTTGTCAGCCGTGGCTCAGTGTGGGGAGCACTCTCGCCTCCGAGTCAGAAGGTTGTGGGTTCATAGTCCCGCTCCAAAGACCTGAGCACAAAATCCAGGCTGACGCTCCCTGTGCCAGTACTGAGGGAGTGCTGCACTGTCAGAGGTGCCGTCTTTCAGATGAGGCATTAAATCGAGGCCCCATCTGCTCTCTCAGGTGGATGTAAAACATCCCATGGCACTATTTCGAAGAGGAGCAGGGGCGTTCTGGCCAATATTTATCCCTCAACCAACACTCTGTGTGCAACTTGCCGACTACGTTTCCTACATTACAACAGTGACTACATTTCAAAAGTACTTCATTGGCTGTTAAGTGCTTTGGGATGTCCTGAGATTGTGAAATGCTATATAAATGCAAGTCTTTGTTCTTTATAGTTAGTGCTAGGGAATCAAACATTTTCACTTTTGGTGCCCACATCAGCAGTTCGCACTCCTAGATCAATTAGAAGCAGAGTAAAACTCCACTCTCTTCTGCCCTAATGATGTGCCTTAACCCAAATCTCAAAGTGCACTTCCTACTGCACCAGTGTGATTTTTCTAATCTACATCAATGCAACCATTACTTCAGCCCCTCCAATGGAGATAGCTAAATTAGTGCCAAACTTTGTGCGATGGACAAAAGACTAACTATTTGAATAACTAAAATACATTTCACATACAGCCCTCAGGAAGAAGAGAATGTCATGTGATCAAATGCTGGAAATACTCAGCAGGTCAGGCAGCATCTGTGGAGAGAGAAACAGAGTTAGCGTTTCATGTCGAGGAACAGCACCTCATCTTTCGATTAGGCACTTTACAGCCTTCCGGACTCAACAGAGATTTCAACAATTTCAGATCATAACCTCTGCCCCCATTTTTGCGGACGGCAGCTGCTGCTCATGATCCTGATATTCCCATTTACACCTCCTCTAGACCCATCTTTTGTTTGTCTCCTCCTTTCACCTTCTAACCATCATCTCTTCTGTCATTTACTCTCTCCTGCATTCCACCCTATCACAGAGCTTCCCTTTTGTTCTTTCCTCCCCTCCCCTCTTTCCCTGCCCCTACACTTGCTTAAAACCTGTTACATCTCTAACCTTTTCCAGTTCTGACGAAAGGTCATCAACCTGGCACGTTAACTGTTCCTCTCTCCACAGATGCTGCCTGTTTCCAGCATTTTCAGGATTTATTTCAGATTTCCAGCATCCGCAGTATTTTGTTTTTGTCATGTCATCAAGTCTGGCTTGGCCTCAAATTGAAATCCAAGAAGAATGAATGAAAGAAAGACAGACTTGCATTTTTACAGCGCTTTTCACGACCACCTGACATCCCAAAGCGTTTTACAGCCAATGAAGTACTTTTTGAAGTTTAGTCACTGTTGTAATGTAGGAAACACGGCAGCCAATTTGCGCACAGCAAGCTCCCACAAACAGCAATGTGATAATGACCAGATAATCTGTTTTTAATGATGTTGTTTGAGGGATAAATATTGACCAGGACACCGGGGATAACTCCCCTGCTCTTCTTCAAAATAGTGCCATGGGATCTTTTACATCCACCTGAGAGAGCAGACGGGGCCTTGATTTACCATCTCATCCGAAAGACAGCACCTCTGACAGTGTAGCAACCCCCTCAGTACTGCACTGGGAGTGTCAGCCTAGATTTTTGTGCTCAAGTCTCTGGAGTGAGACTCGAACCCACAACCTTCTGACTCAGAGGCCAGGGTGCTGCCACTACAGAATGCCACACCATCAACAATCTTAGCTGTTTTTAAGGAATTTGTCACTGTGTTATTATTCCATCGAGCGTTAATTATTATTCACAGTACTTGTGTAAATGGGACACTAGGCCCTGAAAATCCCGAGGCCACAATCTTAGCAGTTGCTGCCTTTTTCGAGGAAATTGGGTCCCTAATATCCAGGGAGTAAAGCATCATAATCTGTATTCATATTTCTCCTACTACTTTCCGCACCCCCCCCCCGCCACCCACAACCTTTTGGACACTTACATGGTTGATTCTTCTTTCCCATCTGGCCAGGGATGGGGAGCAGCACACCAGTCAGAGGTGTACTTATAGAAGAATCAATCCTAAATAGCCCAGTTATAGCTCCCCCACCACCCCTAACACTCCCAGTCCAATCTGAAGCATGAATGATCCCAGGTTACATTTATGTGCAATTTGGCAATGTTGCCCGAGCACTGTGGAAGCAAAAAACACATTACAGTAAATCTTCATTAGAGCGTGCTCCCGAGATACCACAATCTCAGTTACAACATTTTGTTTTTAAATGGCTATTGTGCTTCTAAAATACTGATTTTTTCTCTCTCTGCTCCAGTAAGCAGAAATCTATCTGCTTTACGCAGATAAGACTCAAGAGGTCCCAAAGCCAGTTTGCAGCTGTCAGGCAGGAGGAAATTGCCAGTCTGGGTTCCCGCACAGTCTCTATAACTGACTCTTCCTAGCTCGCTCCATCCCAAGAACTGCCGGGGGGGTGGAGGGAGAAAGAGAAAGGATGGAATAAAGCATCTATAACAAAAAGCACAGATAAAATAGTGCTTATGTTAAAAACAAATACATTTTACACAGCATTTTATTATCTCCAGGTATACTTATCCTTATAACTTTTAAAGGTTTTAAGAACATAAGAAATGGGAGCAGGAGTAGGCCATTCAGCCCCTCGAGCCTGCTTTGCCATTCAATAAGATCATGGCTGATCTTCAACCTCAACTCCACTTTCCCGCCCGATCCCCATATCCCTTGATTCCCCTAGAGTCCAAAAATCTATCTATCTCAGTCTTGAATATACTCAACGATTCAGCATCCACAGCCCTTTGGGGCAGAGAATTCCAAAAAATCACAACCCTCTGAGTGAAGAAATTCCTCCTCATCTCAGTCTTAAGTGGCCGACCCCTTATCCTGAGACTGTGACCCCTGGGTTTAGACACTCCATTGAGAGGTCGCACAACACCAGGTTATAGTCCAACAGTTTTATTTGAAATCACAAGCTTTCGGAGCTATCGATTTGCTCCTTCCTCAGGTGACACTCCAGCCAGGGGAAACAACCACTCAGCATCTACCCTGTCAATCCCCCTCAGAATCTTATATGTTTCAATGAAATCACCTCTCATTCTTCTAAACGCCAGAGAGTCTTTAGATGGAAGTCAATTCCACATATTCTGTGCTCTCAAGTCATGCTTCAGGCTCGTTAATCTCATAGAATCGGCAAAAAGGTTCAGTCTGAAGGTGGGGCAAGATCGGAAGCCCTCTGACTACAAATACCACTATTACAGCTCAACTTCAACTAGTTTTACTAATATTCCACGAGGCAATGAACCCGCAATAGAATCATAGAATAGTACAGCACAGGAGGCCATTCGGCCCATCGAGTCTGTGCCGGCTCTGTCGAAGAGCAATCCAGTTAGTCCCACTCCCCCCACTCTTTCCCCATATCCCTGCAAATTTTTCTCCTTCAAGTATTTATCCAATTCTCTTTTGAAGGCTACTATTGAATCTGTATCCACCACCCTATCAGAAATTCTATTGTAGAAAGAATGGGAGACCAGGCTTCAGAAAGAATTTAGAGCGCAATTAAATCATGTTGAGAAGAACAGAGATATGGTAACGTTACTAACGGTGAGTTTTTCTAATATAGTACTGCTTGCGGGATAAAGAATGTGAAACTTCAGCATCCTTAACCATGAAAACACACAAGTTATATAAATATATGAACGATATGCAGTGAGTATAATGAGCATTTCAATCTGGTGGAAACACAAAAATAATGAAGTATTTTGAAATGACTGGACAGCAAGTTAATATTCATAGGAGTGTGTGGGGATGGCTTCTCCATTGTAGAAAAAAAAATCACCACATTAATTCAATTTATGAAGTCAATTAAAAATCAGAAAAGGCATTTTTCCTTTCCAAGGTGACCAGTCAACTTTAGACCTACACACTAACAAACACGGCCAGTTACCAATCATGCCAACTTTTGAAGACAACTCCAAATCTGACGACAGCAGTCAATGTCAATTTTACTAAAAACTAAACTAAAATAAAAGGTGTTTTTTGTAAAGATGTGAAAACCTCGCTATTAGTTATTTTTCTCACTGGTCTTGCGAGGATGGGCATCAGCCCATCCACCACCTTAAACATTCACTCCCTCCGTCACCTTAAACATTCACTCCCTCCACCACCTTAAACATTCACTCCCTCCGTCACCTTAAACATTCACTCCCTCCATCACCTTAAACATTCACTCCCTCCGTCACCTTAAACATTCACTCCCTCCGTCACCTTAAACATTCACTCCCTCCATCACCTTAAACATTCACTCCCTCCGTCACCTTAAACATTCACTCCCTCCACCACCTTAAACATTCACTCCCTCCGTCACCTTAAACATTCACTCCCTCCGTCACCTTAAACATTCACTCCCTCCGTCACCTTAAACATTCACTCCCTCCGTCACCTTAAACATTCACTCCCTCCGTCACCTTAAACATTCACTCCCTCCGTCACCTTAAACATTCACTCCCTCCGTCACCTTAAACATTCACTCCCTCCGTCACCTTAAACATTCACTCCCTCCGTCACCTTAAACATTCACTCCCTCCACCACCTTAAACATTCACTCCCTCCACCACCTTAAACATTCACTCCCTCCACCACCTTAAACATTCACTCCCTCCGTCACCTTAAACATTCACTCCCTCCACCACCTTAAACATTCACTCCCTCCACCACCTTAAACATTCACTCCCTCCGTCACCTTAAACATTCACTCCCTCCACCACCTTAAACATTCACTCCCTCCGTCACCTTAAACATTCACTCCCTTCACCACCTTAAACATTCACTCCCTCCGTCACCTTAAACATTCACTCCCTCCGTCACCTTAAACATTCACTCCCTCCACCACCTTAAACATTCACTCCCTCCGTCACCTTAAACATTCACTCCCTCCACCACCTTAAACATTCACTCCCTCCACCACCTTAAACATTCACTCCCTCCACCACCTTAAACATTCACTCCCTCCACCACCTTAAACATTCACTCCCTCCGTCACCTTAAACATTCACTCCCTCCACCACCTTAAACATTCACTCCCTCCACCACCTTAAACATTCACTCCCTCCGTCACCTTAAACATTCACTCCCTCCGTCACCTTAAACATTCACTCCCTCCACCACCTTAAACATTCACTCCCTCCACCACCTTAAACATTCACTCCCTCCACCACCTTAAACATTCACTCCCTCCGTCACCTTAAACATTCACTCCCTCCACCACCTTAAACATTCACTCCTCCGTCACCTTAAACATTCACTCCCTCCGTCACCTTAAACATTCACTCCCTCCGTCACCTTAAACATTCACTCCCTCCGTCACCTTAAACATTCACTCCCTCCGTCACCTTAAACATTCACTCCCTCCACCGGCGCACCGTGGCTGGAGTGTGTACCATCTGCAGGATGCACTGCAACAACTTCTCAAGGGCAATTAGAGATGGGTACAAATGTTGGCTTAGCCAGGGATGCCCACATCCCGTGAATTAATAAATATAATATAAATAAAAAACATTGTTGCCCAAACAGGAGCCAGTCACAACAAGGGAGTCACCAAACATGCGTTAGCACAGCTTATCAAAGAAGCTCCATCACTTCTCCCCTCTCACCACAACATGCCTGAGATATCCTTTAGATGTCAGGAGGTGGTTCTTTTCCCAGAGAATACTGGACCTCTGGAACAGGCTGCCGTCTCGTGCGGTGGATGCTGATTCGCTGAATTCCATCAAGCGAGAGCTGGACCTGTTTCTGGCTGGGGCGGAGATCACCTCTTACAGAAGCTAAGTAGTACTGCAAGGAATTCAGGGCCAGAGTGATTTCCTGCACGAGTTTCAATCGCCTAGATGGGTTGGAGAGGAATTTCCCAGATCTATTTTTCCCCAAATTGGCCTGGGTTTTTTAATCTGGTTTTTCGTCTCCCAGGAGACCACATGGATTCGGGTGGGGTGGAGTGTACATATTGTGATACACAAGGTATCGCGGCTGTGACGTCAGGCTCAATGGACCAGATGATCTTTACCTATCCATCATTGTTCATACGGAACATTGAGAAACCAAAGTGTAGCCCCAAAGACCAGAGCGCAGGGCACTACAAGGTTGAAAAGAGTAGAAGGGAAAAAGCCAGAAAAATCGGAAAGTAGCAAACTGGGAAGTAATGCCAAGTGTGGGTTTTTAAAAGCCTCAGGATTGTGCAACAGAGGAAGACTGAGGGAGGCAAGGAGTTTCAGAGTTTTGAGATCTTGGAACGTAATGAATTAAGAGTGGGAGATTTGATTTTAACACAGCGGGGATGTAGAGAGGCGGAAGAACATGAAGGATGGTGTGCTGCAGCTTGCAAGGAATCAGAGAAAAGTTCAGTGCAGCAATGACTACATCAATAAAAGTGACGAGAAAGGTTGTAGGATAGAAGTAAACTAAGTAGTTAGGGAGACAGTAGCCATGAGCCCACATACCACCTATGTGTGACGCCACAAACTGTGCGCTTCAACGTACAGTAACACTGAAATTTCTTTGTAATAAAGAATTAGTAAATTGAATTAAATGCTAATTTTGCCTTTAAAAAGTGAGATAAGGCTAATTACACTCATTTATGTTATTTTGTTATCTAAAAAGGCCAATGTGTGACCAGTAAATGAGAGTGCAGCTATAAAACCCTTACCTTTATTCATCTTCCTCTCGCCAATCCTAAACTTTAATGGTTTTCCATGAAAGAGATGTGAAAGATACTCCACATTCCACTTCAGCGCTGGCCAGTCAGAAACCATGTTAAGAAATACTGCAGGCTGCTGCAATGCTGACATGATAACCCTGACCTCCTCAGGGTTAAACGGCTTATTATCTGCAAGAGGAAAATACATGCAAAAAGACAGATTACAGTACCACGTTTAATTGGACCATCATAATTTATCAAAAGAAGTGCCCTTATTGAAATCTTTTTGCCCCTTGCAAAGCGTTATCATGTTTCTCACAGCCCTCTCAGATCTCTGCGCTCCTCCAATTCTGGCTTCTCGCATATCCCTGATTTTAATCGTTCCACCATTTGGCGGCTGTGCCTTCAGCTGCCTCAGTCCAAAGTTCTGGCATTCCCACCCTAAACCTCTCTGCCTTCCTAATTCTCTCTCCTCCTTTAAAATGCTCCTTAAAACTGACCTCTTTGACCAAACTCATCTATCCCAATATTCTATGTGGTTCAGCGTCAAATTTTGTTTGCTAACGCTCCTGTGAAGTGACGCTATACTACGTTAAAAGCGCTGTATAAATGCAGGTTTTTGTCGTTGTTGATTAGTGGGATCAGGATAGTGCTTTTTCTAATGTCATGCTGTATACTTTAGTCAGTGTAAACTTTGACTCAATCCAAGATATATCTAAAATCACAAACACAAGAACTCAGATTTTGAGCAATAACCATCAATGATTTTCTATCCATTTAAACTATCCGGCAATTTATTTTCTGCCTTCTCTGTGCTCAAAGGGATGCCTCTACTGAGGAATCAAACACTTTTTGAGGTACAGATCAGCCATGATCTAATTGAACAGCAAAACAGGCTCGAGGGGTTGAATGGCCTACTCCAGTTCCTATTGATCCTATCACTTAGAAGTATGTTTTTCGTGGGAGAGAGTTTCACACTTCTACCACCCTTTGCGTGAAGAAATGTTTCCTAACTTCTCTCCTGAATGTCCTGGCTCTGATTTTAAGGTTAAGTCCCCTTGTCCGAGACTCGCTCCCCAGCGGAAAAAGTTTCTCTCTATCTACCCTATCAATTCTTTTCAAAAATCCTAGAAATCTCAATCAGATCACCCCTTAAGCTTCTATATTCCAGAGAATACAAGCCTAGTTTATGTGATCTGTCCTTATAATGTAACCCTTGGAGCCCTGGTAACATTCTGGTAAATCTGGGTAGGGTAGGATGCAGATGGGAGGGAAGGAGGGATCAAATCCAACTACTCCAGGATTATTCTGGAGGGTAAGGGCTATCTTTTTGACAACTAACCACTTCCTCTGCCTCCTTCCTTTCCTTCAATGGCAACTGTGAGGAACTCATTGATTTTCTATGTGAACCAAGCTTAGCTTCTACAGCCTCCCCAACCCTCATTTTTTTAGCTACAATTCTGCCATAACATCGACACCTTACATCTTTGACATCAACCCTTCTCAACCTAACTCTTGACCACACAACCAGCTTTCTTTAATCTTATGGTTGCAAACATCAATGGCTCCCTCTCAAAGTTCAGTTCCCCCATCCATTCCAAGTTGCACCATCGTCCCTTCCTCAAAAGAGTCATCCTCAACTCTTCTGTCTTCTCCAGCTATCGTCCCTCTTTACCCTTCCCTTCCACCCGGAGGTCTTCATTGTTGCCACCCTGCTATGTGTTCACCTCTCCCAACACTCCTTATATGAATCCCTTCAGTCCACTTTCTGCCCTGCCCTCAGTACCGACTACCCGAATCAAAGTTACCCATGAGGACTGGACAGTTGCCTATATAAGACCTCTGCTCCAGAAGGGAAAAAGGGATAATCCAGGTAATTATAGAGCAGGCAGTCTAAAACTGGCTGTGAGCAATGCTTCTTGAGGCCATAATACAAGACACAATTAATACTCACTTAGAATGACGAAGGTTAATTAAGGGGGACCAGCACAGATTTATAAAAGGCAAGCTGTCCTCACAGTTCTTAATAGTTTTTTTGAAGAAGTAGCAGAGAGTAACAATTAAGGAAATGCAGTAGATATTTTGTGTATGGATTTTCAAAACAACAACTTGTATTTATATAGCACCTTTAACATAGTAAAACGTCCCAAGGTGCTTCACAGGAGTATTAAAACACAAAAAATATTTGATACCGAGCCGCATACGGAGAAATTAGGGCAGGTGACCAAAAGCTTGGTCAAAGAGGTAGGTTTTAAGGAGCGTCTTAAAGGAGGAAAGAGAGGTGGCGAGGCGGAGAGGTTTAGGCAGGGAATTCCAGAGCTTAGGGCCTAGGCAACAGAAGGCACGGCCACCAAAGGTGTTTGCTGAGGTACCACAACGGAGACCTTTTGACAAGATTGTGTTGCAGGATATTGAAGAGAATATGGCAACATGGGTAGAGGGCTGGCTAAAGAACAGAAGACATGGTGGCTAATGGATATTACCAAAAAAGCAAAATAACTCCAAATGCTCGAAATCTGAAACAAAAAGCGAAAATGCAGGAAACAATCAGGTTGGTCAGCATCTGTGGTGAGAACAGACAAGTCAACATTTCAGGTATCGATGCTTTGTCAGCACAGTTCTGATGAAAGGCCTACACCCGATATTTAACTCTTCTCCACGCCAGATGCTGACTGACCTACAGCACGTTTCCAGCATTTTCTGGTTTTGTTTTAGTGGTAAATGGATGTTTTTTGGACTAGTGAGATATAAAGAGTAATGTCCCCAGCAGCCAGTGTTGGGACCATTGCTCTTCTCAATAATATATATAAAACGATGTAGACTCAGGTACAAGGGGCACAACATCAAAATTTGCAGGTGACACAAAAATGTAAGTGATTTCAGGAAGACGTAGACAGGTTAAAGATCAGATGAAATTTAATTGAGAGATGTGAGGGGATATTTTTTGAGAGGAAGGAGAAAAGGTACACTAAAGGAGTCAAAGAGCAGAGAAACTTAAATCCCGCCCATCCATCACCCTTGATCTCGCTGACCTACACTGGCCCGACACATGAAGCTTCAAACCTTTGTCCTCATTTTCAAATCCCTGTACAGCTTTGTTACCCCCATGTCTGCAGCCTCCTCCAGCATTATATCCCCTCCCGTGCCTCTCACTCCTCCAACTCTGACCACATGTGCATCCACCCCCCCTCAATGCACTAATGGTGCCAGTCTTCAGCCATCTCAGCCCCACTGTCTAGAACACCCTCCAGTTCTCCTTGCTCCAGCTTTAAAACCCAGCCTTTCAATCAAGCTTTGGTCACCCTTCCTAATCTCTTCCCTTTCCTATTACTATTTATGCAAAATTGTAAGTGGATTTTGGTATAAATAGTAAGCAGTAGAACTCGTCCCCCAATATCTTGTAAATGAGAAGTTCAGGGTGGGATCATCTGCCTAATAATCTCACTTGCGTTTGAAGCTGAACAACTTTGTTAGTCCTGGAAAGTGTACAAGAAAGAAAGAAGAGTGAGAGTGTATAAGAGTGTGTGTGAGTGACAGTGAGAAAGAGTGAGTACTGTGAGTGAGTAACTGTGAGTGGATGGGTGAGTGGCTGAGAGTAAGAGTGGCTGAGTGAGTGTGAGTGAGTGAGAGAGGGAGGATTTATTTGCCTTGGAGGGAGTGCAGTGTAGATTTACCAGAATGATACTCAGAGTTAAATTACAAGAAGAGATTACACAAATTAGGGTTGTATTCCCGAGAATTTAGAAGGTTAAGGGGTGATCTGATCGAAGTTTTCAAGATATTAAGGGGAACAGATAGGGTAGATAGAGAGAAACTATTCCCGCTGGTTGGGGATTCTAAGACTAGCGGGAATAGTCTAAAAATTAGAGCCAGGCCTTTCAGGAGTGAAATTAGGAAACACTTCTACACACAAAGGGTGGTAGGAGTTTGGAACTCTCTTCCGCAAATGGCAATTGATGCTAGATCAATTGTTAATTTTAAATCTGAAATTGATAGATTTTTGTTAACCAAAGGTATTAAGGGATCTGGGGCAAAGGCGGGTATATGGAGTTAGGTCACAGATCAGCCATGATCTCATTGAATGGCAGAACAGGCTCAAGGGGCTAAATGGTCTACTTCTGTTCCTGTGAGTGTGAGAGTGGCAGTGAGAGTGACAGTGGAAGAGTGAGTGTGAGAGAGTGGCAGTGAGAGAGGGAACATGTGAGAGTGGCAGTGTGACTGAGTGAGAGAGTGGCAGTGGGAGAGTGAGCATGAGAGAGTGAGTGACTATGAGTGAGTGTGAGAATGGCAGTGAGAGTGACTCAGAGTGAGTGAGAGTGACTGACAGTGTGTGCGAGACTGGCAGTGTGTGCGAGACTGACAGTGTGTGCGAGACTGACAGCGTGAGCGAGACTGGCAGTGTGTGCGAGACTGACAGCGTGAGCGAGACTGACAGTGTGTGCGAGACTGGCAGCGTGAGCGAGACTGACAGTGTGTGCGAGACTGGCAGCGTCTGCGAGACTGGCAGCGTGAGCGAGACTGACAGTGTGTGCGAGACTGGCAGCGTGTGCGAGACTGGCAGCGTGAGCGAGACTGGCAGCGTGAGCGAGACTGGCAGCGTGAGCGAGACTGACAGTGTGTGCGAGACTGGCAGCGTGAGCGAGACTGGCAGCGTGAGCGAGACTGGCAGCGTGAGCGAGACTGGCAGCGTGTGCGAGTGTGAGTGATGGCAGTGTGTGTGAGCGTGCGAGACTGAGTGTGTGTGTGAGAGTGTGAGTGATGTCAGTGTGTGTGACTGGCAGTGTGTGAAAGTGAGAGACTGGCAGTGTGTGAAAGTGAGAGACTGGCAGTGTGTGAAAGTGAGAGACTGGCAGTGTGTGTGAGTGTGAGTGATGGCAGTGTGTGAGACTGACAGTGTGTGTGAGTGATGGCAGAGTGCGAGACTGACAATGTGTGTGAGAGACTGGCAGCGAGTGTGAGTGATGCCAGAGTGTGAGAGAGCTGGCAGTGTGAGAGTGTGAATGATGCCAGTGAGAGAGATGGCAGTGTGAGAGTGTGAATGATGCCAGTGAGAGAGATGGCAGTGTGAGTGATGCCAGAGTGTGAGAGAGATGGCAGTGTCAGAGTGTGAATGATGCCAGAGTGTGAGAGAGATGGCAGTGTGAGTGTGAATGATGCCAGAGTGTGAGAGAGATGGCAGTGTGAGTGTGAATTATGTCAGAGTGTGAGAGATGGCAGTGTGAATGATGCCAGTGAGAGATGGCAGTGTGAGAGTGTGAATGATGCCAGAGTGAGAGAGATGGCAGTGTGAATGATGCCAGTGAGAGAGATGGCAGTGTGAATGATGCCAGTGAGAGAGCTGGCAGTGTGAGAGAGATGGCAGTGAGAGAGCTGGCAGTGTGAGAGTGTGAATGATGCCAGTGAGAGAGATGGCAGTGTGAATGATGCCAGTGAGAGAGCTGGCAGTGTGAGAGAGATGGCAGTGAGAGAGCTGGCAGTGTGAGAGTGATGCCAGTGAGATGATGCCAGTGAGAGAGCTGGCAGTGTGAGAGATGGCAGTGTGAGAGTGTGAATGAAGAGAGCTGGCAGTGTGAGAGAGATGGCAGTGTGAGTGTGAATGAAGAGAGCTGGCAGTGTGAGAGAGATGGCAGTGTGAGTGATGCCAGAGTGTGAGAGAGATGGCAGTGTGAGTGTGAATGAAGAGAGCTGGCAGTGTGAGAGAGATGGCAGTGTGAGTGTGTGAGTGATGCCAGAGTGTGAGAGAGATGGCAGTGTGAGTGTGAATGAAGAGAGCTGGCAGTGTGAGAGAGATGGCAGTGTGAGTGTGAATGAAGAGAGCTGGCAGTGTGAGAGAGATGGCAGTGTGAGTGATGCCAGAGTGTGAGAGAGATGGCAGTGTGAGTGTGAATGAAGAGAGCTGGCAGTGTGAGAGAGATGGCAGTGTGAGTGTGTGAGTGATGCCAGAGTGTGAGAGAGATGGCAGTGTGAGTGTGAATGAAGAGAGCTGGCAGTGTGAGAGAGATGGCAGTGTGAGTGTGAATGAAGAGAGCTGGCAGTGTGAGAGAGATGGCAGTGTGAGTGATGCCAGAGTGTGAGAGAGATGGCAGTGTGAGTGTGAATGAAGAGAGCTGGCAGTGTGAGAGAGATGGCAGTGTGAGTGTGTGAGTGATGCCAGAGTGTGAGAGAGATGGCAGTGTGAGTGTGAATGAAGAGAGCTGGCAGTGTGAGAGAGATGGCAGTGTGAGTGTGAATGAAGAGAGCTGGCAGTGTGAGAGAGATGGCAGTGTGAGTGATGCCAGAGTGTGAGAGAGATGGCAGTGTGAGTGTGAATGAAGAGAGCTGGCAGTGTGAGAGAGATGGCAGTGTGAGTGATGCCAGAGTGTGAGAGAGATGGCAGTGTGAGTGTGAATGAAGAGAGCTGGCACTGTGAGAGAGATGGCAGTGTGAGTGATGCCAGAGTGTGAGAGAGATGGCAGTGTGAGTGTGAATGAAGAGAGCTGGCAGTGTGAGAGAGATGGCAGTGTGAGTGATGCCAGAGTGTGAGAGAGATGGCAGTGTGAGTGTGAATGAAGAGAGCTGGCACTGTGAGAGAGATGGCAGTGTGAGTGATCATGATGCGGAGTGTGAGAGAGATGGCAATGTGACTCTGTGAGCTGACGGGCGCCACTCTCTCTCTCTCCATCCTCCGCACTCAGCTCCCGAGTCTGCGCACTCTCTCCTTGCAGTCGGGGGTCAGGAATCACCAGAGTCCGGCAGCCACACTCTTTAGCTACTATTCGAGTGTCTGGCCAGTCTCGGCCGGGCCTAACCTTGGCTCATACTCCGCGGCCTTGCTCCACCTCAGCAGCCCGAATCTCCAGGCCCTTCCGCAACCCCGAGCCGGCGGAGAAGAGCCTGCGCATGCGCCGGGCCGCTGGGTCTGCGCATGCTCGTACCGGCGCCAAGACGTAATGGCCGTGCCGGAGCAGCGCGGCTCGCGCATGCGCGGGGGAAGGCACCTGGTGGCCAGGCTGGAATGTTGAGTGACACTTGTGATGAGCTGGAGTGGCAGAGTGAAAACATAAGAACATAAGAAATAGGAGCAGGAGTAGGCCAATCGGCCCCTCGAGCCTGCTCCGCCATTCAATAAGATCATGGCTGATCTGATCCTAACCGCCAATCTACTATCTATCACAGAACCATCTCCTGCATCTAACAGAATTGCACACACGAAATAGGAGCAGAATCAGGCTACACGGTCCCTGGGCCCGCTCCACTACCCACAGGGCCATGACCGATCCGAACCTAGACTCATGTCCAAATTCCTGCCCGCTCCCCGTAACCCTTAATGCCCTTTACTTCTAGGAAACTGTCTATTTCTGTTTTAAATTTAATTAATGTTGTAGCTTCTACAGCTTTTTGTGGCAGCATATTCCATGGACCTACCACCCTCTGAGTGAAGTAGTTCCTCCTCATCTCAGTTTTGAAAGAGCAGCCCCTTATTCTAAGACTATGTCCCCTAGTTCTAGTCTCACCCGTCATCGGGAACATCCTCCCCGCATCCACCCGATCCAACCCCTTCACAATCTTATATGTTTCAATAAGATCGCCTCTCATTCTTCTGAACTCCAATGAGTAGAGTCCCAATCTACCCAACCTCTCCTCATATGACCACCCCCTCATCCCCGGGATTAACCGAGTGAACCTTTTTTGCACTGCCTCGAGAGCAAGGATGTCTTTCCTTAAGTAAGGACACCAAAACTGTATGCAGTATTCCAGGTGCGGTCTCACCAATACCTTGTACAACTGAAGCAATACCTCCCTATTTTTATATTCTATCCCCCTAGCAATGAAAGCCAACATTCCATTTGCCTTCTTAATCACTTGCTGCACCTGCATACTAACCTTTTGAGTTTCGTGCACCAGGACCCCCAGATCCCTTTGCACTTCAGTACTCTCCAGTTTCTTGCCATTAAGATAATAAATTGCTCTAGGATTTTTCCTGCCAAAGTGCATCACCTCACACTTTCCAGTGTTGTATTCCATCTGCCAAATCTCTGCCCACTTACTTAGCCTGTCTATGTCCCCTTGCAGGTTTTTTATGTCCTCCTCACTCACTACTTTCCCTCCCATCTTTGTATCATCTGCAAATTTTGATATGTTACACTTGGTCCCTTCCTCCAAATCGTTAATATAGATTGTAAAGAGTTGGGGACCCAGCACTGACCCCTGTGGAACACCACTAGTTACTGATTGCCAGTCTGAGAATGAACCATTTATCCCAACTCTTTGCTTTCTGTTGGATAGCCAATCCTCTATCCATGCCAGAATATTACCCCCAATCCCGTGATTTTTTACCTTAAGCAATGATCTTTTGTGTGGCACCTTGTCAAATGCCTTTTGGAAGTCTAAATACACTACGTCCACTGGTTCCCCTTTATCCACTCTATATGTTACTTCCTCAAAGAACTCCAGCAAATTTGTCAAACATGACTTCCCCTTCGTAAAACCATGCTGACTTTGTCCTATTAAATTATGATTATCCAAATGTCCTGTTACTGTTTCCTTAATAATGGACTCCAAAATTTTACCTACCACAGATGTTAGGCTAACCGGTCTATAGTTACCAGCCTTCTGTCTACTGCCCTTTTTAAATAAGGGTGTTACATTAGCAGTTTTCCAGTCTGCCGGGACCTCAGCGGAATCCAGGGAGTTTTGAAAAATTATTACCAATGCATCTACAATCCCTACCTCCACTTCCTTCAAGACTCTAGGATGTAAGCCATCAGGTCCAGGTGATTTATCCACCTTGAGTCCCATTATTTTACCGAGTACCACTTCCTTAGTGATTTTGATCGTGTTTAGCTCCTCTCCCCCTATAGCCCCCTGTTTGTCCAGTGTTGGGATATTCTTAGTGTCCTCTACTGTAAAGACTGATACAAAATATTCATTCAGTGTTTTTGCCATCTCCATATTTCCCAACATTAATTTCCCGGTCTCATCCTCTAAGGGACCAACATTTACTTTAGCCACCCTTTTTCTTTTTATATAACTATAAAAACTCTTACTATCTGTTTTTATATTTTTTGCTAATTTACTTTCATAATCTATCTTCCCTTTCTTAATCAATCTTTTTGTTATTTTTTGCTGCCTTTTAAAGTTTTCCCAATCCTCTGTCCTCCCACTAGATTTCGCTACCTTATATGCCCTTGTTTTTAGTCGAATACTATCCTTAATTTCTTTACTTAGCCACGGATGACTGTCCTTTCTTTTACACCCTTTTCTTTTCAGTGGAATATATATTTTTTGGAAGTTGTAAAATAACTCCTTGAATGTACACCACTGATCATGTGTCGTCTTACCCTTTAATCTATTTTCCCAATCCACTCTACTCAATTCCGCTCGCATACCTTCATAGTCTCCTTTATTCAAGCTTAGCACGCTTGTTTGAGATCCAACCTTCTCACCTTCTAATTGAATATGGAATTCAACCATGTTATGGTCACTCATTCCAAGGGGATCCTTTACTAGGACATTTTAATTAATCCTGTCTCGTTACACAGGACCAGATCTAAGGTTGCTTGCCCCCTGGTCGGTTCAGTTACATACTGCTCAAGAAACCCATCCCTAATACACTCAATGAACTCATCCTCAAGGCAGTCCTGCCCCATTTGATTTGTCCAATTAATATGATAGTTAAAATCCCCCATAATTATAGATGTTCCCTTATTACATGCCTCAACTATTTCCTGATTGATACTCCGTCCAACAGAGTTGCAACTGTTCGGAGGCCTATAGACTACGCCCACTAGTGTTTTTTTCCCCTTATTATTCCTTATCTCCACCCAAACTGTTTCATTATCATGATTTTTTGACCCAATATCATTACTCTGTATTACAGTGATTCCTTCCTTTATTAACATAGCCACCCCACCTCCCCTTCCTTCCTGCCTGTCCTTCCTGATCGTTAAATAACCTGGTATGTTTAATTCCCAGGCATTGTCACCCTGCAGCCATGTTTCTGTAATGGCCACAATATCATAACCATATGTAGTTATTTGTGCCATTAACTCGTCTATTTTGTTACGAATGCTACGTGCATTCAGATAGAGAACTTTCAAATATGCTTTGTGGCACTTAGTTCCAGCTTTTTCACTTTTTACCACTTTACCTTTTACTCCACACACTCTGTCCCTTCCTGCCATGCTCTGATTAGTGATTCCCCTACTGCTATCTATGTCTATGACCCTCTCTGTTGTCATTTTTATTTTTTGCTCTCTTGAAACCTCCCCCCCACTAATTAGTTTAAAGTCCTCTCCACAGCCCTAGTTATTCGATTCGCCAGGACACTAGTCCCAGCACTGGCCAAGTGAAGTCCGTCCCAACGGAACAGCTCTCTCCTGCCCCAGTACTGGTGCCAGTGTCCCAAGAAGCAAAACCCATTTTTCCCACACCAGTCTTTGAGCCACGCATTCAACTCCCTGATTTTATTTACCCTAGCCAAATTTGCTCGTGGCTCAGGTAGTAATCCAGAGATTATTACCCTCGAGGTTCTGCTTTTTAATTTGGCCCCTAGCTGCTCAAACTCCCTCAGCAGAACCTCTTTCCTTGTCCTATCTATGTCATTGGTACCAACATGGACCACGACAACTGGATCCTCCCCCTCCCACTCCAAATCAGACCCACGCCAGAGACTTGAGCACAAAAAAAAATCCAGGCTCACACTCCAGCGCAGTGCTGCGGGAGTGCTGCGCTGTCGGAGGTGGCGTCTTTCGGATGAGACATTAAACCGAGGCCCTGTCTGCCCTCTCAGGTGGGCGATATGAGGAAAAGCTTTTTTACGCAGCAACTGGTTAGGATCTGGAATGCACTGCCTGAAAGGTGGTGGAGGCAGATTCAATCGTGGCTTTCAAAAGGGAATCGGATAAGTACCTGAAGGAAAAGAAATTGCAGGGCTACAGGGGAAAGGGTGGGGGGTAGGATTAGCTGAAGTGCTCGATGGGCCAAATGGCCTCTTTCTGTGCTGTAACCATTCAATGATTCTATGATTTTTAGACAATGTTGGGGGCTAAAGCTTGTAAAATGACCTTAATGCCCCAAGAGTGGCCAAAATAAGTGTCCTGTACCATCCTATGCTGCAATACCATCACAAAAAATGGTGCACAAAAATTCTCTTTTCTAAAGCCAGCCAGTCCGCAGTACCGCCTACCCCACTGACTATAAGTGGGAGCTGGTGTTAAAACCCTTGATTTAGCAGTTTAAAACCAATGCTAAAATATCCTATGCCAATTGGAAAGGGAACAGACTCTGCATTACCTGATTGGCTGATTTAAGAAAGGAGGGAGACAAAAAGCAGGCAACTATCGACCAGTTAGCCTAACATCTGTCATTGGGAAAATGCTGGAGTCCATCATTAAGGAAGTGATAGCAGGACATTTAGAAAATCATAATATAGTCGAGCAGAGTCAGCATGGTTTTATGAAAGGGAAATCATGTTTGACAAATTTGCTGGAGTTCTTTGAGGATGTAACGAGCAGGGTGGATAAAGGGGAACCAGTAGATGTCGTGTATTTGGATTTCCAGAAGGCATTCGAAAAGGTGCCACATAAAAGGTTACTATACAAGATAAGAGCTCACGGGGTTGGGGGTAATATATTAGCATGGATAGAGGATTGGCTAACTAACAGAAAACAGAGAGTCGGGATAAATGGGTCATTTTCAGGTTGGCAAACTGTAACTAGTGAGGTGTCGCAGGGCTCAGTGCTGGTTCCTCAACTATTTACAATCTATATTAATGACTTGGATGAAGGGACCGAGTGTAATGTAGCCAAATTTGCTGATGACACAAAGATAGGTGGGTTAGCAAATTGTGTGGAAGACGCAAAGAATCTTCAAAGGGATATAGATAGGCTAAGTGAGTGGGCAAAAATCTGGCAGATGGAGTTTAATGTGGGAAAATGCGAGGTTATCCACTTTGGTAGGAAAAATAAAAAAGCAAATTATTTTTTAAATGGGGAGAGATTACAAAATGCTGAGGTACAGAGGGTCTGGGGGTCCTTGTACATGAATCACAAAATGTTAGCATGCAGGTACAGCAATAATTAGGAAGGCAAATGGAGTGTTGGCCTTTATTGCAAAGGGAATGGAGTATAAAAGTAGGGAAGTCCTGTTACAACTGTACAGGGTGTTGGTGAGACCACACCTGGAGTACTGCGTACAGTTTTGGTCTCCTTATTTAAGGAAGGATATACTTGCATTGGAGGCAGTTCAGAGAAGGTTCACGAGGTTGATTCCGGAGATGAAGGGGTTGTCTTATGAAGAAAGGTTGAGCAGGTTGGGCCTATACTCATTGGAGTTTAGAAGAATGAGAGGGGATCTTATTGAAACATATAAGATTCTGAAGGGGCTTGACAGGGTAGATGCAGAGAGGAAGTTTCACCTCGTAGGGGAATCTAGAACTAGGGGGCATAATTTCAGAATAAGGGGGCACCCTTTTAAATTGGAAATGAGGAGGAATTTCTTCTCTGAGGGTTGTGAATCTTTAGAATTCTCTTCCCCAGAGAGCAGTGGAGGCTGGGTCATTGAATATATTTAAGGTGGAAATAGACAGATTTTTGAACGATAAGGGAGTCAAGGGTTATGGGGAGCGGGCAGGGAAGTGGAGTTGAGGCCAAGATCAGATCAGCCATGATCTTATTGAATGGCGGAGGAGGCTCGAGGGGCCAAATGACCTACTCCTGCTCCTATGTCTTATGTTCTTATATATGTTCTTATTCTTGACTGTCAGTCAAACATCCTTTTTCTGCAGGGTTGCTGGAAGCAGTGTCCAGAAGATTAATCTTTAATCCCTGGAGAGCAGAAAGCCCCCTAAAAAGGCGGTGCAGAATTTATAGAGAGAGTTGGCAGAGTTAGTGAGTGCAACCTCCATCACCCCGCAAAATACCACACAGCACAGAACAAGGTTTAATGATATCACAAGGTTGGCCCAGGTCAGTGAAGGCACTGCTCCCCCAGCACATCCAGTAGGAATGACAGAGGCATGACGCACCTCCTCACTTCTCCTGTCCCTTTGGTCTCATTGCATGGGCAACAGGAAAAGAGGGAACTGCTGGAAAAAATAATGCATCACGTTAACGCCAAACCACTGTGAGAATTCATATTTCCTGCCACAATTGTTTTTTCTCATCTTGAAGGAGAGATGTATAAAGGAAGCCTGCACCTGCAAGTCTGTTAGCTAACGCTTACCTGCAGACATATAGGTAAGAAGTATCCTTGATAGTCATATTCCTTTAACTCTGCATTCTCTCGCTCTAAAGGAAAACGTAGCACATAAGCAGTGCCAAAAAACTGCTACTGGAGGCGAGACACCAACCGTGAAAATGTTGGGTCTGTAAAAGGAGGAAGCTTGGCAGCACCTAAAATTCTCATTCAAAAATTTTTAAATTCTCATCCTTCTTTTCAAATCCCTCCATGGCCTCGCCCCCCTCCCTATCTCTGTAACATCTTCCAGCCCCACAACCAAACCTTCCCCCCTAAGCTGCGCGGGCGTGCGTCCGCACATCGACTGGGAGGTTCCGCGCAGGCCACTCGCCAGCCGTTCCGCTGGAAAAGACACCGCGCATGTCGGCCACGCAGCAAAAATCAAAGGGAACGCCCGCCAAAAATAAAAATTAGGGGGAACATTGTCTACAACCAATGTTCCCTTTAAGGCAGCCGCGCATCTGCCTGGAGGTCCCGTGTAGCCGGCTCACTGGCTTTTGAATGGAAAAACCACGCATGCATGGAAATTTGAATGGGCCGCGCAGCCTGTTAAAGGGGCCGCGCACCCGAAAAAAAATTAAACGGAGCATTGCGTACAACCCGCCAAGATCTCTGTATTCCTCCAATTCTGGCCTCCCTGATTTTCATCGCTCCACCGTGACAACCGTGTCTTCAGCTACCTGGGCCCTAAGCTCTGGAATTCCACTCCCTAAATCTCTCCGCCTCTCCACCTCTCCCTCTTCCTTTAAGATGCTCCTTAAAACCTACCTCTTTAACCAATGGCACTCCTGTGAAGCGCCTTGGGACATTTACTATGTTAAAAGCGCTACATAAATGCAAGTTACAAGGTTTTTACAAAGTATTTACAGCACAGAAACAGGCCATTCAGCCCAACAGGTCCATGCCAAGTTGTTGCTGTTGTTTTGGTAGAAGAAAACAACTGGAGTACAGAGGTTATAGATTGAAGGAAACAGCTGGAGTATAGAGGTTATAGATTTAAATAAACAGCTGGAATCCAGGGGCTGTAGATGGAATAAAACAGCTGGAGTCCAGAGGTTGTGGATCGAAGTAACCAGCTGGAGTACACAGAAGAGGAAAGTGTTCCAACATAAGAGAAGAAAATGTTTACAAGACGTCCTTGAGAAATGGGGATTCAAGGGAATACACAATAAATGGTGGGATACTGAGAAGTGTAGAGCAACAGAGGGACCTTGGAGTGCATGTCCACAGATCCCTGAAGGTAGCAGGACAGGTAGGTAAGATGGTTAAGAAGGCATATGGGATACTTGCCTTTATTAGCCGAGGCATAGAATATAAGAGCAGGGAGGTTATGCTTGAACTCTATAAAACACTAGTTAGGCGAGAGTACTGCTAGATGGGGTGCAGAGGAGATTTACGAGGATGTTGCCAGGACTGGAGAATTTTAGCTATGAGGAAAGATTGGATAGGCTGGGGTTGCTTTCTTTGGAACAGAGGAGGCAGAGGGGACATTTAATTGAGGTGTATAAAATTATGAGGGGCCTAGATAGAGTGAATAGGAAGGACCTATTTCCCTTAGCAGATGGGTCAATAACCAGGGGACATAGATTTAAAGTAATTGGTAGAAGGATTAGAGGGGAGTTGAGGAGAAATCTGTTCACCCAGAGGGTGGGTGGGTGTCTGGAACTCACTGCCTGAAAGGGTGGTAGAGGCAGAAACCCTTATCGCAGTTAAAAAGTACTTGCATATGCACTTGAAGTGTCATAACTTGCAGGGCTACGGACCAAGAGCTGGAAAGTGGGAGTAGGCTGGATAGCTCTTTTTTGGCCAGCACAGACACAATGGGCCGAATGGGCTCCTTCTGTGCCATAAACTTGTATGATTCTTCTATGATTCTAAATGTTAAAAAAGAAAAGCACAAGAAATAAAACAAGGTCAGCTTTGGTGATAAAAAGAATAGTAAAATATTTTATAGGCACATCAATAAAAAAAGGAAGGTTGGGATAGGAATAGGGCCACTAAGGGATGGACAGGATAATAACAATAGAGAGATGGCAGAAATATTAAATAATTATTTTGCTTCAGTATTTACCAGGGAGATAGAGCAGGTGGACATGGCATTGGATGATGAGATTAGTAATGAGATAAGTGCATTTAAAATAAAAAAAGGGGATATATTAAATAAATAATCAAACTCAAAGAGGATGAAATCCCTGGTCCGGATGGAGTGCATCCACGCATTTTTGAAAAGAATCTAGGGAAGAGATAGCAGAGGCATTACTATGCATATTTAATATTATGTTAGAAAAAGGTATAGTGCCAGAGGACTGGCGGATAGCTAACGTAATACCGATATTTGAGAAGGGGGATAGAACATGTCCAGGGAATTATAGACCAGTCAGCTTAACATCGGTGGTAGGAAAAATAATGGAATCCCTACTAAAGGAGAAAACAGAACAACATCTAGAAACCAAAAATATAATAATGAATAGTCAACGTGGATTTCAAAAAGGAAAGTCTTGCTTGACCAACCTCATTGAATTTTTTGAAGAGGTAACAGAGAGAGTAGACAATGGTAATGCAGTAGATGTAATTTATCTGGATTTTCAAAAGGCCTTCGATAAGGTACCCCATAATAGACTGATGAACAAGGTCAGAGAATGTGGAGTCAGGGGACAAGTAGCAGAATGGATTGCTAGCTGGCTTCAGGACAGAAAGCAAAGGGTAGGAGTAAAGGGTAGCTATTCACAGTGGCAGAAGGTGGGTAGTGGTGTTCCACAAGGATCAGTGCTGGGACCACTGCTGTTCACAATTTACATTAACGATTTAGACTTTGGAATCAAAAACACAATTTCTAAATTTGCGAATGACACCAAATTGGGGGGGGTAGTCAATACCGAGGAAGACTGCAACAAGTTACAGGAGGACATTAATAAACTTGCAGAATGGGCATATATTTGGCAAATGGGGTTCAACACAGATAAATGTGAGGTATTACATTTTGGTAGGAAAATTAGGGAGGTCACTTGTCACTTGGAGGGTGCGAGTCTAGTTGGGGTAGAGGAACAAAGAGATCTAGGAGTACAAAAACACAAATCACTAAAAGTTGCAACCCAGGTTAGCAAGGCCATAAAAAAAGCAAACCAAGCACTAGGGTTTATTTCTAGAGGGATAGAATTGAAAAGTAGGGAAGTTATGCTAAACCTATATCGAACCTTGGTTAGACCACACTTAGAGTACTGCATGCAATTCTGGTCGCCATATTATAAAAAGGATATAGAGGCACTGGAGAGGGTGCAGAGAAGATTTACAAAGATGATACCAGAAATGCGAGGGTATACATATCAGGAAAGGATGAACAGGCTGGGTTTCTTTTCTCTTGAAAAAAGAAGGCTGAGGGGTGACCTAATGAAGGTCTTTAAAATTATGAAAAATTTTGATAGAGTGGATACAGAGAGAGTGTTTCCACTTGTGGGGAAGAGCATAACTAGAGGCCATCAATATAAGATAGTCACCAAGAAATCCAATAGGGAATTCAGAAGAAACTTCTTTACCCAAAGAGTGGTGAGAATGTGGAACTCGCTACCACAGGGAGTGGTTGAAGTGAATAGTATAGATGCATTTAAGGGGAGGCTGGATAAGCATCTGAGGAAGAAGGGAATAGAGGGTCATGCTGATAGATTTAGATGAGGAAAGATGGGAGGAGGCTCCTGTGGAGCATAAACACCGGCATGGACTGGTTGGGCCGAATTCTTTTTCTTCTCTTCTTAGGCAGTCCCTCGGAACCGAGGAGAACTTGCTTCCACACTAAAAATGAGTTCTCAGGTGACTGATGAGTCCAATGCGGGACCTATAGTCTCTGTCACAGGTGGAGCAGACGGTGGTTGAAGGGGCGGGTGGGTGGGGTTCTTGGGTTGACGTGCGCTCCTTCCGTTGTTTGCGCTTGGCTTCCGCTTCCTCCCGGCAAAGAGACTCGAGGTGTTCGGAGCCTTCCCGGATGCTTCTCCTCCACTTTGTGCGGTCTTGGGCCAGGGATTCCAAGGTGTCGGTGGGAATGTTGCACTTTTTCAAGGAGGCTTTGAGGGTGTCCTGGAAGCATTTCCTCTGCCCACCTGAGGCTCTCTTGCCATGTTGGAGCTCCGAGTGGAGCGCTTGCTTTGGGAGTCTCGTATCGGGCATGCGGACGATGTGGCCCGTCCATCGGAGCTGATCGAGCGTGGTCAAAGCTTCGATGCTGGGGATGTTGGCCTGAGCGAGAACACTGACGTTGGTGTGCCTATCCTGCCAATGGATTTGCAGGTCTTGCGGAGGCAGCGTTAGTGGTACCTCTCCAGTGCTTTGAGGTGGCTGCTGTACATGGTCCATGTCTCTGAAGCATACAGGAGGGCGGGTATCATTACTGCTCTGTAGACCATGAGCTTGGTGCCGGGTTTGAGGTCCTGGTCTTCAAATACTCTCTTACTCAGGCGACTGAAGGCTGCAGTGGCACACTGAAGGCGGTGTTGGACTTCGTCGTCGATGTCTGCCCTTGTTGACAGTAGGCTCCCAAGGTATGGAAAGTGGTCCACGTTGTCCAAGGCCTTGTCGTGGATTTTGATAATCAGGGGGCAGTACTGTGTGGCGGGGGCAGGTTGGTAGAGGACCTTTGTCTTACGGATGTTTAGTGTAAGGCCCATGCTCTCGTACGCTTCGGTGAAGGTGTTGACGATGGTTTGGAGTTCGACCTCAGAGTGTGCGCAGACGCAAGTGTCGTCTGCATACTGTAATTCGACGACAGAGGATGGGACGACCTTGGATCTGGACTGGAGGCGACGGAGGTTGAACAGTTTCCCGTTTGTTCTGTAGATTAGCTCCACTCCAGCAGGGAGCTTACTGATGGTGAGATGGAGCATTGCCGCAAGGAATATTGACCTGTTTCTGTGCCGTATGTCCTGTGTACTGTAATCCTATGTAAGAATCAGCTTTGGCTGAGTGACAGCACTCTCGCCTCTGAGTCAGAGGGTCGTGGGTTCAAGTTCCTGTAAGAATATCGATATGTTTTTACATTGCTTTTGTTTTATTAGAGACAAAACTATAACATGGAAAGGATTTGTTTAAGTCATGTTCTCAAAAGCCCTTCTCAATATGGCTGAAGGCTTTGAAACACAGGCTCCGATCACATCAGGAGCTGCCAGGAGTGCATACATCAGAGGATTGTTTACATCCAAGGATGGTTTAGGGGGAAATTATATAAGAAATAACACTCTGGTATGAAAAGGGTATGAATGAGGCCGCTCACCTCTTTTGGTAGCAGCTGTGGCTCAGTTATTAACATCCTCGCCTCTGAGCCAGAAGGTTGTGGGTTCAGGTCTCACTCCAGAGACTTGAGAACTAAAATCTAGGCTGGCGCTCCATTGCAGTGCTGAGGGAGCGCTGCACTGTCGGAGGTGCTGTCTTTCGGATGAGACGTTAAACCGAGGCCCCGTCTGCTCTCTCAGGTGGACGTAAAAGATCCCATGGCACTATTTCGAAGAAGAGCTGGGGAGTTATCCCCGGTGTCCTGGCCAATATTTATCCCTTAACCAACATCACTGAAACAGATTATCCAGTCATTTCGTCTCATTGATGTTTGTTGGGAACTTGCTGTGTGCAAATTGGCTGCCGCGTTTCCGACATCACAACAATGCCGACACCTCCAGAGTGTTTCATTGGCTGTGAAGAGCTTTTGGTTGTGTCTCAGTGACATAAAAACGTGCTATTTTCTTTCTTTACCGAGGTTGGGCATAGAAGAGTCACCTCAAGTACAGAGGTGGTGGATGCACAGGCAAGGGGGGTTACAACAACAGGCTGCAGTAAAGATAAGTACCGGAAGAGAATGTTTCTGTTGTGTGAAGATCAATCACAGTGCAGAATCTTCACAAAACGTTAAAATGTCACCAATACAACAACAAGAACAACTGATGTACATTATCGAAGGCCTTTTGAAAATCCAAATATATTGCAGCTACAATGTTATATTAGTAGCTTAACAACAACAACACCTTGCATTTATATAGCGCATTTAACATTGTAAAACATCCCAAGGTGCTTCACAGGAGCAGAATCAGACAAAAATTTGACACCGAGCCACAGAAGGAGATATTTGGACAGGTGGCCAAAACCTTGGTCAAAGAGGTAGGTTATAAGGACTGACTTAAAAGAGGAGAGAGAGGTGAGGTGGGGTGGTGGTGAGGTTTAGGGAGGGAATTCCAGAGCTTAGGGCCTAAACGGCTGAAGGCACAGCCACCAATGGTGGTGCATAGAAATTTACGAGCTAGCACACAGAAGCAGAAAGTGCTCCTGTATAACTAATGAAGACAGAACTTCCAAGAAGTCTTTGAGTGTCAGCTGTGGCTCAGTGGAGAGGTACTCAGTGGTGAAGCACTGGAGAGGTACCACCAACGCTGCCTCCGCAAGATCCTGCAAATCCATTGGCAGGATAGGCGCACCAACGTCAGTGTTCTCGCTCAGGCCAGCATCGAAGCTTTGACCACGCTCGATCAGCTCCGATGGACAGGTCACATTGTCCGCATGACTGATACGAGACTCCCAAAACAAGCGCTCTACTCAGAGCTCCGGCACGGCAAGAGAGCCCCAGGTGGGCAGAGGAAACGCTTCAAGGATACCCTCAAAGCCTCCTTGAAAAAGTGTAACATCCCCACCGACACCTGGGAATCCCTGGCCCAAGACCGCACAAAGTGGAGGAGAAGCATCGGAGAAGGCACCGAACATCTCGAGTCTCTTCGCCAGGAGCAAGCGGAAGCCAAGCGCAGGCAGCGCAAGGAGCGCATGTCAACCCAAGCATCCCACCCACCCGCCCCCTTCAACCACCATCTGCCCCACCTGTGACAGAGACTGTAGGTCCCGCATTGGACTCATCAGTCACCTGTGAACTCATTTTTAATGTGGAAGCAAGTCATCCTCGGTTCCGAGGGACTGCCTAAGAAGAAAAGAAGAGTGGGTAGCACACTGGCCGTTGAGTCAGAAGATTGTGGGTTCAAATCTCACTCCAGGGACTTGAGCACATAAATCTAGGCTGACACTCCAGTGCAGTGCTGAGGGAGTGCTGCACTGTCAGAGGTGCCGTCTTTCGGATGAGACGTTAAACCGAGGCCCCCGTCTGCTCTCTCAGGTGGGCGTAAAAGATCCCGTGGCACTATTTCGAAGAAGAGCAGGGGAGTAATCCCTGGTGTCCTGGGGCCAATATTTATCCCTCAATCAACATAACAAAAACAGATTATCTGTTCATTATCACGCTGCTGCTTGTGGGAGCTTGCTGTGCACAAATTGGCTGCTGCGTTTCCCACATTACAACAGTGGCTACACTCCAAAAAAAGTACTTCATTGGTTGTAAAGCACTTTGAGACATCCGGTGGTCGTGAAAGGCGCTATAGAAATGCAAGACTTTCTTTGAGAAAAGGGGGTTTGAGCGCAAAAGAGATGAGGAAAAAAATAAAACAGTTAAACAAGATTAGCAAACGCATTTCAGCCATGAGAGAGAGAAACGGGAACAGTTTTGCGGAATCCCGCTGCAAGGTTGACCCCTGACCCCAGACGGGGCTATTTGCATTTTTGTAGGCAGGCTCTGTGGCTTGTGCCGGGGAATCTGACGGGAGAAGGAGTGGAGATCAGCTGCAGGGAATCTCGGCATTCTTTTTTTTTATCCATTCACAGGATGTGGGCGTCACTGGCAAGCCCAGCATTTATTGCCCATCCCTAGTTGCCCTCGAGAAGGTGGTGGTGAGCCATCGCCTTGAACCGCTGCAGTCTGTGCGGTGAAGGTGCTGCCACAGTGCTGTGAGGGAGAGAGTTCCAGGATTTTAACCCAGTGACTATGAAGGATCGGCGATATACTTCCAAGTCAGGATGGTGTGTGACTTGGAGGGGAACTTGGAGGTGGTGGTGTTCCCATGCGCCTGCTGCCCATGTCCTTCCAGGTGGTAGAAATCGCGGGTTTGGGAGGTGCTGTCGAAGAAGCCTTGGCGAGTTGCTGCAGTGCATCTTGTAGATGGTACACACTGCAGCCACGGTACTCCAGTGATGGAGGGAGTGAATGTTTAAGGTGGTGGATGGGGTTCCAATCAAGCGGGCTGCTTTGTCCTGGATATTCTGCCGCAGCGTAGTGTGACTGGGGACCTCAGCGATGGCTAAAGAACTTGTAAAAAAAAAATTAAAGCACTATAGCACACTGGCTGATAGATCACATGAAAGGATGGTGGAAGCAGATTCAATAATCACTTTTAAAAGGAATTTGGATAAATACTTGAAGGAGAAAAAATTGCAGGGCTATGGGGAAAGGGCAGGGGAGTGGGACTAATTGGAGAGCTCTTTCAGAGAGCTGGTACAGGCACGATGGGCCAAACGGCCTCCTGCTGTGCTGTATCATTCTATGATACTACATAGGCTTCTGGCCCTTTAACTGTTAAATAGTTCCTCCACGGTGTGCATAGCAACGAGCGTAGGCCATTCAGTCCCTCAAGCCTGCTCAATTAGATCATGGCTGATGAGCACCTCAACTCCATTCACCCGCCTTTGCTCCATATCCCTTGATAATCTTATTCAACAAAAATCTATCAACCTCAGTCTTGAAAGCGCCAATTGTCCCCCAGCATCCACAGCCTTTTGGGTGAGAGTGTTCCACATTTCCACGACCCTTTGTGTGAAAAGGTGCTGCTGATTTCACTCCTGAATAGGCTCGCTCTAATTTTAATCAGTTTCTCTGTAATTACTCTAACAAATCCCCTAATCATTTTAAACACCACTATTACATCACCCAGCAACCTGTCCTCGTAATGTAACCCTTTAAGCTCCGGTATCATTCTGGTGAACCTGGGATGAAGGGGTTGACGTATGACGAAAGGTTGAGCAGGTTGGGCCTATACTCATTGGAGTTTAGAAGAATGAGAGGTGATGTTATTGAAACATATAAGATTCTGAGGGGGATTGACAGGGTAGATGCTGAGTGGATGTTTCCCCTCGTGGGGGTATCTAGAACTAGGGGGTATAGTTTCAGAATAAGGGGTCGCCCATTTAAGACAGAGATTATGAGGAATTTTTTCTCTCAGAGGGTCGTGAATCTTTGGAATTCTCTACCCCAGAGAGCTGTGGAGGCGGAGTCATTGAATATATTCAAGGCGGAGATTGACAGACATTTGAACTACAAGGGAGTCAAGGGGTATGGGGAGAGAGCGGGAAAGTGGTGTTGAGGCCAAGATTGGATCTTATTAAATGGCGGAGCAGGCTCGAGGGGCCGATTGGCCTACTCCTGCTCCTGTTTCTTATGTTCTTATGAATCTGCGCTGCACCCACTCCAAAGCCAATATATCCTTCCTGAGATACGGTGCCCAGAACTGAACGCAATACCCCAGATGGGGTCTGACCAAAGCTCCATACAACTGAAGCATAACTTCTTCCCTTTTGTCTTCCAGTCCCATAAGACGAAGTGGAAGATGAGGTGAGGGAACGCCCCCTGCCACCTCATTGAAATAACAATGTTGGGCCTGCACGTACTATAGATGCTGCCTCAGGAATGCTCCATGGGGAAGCTCCAGGTAATCCTTGGGGTGCGCAATGGAGGCAGACACTCTATGTAATGGATCTCCTCTCCTTTTTTCCTGTGGCTTACACCTGGGGAACAGTGACTCCCCCCAGCCGCAGGGCAGACGAAAATCTCCCCTTTAATCTTATTGTCTTTGAATTTTTTTCTGTCTTTTGTCTCTTTGTTGTTTATAAATTTTCTGCCTGTTCGTCTTGTGACATGGATTGTCGTGAGCCTTGGCTCAGTGGGTAGCACTCTCGCCTTTGAGTCAGCAGGTCGTGCCCACTCCAGAGACTTGAGCACAAAAATCAAGGCTGACTCTCCAGTGCAGTGCTGAGGGAGTGCTGCTCTGTTGGAGGTGCCGTCTTTCAGATGAGAGGTTAAACTGAGGCCCCGTCTACCCTCTCAGGAGGACGTAAAAGATTTGGAAGAAGAGCAGGGGAGTTCGCCCCGGTGTCCTGACTAATATTTTTTTCCTCAACCAACATCACAAAAAAAAGATGATCTGGTCGTTACCTCATTGCTGTTTGTGGGATCTTGCTGTGCGCAAATTGGGTGCCGCGTTTCCCTACATTACACCAGTGACTATACTTCAAAAGTACTTAATTGGCTGTAAAGCGCTTTGGGACATCCTGAGGTCGTGAAAGGTACATGGATTCTACAAATCTATCTGTGAAGCCTGTGTCTTTCAGTATCGGTCGAGATAACTTTATGAATTCAGTTTCCTAATGGACAAATATTCTGCAGGCTGAATGCCCAAATTCCACCAGCTCTGCATAGGGAGCGTAAATTTGTAAAATCTCCCCTCATGTGTAATAATCCCTTGAGTCAGCCACATGATGCTTTGCTTCAATATATTTGCTGGATGGGCAATCAGTGTCGCATTTAACCTGCAACTGGACTGTATCAGACTCCAGACCTCAAACCACCCATGGGCAACCCCACAGCAGATCAACTAGTAGCTCCATAAGTGAACCAATAACTGAAATAAAAACAGCAGGTTGGTCAGCACCCCAAAGAAAAAAGGTGGGGGGATCTGGACCTCACTGGCAAGGCCAGCACTTATTGCCCATCCGTACTTGCCTTCGAGAAGGTGGTGAGCCGCCTTCTTGAATATAACTGAGTGGCTTGCTAGGTCATTTCAGAAGGCCGTTAAGAGTCAACCACATTGCTGTGGGTCTGGAGTCACATGCAGGCCAGACTGGGTAAGGTTGGCAGATTTCCCTCCCTAAAGGGACATTTAGTGAACCAGATGGGTTTTTACAACAGTCCAGTAGTTTCATAAGTGAGAGGTCGCACAACACCAGGTTATAGTCCAACAGTTTTATTTGAAATCACAAGCTTTCGGAGCGCTGCTCCTTCGTCAGGTGAAGTAAAGGAATACAAATCGACAAAGCATATATAGATAGAGAACAATGCATGCGTAGCGTACAATGGCAGACGACTACAGTTAATCCTCCTGACTGCCTTTTGTCACACCTCGGCAGAGAAACAATCAGGTCAGCCAGGAAGGCACCACATCAAAGACATAGCAAGATACAACTGAGACAATGAGGTGGGGTTACAGGGGGTCTAATGTGTCAAAAGCTGCAGTCTGTATGGAAAACGATAAACTTTAAAATTTTTACTTTTTTTTACTGTAAATCACATCTGTGAACAAGCCAACGACAACTCGAGTCTGGATGACTCTACGTCTTGTATCGTGACATGAACCCTAGATCCCGGTTGAGGCCGTCCTCATGAGTGCGGTACTTGGCTATCAGTTTCTGCTCGATGATTTTGCGTTGTCGTGTGTCTCTAAGGCCGCCTTGGAGAACGCTTACCCGCAGATCCGAGGCTGAATGTCCTTGACTGCTGAAGTGTTCCCCGACTGGGAGGGAACACTCCTGCCTGGCGATTGTTGCGCGGTGTCCGTTCATACGTTGTCGCAGTGTCTGCATGGTCTCGCCGATGTACCATGCTCTGGGGCATCCTTTCCTGCAACGTATCAGGTAGACAACGTTGGCCGAGTCACATGAGTATGTACCATGTACCTGGTGGGTAGTGTCCTCACGTGTGATGATGGTATCTGTGTTGATGATCTGGCATGTCTTGCAGAGGTTGCCGTGGCAGGGTTGTGTGGTGTCGTGGTCGCTGTTATCCTGAAAGCTGGGTAATTTGCTGCGAACGATGGTACTTCTGAGGTTAGGCGGCTGTTTGAAGGCAAGTAGTGGAGGCGTGGGGATGGCCTTAGCGAGGTGTTCGTCGTCATCGATGACATGTTGAAGGCTGCGAAGAACATGGCGTAGTTTCTCCACTCCGGGGAAGTACTGGACGACGTAGGGTACCCTGTTGGTTGTGTCCCATGTTTGCCTTCTGAGGAGGTCTATGCGATTTTTCGCTGTGGCCCGTCGGAACTGTCGATCGATGAGTCGAGCGTCATATCCCGTTCTTACGAGGGCGTTTTTCAGCGTCCGTAGGTGTCCATCGCGTTCCTCCTCGTCTGAGCAGATCCTGTGTATTCGCAGGGCTTGTCCATAGGGGATGGCTTCTTTAACATGGTTAGGGTGGAAGCTGGAGAAGTGGAGCATCGTGAGGTTGTCTGTGGGCTTGCGGTAGAGTGAATTGCTGAGGTGTCCGTCTTTGATGGAGATTCGTGTGTCCAGGAAGGAAACCGATTCTGAGGAGTAGTCTATGGTGAGTTTGATGGTGGGATGGAACTTGTTGATGTTATCATGTAGTCTTTTCAGTGATCCTTCGCCGTGGGTCCAAAGGAAGAAAATGTCGTCGATGTATCTGGTGTACAGCGTTGGCTGGAGGTCCTGTGCAGCGAAGAAGTCTTGCTCGAACTTGTGCATGAAGATGTTGGCGTATTGGGGTGCGAATTTGGTCCCCATGGCTGTTCCGTGTGTTTGGGTAAAAAAATGGTTGTCGAAGGTGAAGACATTGTGGTCAAGGATGAAGCGGATGAGTTGTAGGATGGCGTCTGGAGATTGGCTGTTGTTGGTGTTGAGTACTGAGGCTGTCGCAGTGATGCCGTCATCGTGGGGGATACTGGTGTAGAGTGCCGATACGTCCATCGTGGCGAGGAGTGTTCCTGGTTCAACTGGTCCGTGGGTGCTGAGTTTCTGTAAGAAGTCTGTGGTGTCGCGGCAGAAGCTGGGGGTTCCCTGTACGATGGGTTTCAGGATGCCCTCGACGTATCCAGAGAGGTTCTCACACAGGGTTCCGTTGCCTGATACGATAGGACGTCCGGGTGTGTTGGCTTTGTGTATCTTTGGGAGGCAGTAGAAGTCTCCCACGCGGGGGAGTACGTGCTTTGTCGATTTGTATTCCTTTACTTCACCTGACGAAGGAGCAGCGCTCCGAAAGCTTGTGATTTCAAATAAAACTGTTGGACTATAACCTGGTGTTGGGCGACTTCTCACTTTTGTCCACCCCAGTCCAACACCGGCATCTCCGCATCACAGTAGTTTCATGGTCACCATTACCGATACTAGCTTTTTTTTATTCCAGATTTGTATTTAATTAATTGAATTTAAATTCCCCAGCTGCCGTGGTGGGATTGTGAACTCACGTCTCCGGATCACTAGTCCAGGCCTCTGGATTACTAGTCCAGTAACATAAACACGATGCAACCGTACCCTCGTGCTAATGAGAACAGAGGAACAGGAGGAGGCCATTCAGCCCCACAAGCCTGTTCCGCCATTCAGTTAGATCATGGCTGATCATATCTTAACTCCATTTACCAACCTGGGTTCCATAACCCTTGGTACCTTTACCTAACAAAAATCTATCAATCTCAGTTTTGAAACTTTCAATTGACCCTAAGCCTCAAAAACTTTTTGAGAGCGAGAGTTCTAGATTTCTACTACCATTCCAGATTTCCACTATCTTTCCCGGTTTCCACTGACCTCCCAGGTTTCCAATGCCATTGGTACCAGGTGACCATTCATCAGATCTTTCTCTCTCAGTGCTAACTGATCATTGTGCATTTCTAGCAATTTATATAGAATTACATAGTATTTACAGCACAGAAACAGGCCATTCGGCCCAACTGGTCCATACCGGCATTTATGCTCCTCTCAAGCCTCCTCTCACCCTATCAACATATCCTTCTATTCCTTTCTCCCTTGTCTACTTATCTAGCTTTCCCTTAAATGCATCTATGTTATTCGCCTTAACTGCTCCTTGTGGCAGCGAGTTCCACATTCTCACCACTCTCTGCGTAGCGAGGTTTCTCCTGAATTCCTTATTGGATTTATTAGTGACTATCTTACATTTATGATCAAAGATGTATCTTGTACTATGTGGTGAATTGTAAAATGAGACAAGAACAGTTGATTCTCATTGGCTCGGGCTGTGCAAATTTCCAATTTGAATTCTGTCCCTTTTTCAGATTTCCAGCATTTCCATTTTGCCGTTTCAACAATGAGCGGATTATTTCCTCGAAGCAAACATCAGCCTTTGCCAAATGCAGGTTTTCCTCTCCTGGCATCCACCCATTTGGTGCATTTTCAGCTGGGACTGGGTTAGGTCTGCAGCGCTAGCCGTGAATGCTGCCTTTTGAGTGGAGATTGCAGCTGCTGCGAAATTGTCGAGCGATCCGTACAAAGGTTGTAATAGGGCCTGCGATTTTGTTTCTCAGCCGCAAAAGAATTCCCTCATTTATGTAGCATTTTGCCAGGACAGAAATGCTTGAAAGCGATTGGCACAATGAGTTACTTTGAAGTGCGGTCATTCTGTGCCAGCAACATCTCACGAGCTAATAACGAGAGGAGCAATCAGTTAATCTATTTTTGTGCTATTGTTTGAGGGAGGAATGTTGGCCAGACTCCTGGAAGAATTCCGTGCTCTTCAAAATGGGATCTTTAACCTTCATCTGAACCGCCCGAACAGGCAGACAGGACCCTCAGTTTAACGGATCATTTGCAGAATAGCAGCTCGAACAATGCTGCACTGCCTCAGTACTGTACTGAAGCATCAGCCGAGATAATAACAAAATAAATATACCGAGGATGCTGGAAATCTGAAATAAAAACAGCAAGTGCTGGAAACACTCAACAGGTCAGGCAGCATCTGTGGAGAGAGAAACAGAGTTATCATTGCAGGTCGATGACCTGTCATCATCAGTCTAGATTATAAGTTTGGTCTCCTATCTCTGTTATCTCCTTCAGCCCCACAAGCCCCCCCTCCCCCCGAGATATCTGCGCTCCTCTAATTCTGCCCCCTTGAGCATCCCTGATTATAATCGCTCAACCTTTGGTGGCCGTGCCTTCTGTTGCCTTGGCCCTAAGCTCTGGAATGCCCTCCCTAAACCTCTCCACCTCGCTACCTCTCTTTCCTCCTTTAAGACGCTCCTTAAAACCTACCTCTTCGACCAAGCTTTTGGTCATCTGCCCTAATTTATCCTTATGTGGATTGGTGTCAAATTTGTTGTCTTAAAATACTCCTGTGAAGCGCCTTGGGACGTTTTACTACGTTAAAGGCGCTATATAAATACAAGTTGTTGTTGTTGTTGGTTTGGGCTTCAAACCCCCCCACACCAAAACTTCTGATCCAAAAGTTACGAACTGACCGAGAAGACAGTTAACATAGGAACAGGAGCAGGCCATTTAGTCCCTTGAGCCTGGGTCGGTACTAGGACCACTGCTTTTCTTGATATATATTAATGACTTGGACTTGGGAGTACAGGGCACAATTTTAAAATTTGCAGATGACACAAAATTTTGAAGTATAGTGAACAGTGAGGAGGAGAGTGATAGACTTCAAGAAGGCGGGTGAAATGGGCGGATACGTGGCAGATGAAATTTAACGCAGAAAAGTGCGAAGTAATACATTTTGGTAGGAAGAACGAGGAGAGGCAACATAAACTAAAGGCTACAATCCTAAAGGGGGTGCATGAACAGAGAGACCTGGGGGTATATGTGCACCAATCGTTGAGCTGGAGTATTGTGTCCAATTCTGGGCGACGCACTTTAGGAAGGATATAAAAGCCTTAGAGAGGGTGCAGAAAAGATTTACGAGAATGATTCAGGGATGAGGGACTTCAGTTACGTGGATAGACTGGAGAGGATGGGGTTGTTCTCCTTAGAGCAGAGAAGGTTGAGAGGAGATTTGATAGAGGTATTCAAAATCATGAGGGGTCTAGACAGAGTAGATAGAGAGAAACTGTTCCCATTGGCGGAAGGGTCGAGATCCAGAGGACACAGATTTAAGGTGATTGGCAAAAGAACGAAAGTCGACATGAGGAAAAACTTTTTTACGCAGCGAGTGGTTAGGATCTGGAATGCACTGCCTGAGAGGGTGGTGGAGGCAGACTCAATCGTGGCTTTCAAAAGCGAATTGGATAAGTACCTGAAGGAAAAAATTTGCAGGGCTACAGGGGAAAGGGCGGGGGGGGTGGGACTAGCTGAAGTGCTTTTGCAGAGAATAGGCACGGGCTCGACGGGCTGAATGACCTCCTTCTGTGCTGTAACCATTCTATGATATGTGACTCCAGACCCACAGCAATGAGGTTGACTTTTAACTGTTCTCTGAAAGGGTCTAGCAAGCCACTCAGTTGTATCACACAGCTTCACCACACGAACTGCAGCGGTTCAAGAAGGTGGCTCACGGCCACCTTCCCAAGGGCAATTAGGGATGGGCAATTAATACTGGCCGTGCCAGTGATGCCCACATCCCATGAATGATTGAATAAAAAAAATGGTCTCTCCATCTCCAACACCAATTTACATGTATTTATTCTAATCCAGTACACTATAATTTCCACTTACATTTTCTCTATTGGGAGCGACAGATTGGGTAACCACTTTGACAAACATCTCTGTTGTCAGCAGCTGTGATCTTGATCCTTGCTCCTTTTTCCTTGTCCTTTGGCCAACACCTTCCCTAGGTCGGCTCACTACAATTTATTTTTTTTTTACAGATCTAGGCGACATCTCCAAGGCTGCTCTCATCTCCCATAACTTGCCTGCCGTCGCCGGACATCACAGCTAAGTGTTGTGACTCAAACCGTCCCAATTCACTCTGGCATCTCAATCCACTCAGCTCGCTATTCTGTCAGCACATCAGAGACCATGAAAACAGATTCATTTCACAACAAGAAGTTACATTTATATAGAGCTCCTCACATTGCTTTACAAGGCAGGAACGGAGACAACAAAACAAGAAGAAGGAGGGATTTTGGAAGGGAAAACCAAAGGCACAGTTGAAGAGATAAGTTCCTGGAAGGTTTATGAAGGCATGGAGGGAGGTAACAGGGCAAAGTGGTTTGGGGAAAGAATCCAGAGAGCAGAGGATTGAAAGGTTGGACTCTAGTGGTGGTGCGACAATCTGGAGTCAGCCTAGCGGAGGCAGCAGGTTGGGACACAGGGTGGGAGAAGATCGCTCAAAAAGGTTGAATGAAGAATAATTGACAAAAGAACTAGAGGGGAAATGAGGAGAGATTATTTCACACAGAGGGTTGTTAAGATCTGGAACTCACTACCTGAAAGAGTGGTGGAATCAGATTCCATAGGAACTTTCAAAAGGCAATTGGACATGTCTTTTGAGAGAACTCATGTGCTGGGTTATGGGGAAAAAGCTGTGGTGTTGGACTAAATTGGACAGCTCTTTCAAAGAGCCAGCACAGGCACAGCAGGGCGAATGGCCTCCTTCTGTTCTGTAAGATTCTATGATTCTAAGCTCTGGAGGGATTTGAAGACAAGGACGAGGATATTGAATTTGATTAACTGAGGCAGAGAGAGCTATTGGAATTTGGCATCGGGGGAAGGTGGCAATAGGTGTGTGGGACATAGTGCAACAGAGCAATTGGGCTGATCTCATTGAAACATACAAAATTCTTACAGGGCTTGACAGCGTAGATGCAGGGAGGATGTTTCCCCTGGCTGGGGAGTCTAGAACCAGGGGTCACAGTCTCAGAGTAAAGGGGTCGGCCATTTGGAATCTTTGGAATTCTCTACCCGAGAGGGCTGTGGAGGCTCAGTCGTTGAGTATAGTTCAGACAGAGATCGATAGATTTTTGAATATTAAGGGAATCAAGGGATATGGGGATAGTGCAGGAAAGTGGAGTTGAGGTAGAAGATCAGCCATGATCGTATTGAATGGCAGAGCAGGCTCGAGGGGCCTACTCCTGCTCCTATTTCTTATGTTCTTATGTAAGAGTTTTGATATTGCTAAATCAGGGGTGGGGGGGGGTGGGGCGGGCGCGGTGCTTTTGTGAGGTTGGGAAACCCGGAAAAATGGGTTTCCCGAATGTCCTGCAGAATTTAACTGCAGGGCTCCTTTAAGTGGGGTTCCCGTCCACAGGCAGCCTGATTGACAGGCTGGAGGCCTTTCGGGTGGGAAGCCTGCTTCACAAGGCTGAAGCCTACGAGAGCAGGTAGGTGTATTGGGAAGTGAGAGAGATCGGGGGGCGGTGGCGGGGGGGTCTGAATCGCAGAGGATGGGTGTCCGATGGTTGTCTGGGGGATCCCAATTACCGGGGGGGGATCCGATGGTGGTCGGGGTGGGGGGGGGAGCAGACAGGTCGCGGCGGGTGGGAGTGGGGTTTACTGGGTCGCTTGTTGGGCCTGGAGGAAACACTTCTGCTCCTCCTGGCCCACAAGCCATACTGTAAAGGCACTTGCCTCATGGATTCATCCTTCTCGCCTGCTTTCAGCTGCCGAGTCTCCCGCGACCTGGGAAACCCGGCTGCCCGTGGTTAAAGATAGAATCACTGCTAAAACGAAGGGCAGGCAGCCTCATTATAATATTTAAATGGCCAACCCGCATCCCGCGAGCGATTGGTCGCCCACCCCTCATCCCGCCTCCGATAAAACCGGAAGTGGGCGGGTTCGGTTCCTGTTCCGGATTTTTTGCATTTTAACCTCTGACACGACCCCAACCCACCCATTTTTGGGAGCTAAGGTTCAGCCCAATGAGCCAGAGCTGCAGTTACACAGAACGTTGGTGGCTTTAGCTGGGGTGGCATCTGCGCTATGGTTGGATTGGAAACTCTCCATTTTAACAGTGTGCTAAGTGTTAATTACAGCCAGTCAACCTCTCTGGCACTGAAAATTAACTATTACAAGTGTGCAGTCTCATTCCTTCAGGTTTTAATTGATGTTGAAGATTTTATATTTTTTTTAATTACTTTTTCTTTCTGTGTCTTTTTTCTCTCTTAAGCCAATCTTTCTTTCCCTCTCTTTCTGTACCTGATTTGACTTTGAATTCACCCATTCTAACTGGCACTTCCTTGTTCAGTCAGTGCACTGTTAATTTCCCAATCCTTCAATCTGATTGGTTAAGGAGCTACCCTGTTGGTTGTCCTGCTCACTCAGGTTCCAGATGCCAGGTTTCCCTTTGCTGCGACGCTGTCAGCTCGCACTTTCAGCAACTCACCACGCAAAAAATAAAACCTAAACAGGCCAAGGGCAAGTCTAACTAACGGCAGACACCATTAGATGCCTGCCACAGCAAATTATGGCCCGATATTGGAAGGGTGTGAGAGGAATTGGTAAGAGTGGAGACTGCACAGTTGGGTGGCAAAACGCGACTCAAGATAACACATACTCTATTTATATAACTTGTCAGCTCGACTGGATGTTAAAGGATTAAGAAGGCATCCGGGATACTTGCCTTTATTAGCCGAGGCATAGAATACAAGAGCAGGGAGGTTATGCTTAAACTGTATCAAACACTAGTTAGGCCACAGCTAGAGTACTGCGTGCAGTTCTGGTCACCACATTACAGGAAAGATGTGATTGCACTGGAGAGGGTTCAGAGGAGATTTACGAGGATGTTACCAGGATTGAAGAATTTTAGCGATGAGGAAAGATTGGATAAGCTGGGGTTGTATTCTTTGGAACAGAGGAGGCTGAGGAGAGACTTTATTGAAGTGTATAAAATTATGCAGGGCCTAGATAGAGTGGATAGGAAGGACCTATTTCGCTTAGCAGAAGGGTCAACAACCAAGGGGCATAGATTTAAAGTAATTGGTAGGAGGTTTAGAGGGGATTTGAGGGGAAATTTCTTCACCCAGAGGGTGGTGGGGGTCTGGAACTCACTGCCTGAAAGGGTGGTAGAGGCAGAAACCCTCACCACATTTAAAAAGTGCTTGGATGTACACTTGAATTGCCGTAACCTACAGGGCTATGGACCAAGAGCTGGAAAGTGGGATTAGGCTGGGTAGCTCTTTGTCGGCCGGCGCGGACACGATGGGTCGAATGGTCTCCTTCCGTGCTGTAAATTTCCATGATTAGCTCCATTTGTATAAATATCCTGTCACACTGGGAACCATGAGGTATGGACTCTGTTTATAAATCAGTTCTCCTCTTCACCGGCTGCAGCTTAAAATATGTGGAGACGAGATGAATCTTTCTGGGTTTGCGCAAATCCTGCTGCAATTGTTAAATACAAATCCCCGCACCGTCAACACTTCAACAGCACTGAATGAGCACAACTTGTCTGTAGCCTGTATATATACCGGGTTATAGTTTGTTTTAACAGTTCAGTAAGGATACCTCATGTGGTTAACCTGTGTAGCCTAGGAAGAGTGCAGCTGCTCTAGACACAGATATCTGTCTGTAGGATAATGCATGAGGCACTCGTTCCACATTTTGCCGAGAGTTTTCTTCGCTTTGTAAATCACTAATAAGGATCACTTATTATTTGTAATTCAAAGTAATCCTTATTAGTGCATCCTAATACAAAAGCAAAATACTGCAGATGCTGGATATCTGAAAGAAAAACAAAAAATGTTCAGCAGGTCAGGCAGCATCTGTGGAGAGAGAAACCAGAGTTAACGTTTCAGGTCGATGACCCTTCGTCAAAACTGGAAAAAGTTAGAGATAACTAGAGGGTTTCAAGCAAGTGCGGAGGCAGGGAAAAGGGGGAGGGGAGGAAAGAACAAAAGGGAAGCTCTGTGATAGGGTGGAAGACAGGAGAGATGAAAAGACAAAAGGGATGATGGTACAAGGTGAAAGGGGATGGTAATGGGACAAGTAAAAGAAATAAAAGATGGGTCTAGAGGAGGTATAAATGGGAATGGCAGAATCATCAACAGCTGCTGTCCAAAAAAATGATCGGGGCAGAGGTTATGATCTGAAATTGTTGAACTTGATATTGAGTCCGGAAGGCTTTAAAGTGCCTAATCAAAAGATGAGGTGCTGTTCCTCGAGCTTACATTACACAGCTTTATTGGTGAATTAGGGCCAGTTTTGTGATGTAGACCCATGCCCACTTGGAAATGGACTGAGACTGGGCCAAACTCACTTCACACAGGACCCTTACAGGCAGCAGACAGAGGAGACTGCCATCCCATCGGTCTGAGCTGGATTTGAACTGAGGTGTCATAGAAGCATAGAAAATAGGAGCAGGAGTAGGCCATTCGGCCCCTCGAGCCTGCTCCGCCATTTAATGAGATCATGGCTGATCAATCAAATTCAGTACCCTGTCCCTGCTTTCTCCCCATATCCCTTGATCCCTTTAGCCTTAAGAAATATATCTATCTCCTTCTTGAATATATTTAATGAATTGGCCTCAACTGCCTTCTGTGGTAGAGAATTCCACAGGTTCACCACTCTCTGGGTGAAGAAATTCCTCCTCATCTCTGTCCTAAATGGCTGACCCCTTATCCTTAGACTGTGACCCCTGGTTCTGGACTCCCCCGCCATCGGGAACATCCTTCCTGCATCTAGTCTGTCTAGTCCTGTTAGAATTTTATAAGTTTCAATGAGATCCCCTCTCATTCTTCTAAACTCTAGCGAATATAAGCCTAATCAACCCAATCTCTCTTCATACGTCATTCCTGCCATCCCAGGTATCAGTCTGGTAAATCTGCACTCCCTCCATGGCAAGAACGTCCTTCCTCAGATAAGGCGACCAAAACTGCACACAATACTCAAGGTGTGGTCTCACCAAGGCCTTGTACAGCTGCAGCAAGACATCCTTGCTCCTGTACTCGAATCCTCTCGCTATGAAGGCCAACATACCATTTGCCTTCTTAACCGCCTGCTGCACCTGCATGCTTACCTTCAGCGACTGGTGCACAAGGACTCCCAGATCTCGTATCACTTCCCCTTTTCCCAATCTATTGCCGTTCAGATAATAATCTGTCTTCCTGTTTTTGCCATAAAGTGGATAACCTCGCATTTATCCACATTATACTGCATCTGCCATGCATCTGCCCAATCACCCAACCTGTCCAAATCATACTGGAGTTTCTCTGCATCCTCCTCACAGCACACATGCCCACCCAGCTTTGTGTCGTCTGCAAACTTAGAGATATTGCATCTAGTTCCCTTGTCTAGATCATTAATATATATTGTGAATAGCTGGGGTCCTAGCGCCGATCCCTGCGGTACCCCACTAGTCACTGCCTGCCACTTGGAAAAAGACCCGTTTATTCTAACTCTTTGCTTCCTGTCTGCCAACCAGTTCTCTATCCAAATCAGTACCTTACCCCCAATCCCATGTGCTTTAACTTTGTATGCTAATCTCTTATGCGGGACCTTATCGAAAGCCTTCTGAAAGTCCAAATACACCACATCCACTGGTTCTCCCTTATCTATTCTACCAGTTACATCCTCAAAAAATTCCAGTAGATTAGTCAGGCATGATTTACCTTTTGTAAATCCATGTTGACTTTGTCCGATCCTGTCACTGTTTTCCAAGTGCTCTGCTATTACATCTTTTATAATGGACTCTAGCATTTTCCCCACTACCGATGTCAGGCTAACCGGTCTATAATTCCCCGTTTTTTCTCTACCACCTTTTTTAAATAGTGGGGTTACATTAGCTACCCTCCAATCCATGGGAACTGTTCCAGGGTCTATAGAATTTTGAAAGATGACCAGCAATGCATCTACTATTTCTAGGGCCACTTCGTTGTTTTGTGTATTAATATATATATGATTTAGGTGCAATAATCATATCGGTCAATTGTACGATTTTAGTGCTACTGGCGCAGATCTTCACATAACTGAAAGCAAACATCAGGAATTTGGGCGTGGAGGTCAGAGCGCTCAATTCACGGCCTGCACGATTTTTCTGTTAACAGACAGATAATTGCGGTCACGCTGACCTCTGCACCCGAATTCCTGACCTTTGATCCTGTCGCATGAATCTTGCGCCAAGTGCGTTAAGTTGTAACGTTTAGCCCCGGTGTGAGCAAACCAAACAACTTTTGTAGAAATAGCCATCTTGCTCTGCAACCCCTCCCCACCTGAACTCTCGGTTCCTCTGACTCTGCATTCTCCCCCCCGCCCCCCACACCGCCCCTTTCGCCACCATTAGCAGCTGCACCTTTAGCAGCCTACGTCCCACACTCTGGAATTCCCTATCTAATCCTCTCTGCCTCGCCACCTCCTTTAAGATCGCCCTTAAAACTCAGCTCTTTGACCAATCTTTTTGTTCACCCCTCCACATATCTCCTTCTTTGGCTGTTGTTAAGCAATGTGCTGCCACCAGAAATAGAGGTATTTCTGATGTATTGATCCAATTAATGGCAGTTTCCTACCATTGCTCACTGATGAAGTCTACGGCAGGGATTTTCCTCTTCCCCCCCCCCCCCTCCCCCGGGCCAGGACTTTTCCGCCCATTTTGGGACTGGCCAATGCCGAAGCAGAAATTCCTGGTTTCTGTCTCTGAGCTGTACAGACAAGGAAGATCCCAGATGCAATCCCCAGTCTGTGCTGAACTATAGCACCCTCCAAACCTACTGGTACTATAATTCAACACAGTCTGGGGTCTCCCTATGTTTGGAGAGGAAGAAAAGGCAAGGTTCTAGTGACCGCCCCCCTGCTGGAGGTGTGCGGGCATCAGATGGGGAGAGGATCAGGTGCGGCTATGGTGCCTGCCACAGCTGAACAGCCTAGTCAGTGTCAGCCATGGCTCAGTGGGTAGCACTCTCACCTCTGATGTCAGAAGGTCGTGGGTTCAAGTGCCCACTCCAGAGACTTGGGCACAAATATCTTGGCTGACTCTCCAGTGCAGTACTGAGGGAATGCTGTACTGTCGGAGGTGCCGTCTTTCGGATGAGATGTTAAACCGAAGCCCCGTCTGCCCTCTCAGGTGGACATAAAAGATCCCATGGCACTATTTCGAAGAAGAGCAGGGGAGATATCCCCGGTGTCCTGGCCAATATTTATCGCTCAATCAACATCACAAAATCAGATTATCTGGTTGTTATCACATTGCTGTTTGTGGGAGCTTGCTGTGCGCAAATTGGCTGCCACGTTTGCTACATTACAACAGTGACTGTACTTCAAAAAGTACTTCATTGGCTGCAAAGCACTTTGGGACATCCTGAGGTCATGACAGTCGCTATATAAATGCAAGTCTTTATTTTCTTTTACTAACACGATCAAACCTCATACATGAGGAACAACCATTTGGACAAGTTAATGGAGTACAACAGTGCCTGTGGAACAGGACTCCAGTGAGGGAGCCACTTCCTTCAGGAGAGGAAGGAGAAATTGGTGAGAGAACAAAAATTAAAACAAATCAACACAGACAAGAGGGTCGATGTTAACCCTATCTGCTTGTCAGAAGCCAGGCGGGTTAGTTGCCCGCCCATAACTCGCCCCTTTGCCACCCCCTGCAGTCTTAACCTGTGGAGTTCTGCAGGCAGCTGAGCCACCTGCCTAAAGCAGGCAGGGGGCCTCGTGAATTTATGCACATTGGGGTCCTATTACGTCAATCGGCCCATGTTTGGAATTTTAACCCAGGCCTGAGCGGAGAGACCGTTGAGGATTTCCTGCCAGATGGAAGGTTGGCAGCTGTTGGGAAGGATGAAGAGGTCCTGCAAGGTAAGTGTTCCTTTGTGGGGCCGGGTGGTGCAGAAGTGCTCCTCCAGGCTTCGCAAGGAGGAGCTCCCTTCCCTGGGACTCCCACCAACCCCCTTCCATCCCTTGAGACCCTCCCGAAACCCCCTTCCTGGTGACTTATCTGCTTGCCAGCGAGCCTTACTATGGCGCCAGCCGCACGGAATTCATTCTCCCGCCCAACGGGCAGCCGCCGCTTTCTGCCAGTAGCTAATATCCGGGACTTAAAACACCCCAGGCCCTCAAACTTAGGCCAGTGAGTATGCCTTTGCATTCACCCCGCCCACTTGGGAGTTAAAGTCAACCCCAACAACTCCAAACCTAAATTGAGCTCAAAAATCTAGGCTGACACTTCAGTGCAGTACTGAGGGAGTGCGGCACTGTCGGAGGTGCCGTCTTTTGGATGGAATGTTAAACCGAGGCCCCGTCTGCCCTCCCGGGTGGACGTAAAAGATCCCATGGCACTATTTCGAAGAAGAGCAGGGGAGTTATCCCCGGTGTCCTGGCCAATATTTATCCCTCAATCAACATCACAAAAACAGATTATCTGGTCATTATCACATTGCTGTTTGTGGGAGCTTGCTGTGCACAAATTGGCTGCCGCGTTTGCTACATTACAACAGTGACTGCACTTCAAAAAGTACTTCATTGGCTGTAAAGCACTTTGGGATGTCCTGAGGTCATGAAAGTCGCTATATAAATGCAAGTCTTTCTTTCTTAACTCTTCAAATCTTTATTGTTACCAGTGCTCTGAGATATATTTTTTTGTCTCTCTGTTTCTGCAACACCCATGATGTAAACCATCTGAAGGTTAAACAAGGCCTGCTTTATCCTTCAACAGAACAAGGACAGCTGCAAGAGCGAGAGAGTGTGGCTGGCGTCAGGTGCCTCCCAGCAGTCAAATCATTTCCTTTATTCGCAGATGGCCCTAATAAACTCAGCTGCAGATGTAAACAGCGCCACTTTAAACAAAACGCTTTCAGCATCTGAAGAGCAGCCTTGTGTATCATCAAGCCTGCAGCTTACAAAAATAATTGGCCGCCTCTGACGGCTCACAGCCGCAAAACAATGATTCAGTGGTGCCTGACGATGTTATATTAGCATGCCGGGATGGGTTGTGTTCCCCTTCCCCCCCACCCCATACACACGTGAGGAGCATCTTGCATGCGCGGTGGAACCGAATTACTGTGGGAGTCTTGTTTCAGCTCCTCACAAAGCTGGATGCAACTGACACGCTTTTTCATGGTCTTGACTGAGTTGTCCAAAATGTCCCAGAAACTAGGGCTAAAAGGGTTAAATAATGAGGACACGTTGCACAGACTAGGCTTGTATTCCCTTGACTAAAGAAGATTTTGGGGTGATCTAGTTGAGGTGTTTAAGATGATCAAAGAAGTTGACGGGGTAGATAGAGAGAACCTATTTCCTCTGGTGGGGGGAGTCCAGAACAAGGGGGCATAACCTTAAAATTAGAGCTAGGCCATTCAGGGGTAATGTCAGGAAGCACTTCTTCACACAAAGGGTCGTGGAAATCTGGAACTCTCTCCCCCAAAAAGCTGTTGAGGCCGGGGGTCAATTGAAAATGTCAAAACCGAGATTGCTAGATTTTTTTTTAGCCAATGGTATTAAGGGTTACAGAACTAAGGCAGGTCGATGGAGTTAAGATGCAGATGAGCCATGATCTAACTGAATGGTGGAACAGGCTCGAGGGGGTGAATGGCCTCCTCCTGTTCCTAGTTGAGTTCTGCAGTATAGGATTGAGCTAAATTGTGCATTGTTAACTGCGAAGCATTGAAATTACAACACAGAAGGAGTCTATTCGGCTTATCGCATCTGTACCAGTGTTAGCTTTTCAACTGAAGTTAACTCATCTAACTTCCCCGCTCTTTCCCCATACCCTTTTACATTCTTGATTTTCCAATTCCCTTTTAAACAACATTGTTGTCATGGCCTAAACAGTCACCTGCAGGAAAGCATTCTATGTTTCTATGTAAAGGAATGAGCCATATTTCAGAAAAATACACCATCCTATGAACAGAATTCTGACATTATTAAAATATGACAAACTGGGTTTAAAAATCTAAAAGCCTCAACGACACAAAGCTGTAAATACAGGCTTCTGAGATAAGATGAGCTTGTTAACACAAAGCTGTAAACACCATACAAGCTTTTGAAATGGGAAATGGTTATTGACACTGAGACAATGGCCCTATTGAAGGAGCAAAGGCTTGCTTCCAAGGAGTCTGCAGTTTGGAACCAACACAATGCTATACCCAGTTTAAAGTGTTAAAAAATAACACTTCGAACAGAAACACAGAACATTAAAAAACCATGTGCCTTTGTAAAAGTAACATCAAATGAAACAGGAAACACAATTATATATACAACCAATTGAAGTAGCTAAGAAATGCATGGAACACCCTGGTTGAAGTGGTTTTGATTTACATATTGTAAATATGATACCTACAGAACACTTTGAAGATATAATATCAATAGATGACACCAAGCAATCACATTGTGTTTGTATTGAAAATGGAACAGTTAGTAGACATAACATCTGCTTATAACCAGTTAAGGGGATATTAAGAATTGAATTGAAGACCTTCGTAAGAATGGCATCAAAGAGATAAATCTGTAATAACCATTTTATATGATAAGTTATGAAACACCTATACAACAGACAGGATTTTGAGAGTTAGCAGCTGAACTAACAGTAAGAATAGAAAGAAGTCAACAGAAAGACTGACTAGAGATAATTAGCTTACATCAGCAGAAAACTTCAAAGGAGATACCACTGCAAAAAGAGTATAAGATATGGAATTTTCAAATGGGAAAACAGAAGTCGCTGGAACGGGCAGGCGATTCTCAGCTTCAGAGGCAGGCTCTGTAAGTTTTTAACTCTTTGAGTCTCGGGAATCAAACGGTACTTTTATTTGATTTTGGTGGATATTCTGGATTAAGAATAAGTAGAAATGTAAAAATGTAATGAAGTTAAGATTTGAGAACAAGAAATATAAGCTATTTGTATTTTGAACTGTTAAAGTTGCGATTGACTCACCAACTGTTAACTAAATGTCGGTTGCTTAATAAATCTATATATTTTTAGAATTGTCTCACAGAGTATTTCTGTATCAACCTCGCGAACTCAAATCTCTGTACACTCTTTTGTGAGGAGTTGCAGAATTCTGGGGGGTTTTCCGGACCCTCATAATATCTGGAAGGTTACAGTCCAGTTAAACTTATTAAAAGTGCTATCTGGAGGACGGTAATATCTTCAAGTCGTTTCTTTCCTTTAGGGAGAGATAGTCTGGACCTTTAGACCCAATTAAGCATCTTATAGGATTCGGCTATTTCTAACTTTAGTTGAAGGGGAACATCTGGAGAATACGCCTGATCTGGGGTAGCCCGAGAAGAGCTAGGACTTGTAATTATCCCTTCATCTAGTGTTGCTTTTGCATGAAAACATTTCTTCTAACTTTCCCTTGCGTTTCTCCAGTGATAATCCTCAATCTACACCTCCTTGTTAGAAACATAGAAAAATAGGAGCAGGAGGAGGCCATTCGGCCCTTCGAGCCTGCTCTGCCATTCAATATGATCATGGCTGATCCTCTATCTCAATACCATATTCCCGCTCTCTCCAAATACCCCTTGATGCTTTTTGTGTCTAGAAATCTATCTATCTCCTTCTTAAATATATTCAGTGACTTGGCCTCCACAGCCTTCTGTGGTAGAGAATTCCACAGGTTCACCACCCTCTGAGTGAAGAAATTTCTCCTCATCTCAGTCCTAAATGTCCTACCCCGTATCCTGAGACTGTGACCCTTCGTTCTAGACCCCCCCCCCCAGCCAGGGGAAACATCCTCCCTGCATCCAGTCTGTCTAGCCCTGTCATAATTTTATACGTTTCAATGAGATCCCCTCTCATTCTTCTAAACTCTAGTGAATACAGGCCTAGTTGACCCAATCTCTCCTCATACAATAGTCCTGCCATCCCAGGAATCAGTCTGGTGAACCTTCGCTGCACTCCCTCTATGGCAAGTATATCCTTTCTTAGGTAAGGAGACCAAAACTGCACACAGTACTCCAGGTGTGGTCTCACCAAGGCCCTGTATAACTTGTTGCCAATTCTTCAACCAGTGCAAGCAACCTTTCACTATTTCACCTTCTCGAAAGCATTCATTATTTTGAAAGCGTCGAATAGATTGCCCCGCCACCCACCCTTAACCTTTCTCTGATCCAGCGACAGAAGCCACAGTTTTCCGAATCTGCCAGCTGCCTTGGCTCCCCCCGCTTGAACTACAAGCTGACCACTTAATGTCTTTGTGCTTCTTGGAACATGCGGGATTTTGAAAACACTTTCTGAAGTGTTTTGATCAGATGCCAATTTAGCTGCCAAGGTACTTTGTTACTGCTCATAACAATAGAGTCGTCCATCCAACAGTTTGCGGTACTTTTCCTGTGTGTCTGTGACGAACCCCCCTCCATCAGTTACATGTGCAAATTCCAGTGTCTTGGTCATGGACGACCTTCACACTTGGGCAGCCAATGTCTTCTTTTATCTTTTGTATTCTCAACACAGATATATTTGGTTTGTTGCAGATTATTTCGTCTCAACATTTTTGTTCGAACTTCTAACGCGCTCTCATTTCCTTGGGAATCTGATTTAATTCAGAGCGGTAACGGTGTTATGAGCAAGTCTCAGCAAAAGGCTTTCATCAAACAGTGCGCCCTCACCTGAATTTGGATGTGCAAATATTGCTTTAAAACCATATAATTGAAGCTATAGCTGACTTCAGTTGGGGTTTGAATAGCATTATGCTGAAGGGCAGCGATTTGTCACAGGATATTTCACTGAAAATCATGGGCAGCTGAAGGATGAAATTGGGAAAGTCACACTTGCAGCTCCTCTCGCACAACCTAATGTGGCAGTGCAGCCATGACTGGCAGTAGTTCTTCTTGACACAGCCCCGAGTTGCCTCAGTTGATTTCCCAAGTGTCAGAGTGCCTGAATTACCTGCGGTTTGACAGTGCAATTTCTTTGACAAAGTTGTAAGCTAAAGATTAAAGCGGAGAAACAGCGGTGTTTACTGAAGAGTCAGAGGGCAGGACCAGCCTTTGTGAAATCAGATGATGTGCAGCTCCCAATGCTGATTGAGCCAGCATACCCACTGACAGCTCTTGCTGCCGATTTGTGAAGGAATAAGCCACATAACCTATTCAGAAAAATACACTATCTTATGAAAGAATTCGGGCCTTATTAAAACATGAAAAACTGGGTTTGGAAATTTAGAAACCTAACTATGAAATAGCTATGAAAGAATTCTGGCTATTGAGATAAGACAGTTGTTGACCCTGAATTAATAACCTTATTGTAACAGAAGGTGCATGGCTCTGACAGGCTGACCTTTGGGAACAAAACAATGGTCCATACTGGATTAAGGTGTTTTAATTTAAACTTCGTAAAGATGGCACATAAGATAAGGAACATCTGCCCTCGTAAAGATGACATAAAATAAGGAGCACCTGCCCTTCACACCATTTTTATATGGTCAACCCAGAACACCTGGAGATGAGACAGGATTCTGGAATATTACAAGCTGATGTAGCAGTAAGAATTGCAGAGGTCGGCAGAAAGATGAATAGGGATAATTAACTTGCATCAGCAGAAACTTTAAAGGAAATACCACAGAAAAAGGGCATAAATATTGAAGTCTCAAATGGGATATCAGACTCGCTTTAATCGGGCAAAGTGATTCTGCAGAGGCGGCTCTGTGGTCTCCAACTCTTTGTACCTCTGTAGGATGGTAACATTCTCGGGTTGTTCCTTTCCTTTAGGGAGAGATAGCCCGGACCTTTAGACCCAATTAAGCGTCTTTAGGATTTGGCCACCTCAAACTTTAGTTGAAAGTGAACGTCTGAGAAATACGTCTGATCCAGGATAGCCCCAAAGGGGCTAGAACTAGTAAATATCCCTTCAGATTCACTGTCGCCCCTTTTACGGTATTGCCCGAGACAAATTCATACCCCATTGGCACAAAAGAAAAATACTGCGGATGCTGGAAATCTGAAATAAAAACAGAAAATGCTGGAAATATTCAGGAGGTCAGGCAGCACCTGTGGAGAGAGAAACAGAGTTAATGTTTCAGGTTGATGACCTTTCGTCGGAACTGGAAAAAGTTAGAGATGTAACAGGTTTTTAAGCAAGTACAGAAGCAGGAAAAGGCGGGAGGGGAGGAAAGAACAAAAGGGAAGGTCTGTGATCGGGTGGAAGGCAGGAGAGATTAGATGACAAAAGGGATGATGGTGCGAGGCAAAAGGAGATGGTAATGAGACAAGTAAAGAAACAAAAGATGGGTCTAGAGGAGGTGTGAATGTGAATGGCAGAATCATCAACAGTCTGAAAAAGTGAGGGCAGAGGTTCTGATCTGAAATTGTTGAACTCAATGTTGAGTCCGGAAGGCTGTAAAGTGCCTAATCGAAAGATGAGGTGTTCTTCCTCGAGCTTACGTTGAACTTTATTGGAACAGTGTAGGAGGCCGAGGACGGAGAGCTCAGAGTGGGAGTAGTCCAGAGAATTAAAATGACAGGCGACCGGAAGCTCAGGGTCACACTTGCGGACTGAACAGAAATGTTCCGCAAAGCAGTCAGCCAATAATCTGTGTTTGGTATCCCCAATGTAGAGGAGACCGAATCGTGAGCAGTGAATACAATATACTAAATTGAAAGAAGTACAAGTAAATCGCTGTTGCACCTGGAAGGAGTGTTCAGGGCCCTGGACGGTGGGAAGGGAGGAGGTAAAAGGGCAAGTGTTGCATCTCCTGCCCTTGCACGGAAAGGTGCCGTGGGAAGTGGAAGTGGGTGTTGGGGGGTGATAGAGGAGTGGGCCAGGGTGTCGTGCAGGGAATGCACACCTGTCGGTCGACGTGGGTGTGTGGTTACCTCAGTGGGCGAGCACACACAGCCTGAACTGCCTGGATTCCTTTTGCTGGTCCTCGTCGAAAGAAAACTCAGACAGGGGAATTCCCAGTGGGAAATCCATTGGTGCTGGTAGCAAAGAAAAGATGTGGCAGAACACTTGGCAGAAAATGGCAGCAGAAGAAAACCAATGAAGAAAGGCTGAAATATGCCTACCTGTGTCTTTTAAGGAACCTCCATTAACTTACCGTTAACCAACCAATCCTGGACACCCACTTAACATTGACCTCCTGAACGCACCCAAGTCAGGAAATGGCAATGCAGGATGTCCCTGCCCACATTTTAATATTCATTGAGGCTCTTGCCTAGAAACATAGAAACATAGAAACTAGGAGCAGGAGTAGGCCATTCGGCCCGTCGAGCCTGCTCCACCATTCAATACGATCATGGCTGATCATCCAAATCCAGTACCCTGTCCCTGCTTTCTCACACAGAATCCCCATCGAGCCTGCACCGACACATATCCCACCCTATCCCCGTAACCCCACGTATTTAATTCCCCCTAACATATCCCATCCTATCCCCGTAACCCCACATATTTAATCCCCCCCTAACACTAAGGGTCAATTTATCATAGCCAAATCAACCTAACCCGCACATTTTTGGACTGTGGGAGGAAACCGGAGCACCCGGAGGAAACCCACGCAGACACGGGGAGAATGTGCAAACTCCACACGGGGAGAATGTGCAAACTCCTGTTATAGGTGGGAGCTTCCGGCCCGATTTTTTTTTTGGACACCGGGTATTTGCGCGTGACATCAAGTAGGCAGAGATCCCTCACCTGGTGAACAGATCACCTTCTCTTATACCAGCATTGTGGGGCAGCCACAGGTGAATTTTTGCCACCATTGCCGACCTCACTATGCTTTTGGGAGCAATATGTCGCACACATGTTGAAATATGTGCACTTCCCCTTTCCGGTTAAGGTTAATATTTTGTGAAATGCAGATAATTAGTGACACTCGGTGTACTATTACCCAAATCTTTGCTAATTTCCCAGCGTCTTATCATTATACATCTGCTGTGTCCCATTTCATTTCCCCTCAGGTACGTTAAAACAGGTGAGAACTCATAGCGTTGGCTGCTAGTGCAAATTGACATAGAAACATAGAAACATAGAAGATAGGAGCAGGAGTAGGCCATTCGGCCCCTCGAGCCTGCTCCGCCATTCGATGAGATCATGGCTGATCATCTAAACTCAGTACCCTGTACCTGCCTTCTCCCCATATCCCTTGATACCTTTAGCTTTAAGAAATATATCTAACTCATCCTTGAATATATTTAATGACTTCGCCTCAACTACCTTCTGTGGTAGAGAATTCCACAGGTTCACCACTCTCTGGGTGAAGAAATTCTTCCTCATTTCTGTCCTAAATGGTTTACCCGTTATCCGTAGATTATGACCCCTGGTTCTGGACTCTCCGACCATCGGGAACATTCTTCCTGCATCTAGTTTGTCCACACCTGTCAGAATTTTATATGTTTCGATGAGATCCCCTCTCATTCTTCTATACTCCAGTGAGTATAAGCCCAATCGACCCAATCTCTCCTCATATGTCATTCCTGCCATCCCAGGTATCAGCCTTGTGAATCTTCGCTGAACTCCTTCCATGGCAAGAACATCCTTCCTCAGATAAGGCGACCAAAACTGCACACAGTACTCAAGGTGTGGTCTCACCAAGGCCCTGTACAACTGCAGCAGGACATCCCTGTTCCTATACTCAAACCCTTTCACTATGAAGGCCAACATACCATTTGCCTTCTTCACCGCCTGCTGCACCTGCATGCTTACTTTCAGCGACTGGTGCACAAGGACACCCAGGTCTCGTTGCACTTCCCCTTCTCCCAATCTATTGCCATTCAGATAATAGTCTGCCTTTCTGTTTTTGACACCAAAGTGGATAACCTCGCACTTATCCACGTTATATTGCATCTGCCACGCTTCTGCTCACTCACCCAACCTGTCCAGATCATCCTGGAGTTTCTCGGTATCCTCCTCGCAGCACACACTCCCACCCAGCTTTGTGTCATCTGCAAACTTGGAGATATTACATTTAATTCCCTTATCTAGATCATTAATATATATTGTGAACAGCTGGGGTCCAAGGACCGATCCCTGCGGTACCCCACTAGTCACTGCCTGCCACTCGGAAAAAGACCCATTAATTCCTACTCTCTGCTTTCTGTCCACCAACCAGTTCTCTATCCAAGTCAATACCATGCCCCCAATCCCATGTGCCTTAACTTTACACGCTAATCTCTTATGCGGGACTTTATCGAAAGCCTTTTGAAAGTCCAAATACACCACATCTACTGGTTCTCCCTTATCTATTTTCCCAGTTACATCCTCAAAAAATTCCAGTAGATTAGTCAAGCACGATTTACCTTTTGTAAATCCATGTTGACTTTGTCCGATCCTGTCACTGTTTTTCAAGTGCTCAGCTATTACATCCTTTATAATGGACTCTAGCATTTTCCCCACTACCGATGTCAGGCTTACCGGTCTGTAATTCCCCGCTTTCTCTCTACCACCCTTTTTGAATAGTGGGGTAACATTAGCTACCCTCCAATCCATGGGTACAGTTCCAGATTCCATCGAATGTTGGAAGATGATCAGCAATGCATCTACTATTTCTAGGGCCACTTCCTTAAGTACCCTAGGACGTAGATTATCAGGCCCTGGGGATTTATCGGCCTTCAACACCGTCAATTTCCCTAACACCATTTCCCTGCAAATACTGATTTCTTTCAGTTCCTCCCTTTCATCAGACCGTATGTTCTCCAACATCTCTGGGAGGTTATTTGTGTCCTCCTTTGTGAAGACAGAACCAAAATATGCATTTAATTGGTCTGCCATTTCTTTGTTCCCCATTATAACTTCCCCCGCTTCTGACTGCAAGGGACCTACACTTGATTTCACTAATCTTTTTCTCTTCACATATCTATAAAAGCTCTTACAGTCAGTTTTTATGTTCCCAGCAAGCTTACTTTCATATTCTATTTTCCCCTTCTTAATTAATCCCTTTGTCCTCCTTTGTTGAATCCTAAACTGCTCCCAATCCTCAGGGCTACCGCTTTTTCTGGCCAATTTATATGCCCCCTCCTTGGATCTTATGCTTTCCCTAATTTCCCTTGTTAGCCACGGTTGAGTCACCCTTTTTGTTTTATTCTTATGCCACACTGGGATGAACAAATTCTGTAGTTCATCCATGCAGTCTTTGAATGTTTGCCATTGCCTATCCACCGTCAACCCTTTGAGTGACATTCCCCAATCAATCCTACCCAATTCACGCCTCATACCATCGTAGTTTCCTTTATTTAAATTCAGGACCCTAGTCTCTGATTCAACTACTTCACTCTCCATCCTAATGAAGAATTCTATCATATTATGATCACTCTGACCCAAGGGGCCTCGTACAACAAGATTGCTAATTAATCCTTTCTCGTTACATAATACCCAGTCTAAGATGGCCTGATCTCTGGTTGGTTCCTCGACATATTGTTCCAGAAAACCATCTCGTAAACATTCTAGGAATTCCTCCTCCACAGTATTTTTACTAATTTGGTTAGCCCAATCTATATGTAAATTAAAGTCACCCATGATGACTGCTGTGCCCTTACTGCATGCTTCTCTAATTTCCCTTTTAATGCCATCCCCAACCTCCGTATTACTGTTTGGAGGTCTATATACCACTCCCACTAATGTTTTCTGCCCCTTGTTATTTCTCAGTTCTACCCATACAGATTCCGCATCATCAGAGCTAATATCCTTCCTTTCAATTGTGTTAATCCCCTCTTAAACCAGCAATGCTACCCCACCTCCCTTTCTTTTTTGCCTATCTTTCCTAAATATTGAATAACCCTGGATGTTGAGTTCCCAGCCTTGGCCACCCTGGAGCCATGTTTCTGTAATCCCAATCAAATCGTATTCATTTACCTCTATTTGCGCAGCTAATTCATCCACCTTGTTCCGAATGCTCCTTGCATTAAGACACAAAGCCTTCAGGCTTGTTTTTTTAACGCTCTCAGACCTATATTAATTATTATTTACTGTGACCATGTTTGATTTAAACCGTTGAGTTCTTTGCCTTCTACTTTTGTTTTTCTCCTTCCTGTCTTTAGCTTTTATCCTTGTTTCCCTTTCCTCTGTCTCCCTGCTCAGGTTCCCAACCCCCTGCCACTTTAGTTTAAACCCTCCCCAACAGCACTAGCAAACACTCCCCCTAGGACATCGGTCCCGGCCCTGCCCAGGTGCAGACCGTCCCGTTTGTACTGGTCCCACCTCCCCCAGAACCGGTTCCAATGTCCAAGGAATTTGAATCCCTCCCCCTTGCACCATTCCTGTAGCCACATATTCATTTGAAATATCCTCCTATTTCTACTCTGACTAGCACATGGCACTGGTAGCAATCCTGAGATTACTACCTTTGAGGTCCTCTTTTTTAATTTACCTCCTAACTCCCTATATTCTGCTTTTGGAATCTTATTTGTAGAACAGTATTAAACTAGGAAGATGCAGGGAAGCATTGGAAGTCATTCTAAAGCATAGCCATCTCATGGAGATCAAAGGGTTTTTCTGAAGAAGAAAAAAGCTACAGTTCTTTTCAATTTATTCACTTGTGTCTATTTTTGATACTTTTAATGGTTACCTACTTCCTTTCACACTGTAGCTTTTTAAAATGTATTTGAAATCTCTTTTGTCTCTGCTTAGAATGTCAGCTGTGGCTCAGTGGGTAGCACACTCGCCTCTGAGTCATAAGGTCATGGGTTCAAGTCCCACTTCACATAAATGAGCACATAAATCTAAGCCGACATCCCAATGCAGTGCTGAGGGAGTGTTGCACTGTCGGAGGTGCCGTCTTTTGGATGAGATGCTAAACCAAGGCCCCGTCTGCTCTCAGGTGGACGTAAAAGATCCCTTGGCACTATTTCGAAGAGCAGAGGAGTTATCCCCGGTGTCCTGACCAATATTTATCCCTCAATCAATATCACTAAAATAGATTATCTGGTCATTATCACATTGCTGTTTGTGGGAGCTTGCTGTGTGCAAATTGGCTGCCGTTTTTCCCACATTACAACAGTGACTACACGTCAAAAGTACTTCAAAAAGTCCGGTGGTCGTGAAAGGCACGATATAAATGCAAGTCTTTCTTTCTTCTTTCTTTATCTACATTTGCTTCTCTGGCCCACTCTCCACCACATTGGTGCTCCGCTCCTGCCCACGCCTCTGATCCAGTCCCCCTCATCTATCCACTGCCTCTCATTCCCTCTTCCTCCTCTAATGCCTCTGCTCTGATTTCCCCCATTCTTTAGTATCTGGTTCCTTGTTCTCATCCTTTCCATGTATCACCACAAATCCAGGCCAAGTATCAGCTTGGCTCAGTTGGTTGTACTCTTGCCTTGGAGTTAGAAGACTGTGTGTTGAAGCTCCGCTCCAGAACTTAAACACGTAATTTAGGCTGATACTTCAGTGCAGTACTGAGGGAGTGCTGCGTTGTCAGAGGTGCTATCTTTTGGATGAAATATTAAAATGAGGTTCCATCTGCCTGGTCAGTTGGATAGAAAAGATACAAGAGTCTATACAAAGAAGTGCAGGGGAATTCTCCCAGTGTCCAGGCCAACAATTATCCTACAACCAACACCCAAAACAGATTCGCTGGTCATTTATCTTATTGCTGTTTGTGGGACCTTGCTGTTCGCAAATTGGTTGCGTCTTTGCCTATATAACAGTGACTGCATTTCAAAAGTAATCCATTGGCCGTGCAGCATTTTGGGATGTCCTGTGGATGTGAAAGGTATGATCTAAGTGCTAGTTTTTTCCTTGTTTCTTGCCACCTCTCGCACAGTAACAAAACGAGGCATAGAATATAAGAGCAGGAAGGTTATGCTTGAACTGTATAAAACACTAGTTAGGCGTACAGTTCTGGTCACCACACTACAGGAAGGATGTGATCGCACTAGAGAGGGTACAGAGGAGATTTACGAGGATGTTGCCAGGACTGGAGAATTTTAGCTATGAGGAAAGATTGGATAGGCTGGGGTTGTTTTCTTTGGAACAGAAGAGGCTGAGGGGAGACTTGATTAAGGTGTATAAAATAATGAGGGGCTGAGATAGAGTGGATAGGAAGGACCTATTTCCTTTAGCAGGGAGGTCAATAACCAGGCGGCATAGATTTAAAGTAATTGGTAGAAGGATTAGAGGGGAGTTGAGGAGAACTTTTTTCACCCAGAGGGTGCTGGGGGTCTGGAACTCACTGCTTAAAAAGGTGGTAGAGGCAGAAACCCTCATCACATTTAAAAAGTACTTGGATATGCACTTGAAGTGCTAACCGACAGGGCTACAGACCAAGAACTGGAAAGTGGGATTAGGTGGGATAGCTTTTTTTTGACCAGCACAGATGGGATGGGCCGAATGGCCTCCTTCTGTGCCGTAAATCTGTAAATTTCTATGATTCTATGAAAACAATAAGGCTGTCTGGAGGTGAGGATAACTCAGTCCACTTAGCACATCTGAAATTGGGACATAACCAGCATAATTTAACACACTGATTTCTTGTGACAGCGGTCTTTAACTCTCAAGACCTAACATTAAGAAGATCAAACCAGAAGGAAAAATCATCCAGTCCTGTCACAAATTAAACCTACAGCAAAGAAAGAGCTTGCGTCTATATAGCAATTTATGTTTAATTGTACACATTTCAATGTTTTATTTCAATCTTTGAATGTATGGGTATTTTGGGGGCCTTCCACCCGACCTTATTGCTGACTGATATTAAATGCTCGTTCCCAAAACCACATTGCTGTCTTTGTTATGATTAGATGAAGAGTAGGGGCTTCGACGCCTGAGTGATGGGGGCTGAGAACAAGCATGCAGCGGAGAAGGAAATACATCCAGTAGCATCACCGAAGAGACACGTGTTACATTGTGGTTGCAATGTTTATCACTGATATTTTCAGCAATGGCTTCTATTTTGTGGTTGAGTTCTGCCTTCCCTCCCTCCCAACCAACATTGCACCAAGTCTATTACATTTAACATCGAGTCTACAGCACAGAAACAGGCCATTCGGCCCAACTGGTCCGTGCCGGTGTTTATTTAAAGTATTTATCCCACAGAGCCTCCTCCCACCCCTCTTCATCTCACCCTATCAGCCTATCCTTCTATTCCTTTCTCCCTCGTGTGTTTGTCTAGCTTCCCCTTAAATGCATCTATGCTATTCGCCTCAAATACTCCTTGTGGTAGCGAGTTCCACGTTCTCACCACTCTTTGGGTAGAGGTTTCTCCTGAATTCCCGACTGGATTTTATTACTTTTTAATTGACTGATAAGGTTCCTGATTCAGTTGGTCTTTGAGGTTGAAACTGCCTCTTTCTGAGTATTTTCCTCTTCTACTTATAATTAGAGCAATGCAACGTCCAAGACCGAAAGGGCAATGGATTGGCCTGCTCCAACTGCTGCTCAGAAACTGGTGCTGTATAAATAACTGCACCAGAGCAGCCCAGGGATGATGGCCGCTCCATTCTTCCCTCTTCCTGTAGCAACTTGACATCTTTGCACAGCAGCACAGCTTGAGTTGAAACTCTTATCTTACTTTCTAACTGTGTCAGATGATCTTCCTTAACATTGTCGGCCATGGCTCAATGGGTAATACTCTCACCTCTGAGTCAGAAGGTTGTGGGTTCAAGCCCCACTCCAGAGTCCATAATCCAGGCCAACACTCCCAGTGCAGTGCTGAGGGAGCGCTGCACTGTCGGAGGTGCCATTTTTCGGATGAGACATTAAACCGAGGCCCCGTCTGCCCTCTCAGATGGATGTAAAAGATCCCACAGCACTATTTCAAAGAAGAGCAGGCGTTCTCACCAGTGCCCCGGCCCAATATTTATCCCTCAACCAGCATCACTAAAAAACAGATGATCTGGTCATTATCACATTGCTGTTTGTGGGAGCTTGCTGTGCGCAAACTGGCTGCCGCGTTTCCTACATTACAACAGTGACTACACTTCAAAAGTATTTAATTGGCCATAAAGCACTTCGGGACGTCCTGAGGTCATGAAAGGCGCTATATAAATGCAAGTCTTTTTCAAATCTTGCCCAATCAGTCAGGGTTGGGGAGGGTGCTGAGCTGTCAAATGTTTTTAATTCAGAAGCTCATCTTTGCTTTAAACAGCCGAATTTGTTTTAGAAAAGTCACAAGGTTCTACTGCAGAAATACTTTTAACTTTAATACTTTAAAACCTCCTTCACTCTTGACCTATTAATGTGACATGACCAAGAACAGTGATTCTGACTGTCATATTTTAAATTGGAAAAACAAAAACATGCCCAGAAGGTTCAGAGAGAAGAGGAACAAATGAATGTTTTTCACTTTGCTGTGCATTCAATTAAATGAATAGATGAATAAGTAGCCAGTGTAATTGTAATTAATCCATCAACTGTATGAAAGAACGATGCTGCAACAGCTCAGCTACTGAAAAATTAAGTCCTATGCATTTTAACAAAGTCAGGTCAGGGGTAGAATGTTTAAACAATCAATGCTAATGTATTCAGATGGGCATAAAAGCAGGGAGTTCTCCCAGTGTCCTAGCAAGCATTCATCACTCAGCCAACGTTACCAAAATACATTAACTGGTCATTCATCTCGTTGCTGTTTGTGGAAGCTTATTGTAGACAAATTGGCCGCTTACAAAACAGCAGTGACGACACTTCAAAAGTAATTTGAAAGGGAAAAATTTGCAGGGCTATGGGATAATACCAGAGGAGTGGGACTAATTGGAGAGCTCTTTCAAAGAGCCGGCACAGGCACGATGGGCCGAATGGCCTCCTTCTGTGCTCTTTGATTCTATGATTCTAATTGATTGACTGAAGCACTTTGGAAAATCCTGAAGAGAAAAAAGGCACTATATAATTCCAAATTCTTTCCTTCTATTCTATTCTATCCAATAAAAAGAAATGATAATTACAGTAACGAACCCTGCCACATATATCAGGTATGCACTATTAAAGAAAGACTTGCATTTCTATAGTGCCTTTCACGACCTCAGGATGTTCCAAAGCACTTGACAGCCAATGAAGTACTTTTTTGAAGAGTAGCCACTGTTGTAATGTGGGAAACGCGGCAGCCAGTTTGTACACAGCAAGCTCCCACAAACAGCTATGTGATAATGACCAGATAATCTGTTTTAGTGATGTTGTTTGAGGGATAAATATTGGCTAGGACACCAGGGATAACTCCCCTGCTCTTCTTCGAAATAGTGCCGTGGGATCTTTTACGTCCACCTGAGAGAGCAGACGGGGCTGCGGTTTAACATCTCATCTGAAAGACGGCACCTCCAACAGTGTAGCACTCCCTCAGCACTGCATAGAGTCATAGAGTCATACAGCACAGAAAGAGGCCCTTCGGCCCATCATGTCGGCGCCGGCCATCAAGCCTTGTCTATTCTAATCCCATTTTCCAGCACTTGGTCCGTAGCCTTGTATGCTATGGCGTTTCAAGTGCTCATCTAAATGCTTCTTGAATGTTGTGAGGGTTCCTGCCTCTACCACCCTTTCAGGCAGTGAGTTCCAGATTTCAACCACCCTCTGGGTGAAAAAGTTTTTCCTCAAATCCCCTCTAAACCTCCTGCCCCTTACCTTGAAACTATGCCCCTTGGTTATTGACCCCTCTACTAAGGGGAAAAGTTCCTTTCTATCTACCCTATCTATGCCCCTCATAATTTTGTACACCTCAATCAGGTCCCCCCTCAGCCTTCTCTGCTCTAAGGAAAACAACCCCAGCCTGTCCAGTCTCTCTTCATAGCTGAAGTGCTCCAGCCCAGGTAACATCCTGGTGAATCTCCTCTGCACCCTCTCCAATGCAATCACATCCCTCCTATAGTGTGGCGACCAGAACTGCACACAGTATTCCAGCTGTGGCCTAACTAGCGTTTTGTACAGCTCCATCATAACCTCCCTGCTCTTATATTCTATGCCTCGGCTAATGAAGGCAAGTATCCCATATGCCTTTTTAACCACCTTATCTACCTGTCCTGCTGCCTTCAGGGATCTATGTACATGCACACCAAGGTCCCTCTGATCCTCTGTCCTTCCTAGGGTCCTACCATTCATTGTGTATTCCCTTGCCTTGTTAGTCCTCCCAAAATGCATCACCTCACACTTTTCAGGGTTAAATTCCATTTGCCACTGTTCTGCCCATCTGACCAACCCGTCTATATTGTCCTGTAGCCTGAGGCTTCCCTCCTCGCTATTTACCACTCCACCAATTTTCGTGTCATCTGCGAACTTACTGATCATACCTCCTACATTCATATCTAAATCATTAATGTACACTACAAACAGCAAATGACCCAGCACCGATCCCTGCGGTACACCACTGGACACAGGCTTCCAGTCACAAAAACAACCTTCGACCATCACCCTCTGCCTCCTGCCACTAAGCCAATTTTGGATCCAATGTGACAAATTGCCCTGGATCCCATGGGCTCTTACCTTCTTGACCAGTCTCCCATGTGGGACTGTGTCAAAAGCCTTACTGAAGTCCATGTAGACTACATCAACTGCACTACCCTCATCCACACACCTAGTCACCCCCTCGAAAAATTCAATCAAATTGGTCAGACATGATCTCCCCCTGACAAAGCCATGCTGACTATCCCTGATTAATCCCTGCCTCTCCAAGTGGAGACTAATTCTGTCCCTCAGAATTTTTTCCAATAATTTTCCTACCACTGATGTTCAGCTCACTGGCCTGTAATCCCTGGTTTATCCCTACTACCCTTCTTGAACAATGGTACTACGTTAGCTGTTCTCCAGTCCTCTGGCACCTCCCCTGTGGCCAGAGAGGTTCTGAAAATTTGTGTCAGAGCCCCTGCAATCGCCTCCCTTGCCTCACACAGCAGCCTGGGATACATCCCGTCAGGGCCTGGAGATTTATCCACTTTTAATACCGCTAAAACCGTTAGTACCTCCTCCCTCTCAATACTAATTTGTTCAAGTCTATCACAATTCCCCAGCCTGATTTCTATGCCTACATCGTCCTTCTCCATAGTGAACACAGATGCAAAATATTCATTTAAAATCTCACCTACATCTTCCGGCTCTACACACAGATTGCCACTTTGGTCCCTAATGGGCCCTACTCTTTCCCTGGTTATCCTCTTGCCCTTAATATACTTATAAAACACCGTGGGATTTTCCTTTATTTTGCCCACCAGTGTTTTTTCATGCCCCCTCTTCGTTCTCCTAATTTCTTTTTTTAAGTACCCTCCTGCACTTTCTATGCTCCTCTAGGGCTTCCACTGTTTTTAGTCCTTTGTATCTGCCAAAAGCCTCCCTTTTTTTCCTAATCCATTCTTGTATATCCCTTGACATCCAGGGTTCCCTGGGTTTGTTGGTCCCACCCTTGACCTTTACGGGAACATGTTGGCGTTGTACTCTCTCTATTTCCTTTTTGAAAGACTCCCACTGCTCTGATGTAGATTTTCCTACAAGTAGCCGATCCCAGTCCACTTTGGCCAGATCCTGCCTTATCATATTAAAATCGGCCTTCCCCCAATTTAGAACCTTTATTTCCGGTCCATCTTTGTCCTTTTCTATGACTACCTTAAATCTCACCGAACATTCTGGAGGGGGAGGGGGAACAGCCAGTTGTCGTGATACATGTTGGTACCAACGACATAGCTAAAAAAAGGGAAGAGGTCCTACAAGTAGAATTTAGGGAGTTAGGAGCCAAGCTAAAAAGTAGGACCTCGAAGGTAGTAATCTCTGGATTACTACCAGTGCCACGTGCTAGTAAGAGTACAGAGAACAGGATAGTTAGGCTAAATACGTGGCTTGAGCAGTGGTGTAAGAGGGAGGGTTTTAAATTTTTGAGGCATTGGAACCAGTTTTGTGGTAGGTGTGACCTATACAAAAGGGACGGTCTACACCTGTGCAAAGATGGAACTGATGTTCTCGGGGTAATTTTTGATAAAGCAGTTCGGGAGCATTTAAACTAGTATGGCAGGGGGCTAGAAACCTATGTAGTGAAATAGAGGAAATTGAAAGGCAGACAGAAATAAATGGTAAAAGGGTGAGGAACAAAAAACAAAGGGCCAAACTAATTCATAAAAAATGTGAGCATAAAAAAAGCCTGAGGGTTTTATACCTTAATGCGAGAAGCATCAGGAACAAGGTAGATGAATTAGCTGTGGAAATAGAGGTTAATAATTATGATCTAATTGGGATTACGGAAACATGGTTGCAGGGTGAGCAGGGCTGGGAGCTTAACATACAGGGGTATTCAGTATTTAGGAAGGATCGACAAAAAAGAAAGGGAGGAGGGGTAGCATTGCTGGTAAAAGAGGGGATAAATGCAATTGAAAGGAAGGATATTAACTCAGTTAATACAGAATCTATATGGGTGGAGCTAAGAAATAGCGAGGGGCGAAAAACATTAATAGGAGTGGTATATAGGCCTCCAAATAGTAAAATAGAGGTTGGGGAGGGCATCACGAGGGAAATTAGAGAAGCGTGCAATAAGAGCACAGCTGTCATCATAGGTGACTTTAACTTACATATAGATTGGAATAGCCTAATCAGTAAAAATAATGAGGAGGAGGAATTCCTTGAGTGTTTAAGGGATGGTTATCTGGATCAATATGTCGAGGAACCAACTCGGGAACAGGCTATATTGGACTGGGTACTGTGCAATGAGAAGGGACTAATTAGTAATCTTGTTGTACGGGGACCCTTGGGTCAGAGCGATCATAACATGATCGATTTCTCACTCGAAATAGAGAGCGAAGAAATTGACTCAGAGACTAAGGTCCTGAATTTAAACAAGGGGAATTATGATGCCATTAGACGGGAACTGAGTAGGTCTGATTGGACAACGTTCCTGGGAGGACTGGAGGTAGATAAACAATGGCAAGCATTTAAAGATAGAATGACAAAATTGCAAAAATTGTTTATACCAATCTGGCATAAAAGGAAATCTAAAAAGGTGACTCAACCGTGGATAACAGGGGAAATTAGAGACAGCATAAAATCCAAAGATAGGGCGTATAAAATAGCCAAAAAAAGCGCCAGAGCGGAAGATTGGGAACAGTTTAAGATAGAGCAAAGGAGGACAAAGGGCTTAATCAAGAGGGGCAAAATAGCTTACGAAAGCAAGCTGGCGGAAAATATAAAAACTAACTCCAAAAGCTTTTATAAGTATATCAAGAGGAAAAGACTGGTGAAAACCAAAGTTGGCCCATTGCAGTCAGATACGGGGAATATATAACGGGAAATAAGGAAATGGCAGACCAACTAAATGCATACTTTGGGTCAGTCTTTACGAAGGAAGACACAAAAAACCTCCCTGGGATATCGGGAAAAATAGGGACATTGGCAAAGGAGGAACTGACGCAAATCAATATCTCTAAGGATATGGTGTTAAGGAAGCTAAAGGGATTGAAGGCGGACAAATCCCCAGGGCCTGATAACATGCATCCTAGGGTACTGAAGGAGGTGGCCCTAGAGATAGCGGATGCACTAAGTATGATTTTTCAGAATTCATTAGACTCGGGAACAGTGCCCATGGATTGGAGGGTAGCTAACGTTACCCCACTATTCAAAAAGGGGGGTAGGGAAAAAGCGGGTAATTACAGACCTGTAAGCCTTACATCAGTTGTGGGCAAAATGCTGGAGTCCATCATTAAGGATGAAATAGCGGAGCACTTAGCAAATGGGGACAGGATAGGACAGAGTCAACATGGATTTACAAAGGGTAAATCGTGCTTGACTAATCTATTGGAATTTTTTGAGGGAGTAACTGGTAAAATAGATGGGGGAGAGCCAGTAGATGTGGTGTACCTGGACTTCCAAAAGGCCTTCGATAAGGTCCCACATAAAAGATTAGCAGGGAAAATTGAAGCTCATGGGATAAAGGGGAAAGTATTGACGTGGATAGAGAACTGGCTGTCAGATAGAAAACAGAGAGTTGGAATAAACGGCTCATTTTCTGAATGGCAGGCAGTAACAAGTGGGGTACCACAGGGATCTGTCCTGGGTCCCCAGTTGTTCACAATTTACATTAATGACCTGGATCAGGGAGTCGGATGCAGCATTTCCAAATTTGCAGACGACACTAAACTAGGAGGGGGGGTGGGCTCAGAGGAGGAGACCAGGAAGCTCCAGAGCGATTTGGACAGACTGGGTGATTGGGCGGATAAATGGCAGATGCACTATAATGTGGACAAGTGCGAAGTTATCCACCTTGGGTGCAGGAACGGGAGGGCAAATTATTATTTAAATGGCAATAAATCGGGAGAGGGGGAAGTACAGAGAGACCTGGGTGTTCTTGTACACCAGTCACTGAAGGCGAGCATGCAGGTGCAACAGGCGGTCAAGAAGGCAAACGGTATGCTGGCCTTCATAGCAAAAGGGTTGGAATACAGGAACAGGGATACCTTGCTGCAGCTGTACAGGGCACTGGTGAGACCACACCTCGAGTACTGTGTACAGTTTTGGTCGCCTCATCTGAGGAAAGATGTTCTTGCCATGGAGGGGGTGCAGCGGCGATTCACCAGGCTGATACCAGGAATGGCGGGATTGACCTATGAGGAGAGACTATGTAGTTTAGGGATGTACACACTGGAGTTTAGAAGATTGAGAGGGGACCTCATAGAAGTGTATAAAATTCTGACAGGTCTAGACAGACTAGATGCAGAAGGAATGTTTCCCTTGGCGGGTGAGAACAGAACTAGAGGACATAATTTAAGGATAAGGGCTAAACCATTTAGGACAGAAATGAGGGTGAATTTCTTCACTCAGAGGGTGGTGAACCCGTGGAACTCATTGCCACAGAGGGCAGTGTACGCCAGCTCATTAAATATATTTAAGAGGGAATTAGATATATTTCTACAGGCAAAAGGGGTTAAGGGTTACGGAGAGAAGGCGGGGACGGGATACTGAATTGGAGGATCAGCCATGATCTCATTAAATGGCGGAGCAGGCTCGAAGGGCCGGTTGGCCTACTCCTGCTCCTATCTTCTATGTATCTATGTATTATGGTCACGGTCACCAAAATGCTCTCCTACTGACACTTCTACCACTTGCCCGGCTACATTCCCTAGAATTAGGTCCAGTACCGCCCTCTCTTGTAGGACTTTTTACATGCTGGCTCAAAAAGCTCTCCTGGATGCACTTTAAGAATTCCGCACCCTCTAAGCCTTTCACACTCTGACTATCCCAGTTAATATTGGGGAAGTTGAAATCCCCTACTATTATTACCGTATTATATCTACACTTCTCTGAGATTTGCCTACATATCTGTTCCTCTATCTCCCCCTGACTGTTTGGGGGCCTATAGTACACTCCCAGCAAAATGCTTGCCCCCTTTTTGTTTTTAAGTTCTACCCATATGGCCTCATTAGAGGAACCTGCTAAGATATCATAGCAAAATACTGCGGATGCTGGAAATCCGAAATAACAACAGAAAACGCTGGAAAAACTCAGCAGGCCAGGCAGCATCCGTGGAGAGAGAAAGAGAGTTGACGTTTCAGGTCGATGACCTTTCATCAGAACTGGGAAGAGCCGGAAATCAAATAGATTTAAGGCCAGGGTAAAGCTGGGAAAAAGGGGAGGGGATAAAGGAACAAAGGGGGAGATGAAGAGACATTAAGAGACATTAAGAGATATGCAAGGCTAGAGGTGGTGTTAATGTGACAGATTAAGGCTGAATGAAGTGTGAAATCCACTGGCAGAATGAAGGACAGCTGCCAGCTTCTAGGAGGAAAAAAAAGGTGGGGGGGGACAAATAAAAGGGTGGATAAAATAAAATATAAATGTGATTGGAGCTGAGGTTATGATCTAAAATTGTTGAACTCAATATTGAGTCCAGAGGGCTGTAGCGTGCCTAAACGAAAGATGAGGTGCTGTTCCTCGAGCTTACGCTGAGCTTCCGTGGAACAGTGTAATAGACCGAGGACGGTGAGGTCAGAGTGGGAGTGAAGCGGTGAATTAAAGTGACAGGCCACCGGGAGCTCGGGGTCCCCCTTGCGGACTGAACGGAGGTGTTCCGCAAAGCGGTCACCCAATCTGCGTTTGGTCTCCCCAATGTTAAGATATCATCCCTCCTTACTGCAGTAATTGACTCATTGATTCATATTGCTAAGATATCATCCCTCCTTACTGCAGTAATTGACTCATTGATTCATATTGCGACACCCCCTCCTCTTTTACACCCCCCTCTGTCTCGCCTGAAGATTCTGTACCCTGGAATATTGAGCTGCCAGTCCTGCCCCTCCCTCAACCATGTGTCTGTGATAGCAACAATATCATACTCCCATGTGTTCATCAACACCTTCAATTCATCTGCCTTACTCGCAAGACTCCTTGCATTAAAATAAATGCCATCCAGCCTTGCCATACTCCCTTGTGCCGTTACATATTTGCTCTGCCTTCCAGGCTGACTTGTTTTTTCCTCTATATTTGGCTGTACATCACCCCCTACTATAGCTCCACTCAGTATCCCATCCCCCTGCCAAGTTAGTTTAAACCCCCCCCCCCAACAGTACTAGCAAACCTCCCCGCAAGGATGTTGGTCCCGTTCCGGTTCAACCCGTCCGACTTGTACAGGTCCCACCTTCCCCAGAAGCAGACCCAGTGATCCAGGAAACTAAAGCCCTCCCTCCTGCACCAACTCTTTAGCCACGCATTCATCTGCTCTATCCTCCCATTCCTATAATCACTAGCACGTGGCACCGGGAGTAATCCAGAGATTACAACCTTTGAGGTCCTGCTTTTTAATCTGCTACCTAGCTCCCTAAATTCTTGTTGCAGGACCTCATCCCTCTTTCTACCTATGTCGTTGGTACCAATGTGAACCACGACCTCCGACTGTTCACCCTCCCCCTTCAGAATGCCCTGCAGCCGTTCAGTGACATCCTTGACCCTGGCACCAGGGAGGCAACATACCATCCTGGAGTCACGTCTGCGGCCACAGAAACGTCTATCTGTTCCCCTTACGATAGAATCCCCTAAAGCTATTGCTCTCCTACTCTTTTTCCTCCCCTCCTGTGCAGCTGAGCCACTCGTAGTGCCACGGACTTGGCTCTTGCTGCATTCCCCTGAGAAACCATCTCCCCCATCAGTATCTGGAGTGTCAGCCTAGATTTTTGTGCTCAAGTCTCTGGAGTGGAACTTGAACCCACAACCGCTCCTCGGCTAATGTATTTGCCCTGACGTTTGATTCCTAAAACTGAATTCTAGTACTCCAGAGGGGGTCTGACCAAGGCTGTGTACAACTGAAGCATCATCTCTTCACTTTTGAATTCCAACTCCCTTGAGATAAAGTTCCATTAGCCTTTTTGATGACATTTTGTACCTCTGCACCAGATTTCAGTGATTTGTGTCAATTGACACTTAAATCCATTTGCTCCTTCACAGCTCCTCATCTCCCACCATCAAGAACATATTCCAATTTGCTGTTCTCAAATCCAAAGTGAATGACCTCAGTTCCTCACATCGGAGACCATCTGCCATAGTTTTGCCAACTCACTTCGTCTGTCTGTGGGCTTCTGTAACTGCCTGCTCTCATCTACACAACATACTGTGCGTCCTAACTCAGTGTCCAAGCAAAAATAGGACATTGGGCCAGATGCTGCATACAATGTTTATTGCCACCTTTTGCCTATACTATAGAAAAATTGGTGACAAGAGTGAAATCAGAAAGAAAGCAAGCAAGCTCTGTGAAGCTGTCAAATACTGACATTCTGTGTAGTTTGATGAGTCCTCGTGTTCAGGACTCATCAAACCTTTCAACTTTGCAGAAATCACCTGGCTGTTGGTTCGGAGGATCCAACAGCCAGTCTGTGAAATCTACAATGAAGATGTTGGGACTCTGGATCCACAGCGGCTGAAGGCTGTAGGCAGAAACAAAGGTAAGTGAACATTTTATAACACTTAACACTCACCTTACATACTTACCACTCCACACTTGCACCCATCACTCACCTCTACATCTCACTTTCAGACCCCTCCGACCCCCGCAGACCTCCTTCTTGTCTCCTGCACCCTGGCGGGGTTCTCCGAGGTCGGGAAGCCTGCACTTCGGAGCTAAAAATAGGGATAATCCTTTTTTCTGCCCGTTAACTACCTGTTTAATCCCTTTCCCGCCTCAAGGAGACGGGACCCGGGGCAGGATGGCTTCCCGCCTCCTGGCAAAAGGGCATGGAGGCGGGTTGGGGGTGGGTTTGCCAGCCACCCCCAAATCCTGCAACTTTACCGGCAGTCCCGCCTCCTCGGGGCTGACAAAATCCAGCCCTAAAGGTCTAAATCACACTGAAGGGGCTATAGTCCCTTAAAAAAACACACACACACACACTCTCACAGAGCTGGAGGGAAACGAAGAGGCTGAGAAAATTATTTTGAAAGCCTAAGCACTGCAATTTTCACCTGGAAGCTTCTTAAGGATCACACTGTTTAAACCCTTCATTTTCCTCCAGCTCTATGGTTGTGCTGGTTTTGGCAAGACTTAACCTCCTCAGTGTGATTGGGACAACAACAACTTGTATTTTGTATAGCGCCTTTAACGTAGTAAAACGTCCCAAGGCGCTTCACAGGAGCGTTATCAAACAACATTTGACACCGAGCCGTATAATGAGATACTAGGGCAGGTGACCAAAAGCTTGGTCAAAGTGATAGGTTTTAAGGAGCGACTTAAAGGAGGAAAGAGAGGTAGAGAGGCAGAGAGGTTTAGGGAGGGAATTCCAGAGGTTTAGGGAGGGAATTCCAGAGCTTAGGGCCTTGGCAGCTGAAGGTACGGCCACCAATGGTTGAGCGATTACATAAAAAATAAGAGCAGGAGTCGGCCATTCGCCCCCTCGAGCCTGCTTCGCAATTCAATAAGATCATGGCTGATCTTCTACCTCAACTCCACTTTCCTGCACTATCCCCATATCCCTTGATTCCCTTAATATCTAAAATTCTATCGATCTCTGTCTTGAATATACTGAACGACTGAGCCTCCACAGCCCTCTGGGGTAGAGAATTCCAAAGATTCACCACCCACTGAGTGAAGAAATTTCTCCTCATCTCAGTCCTAAATGGTCGACCCCTTATTCTGAGACTGTGACCCCTGGTTCTAGACTCCCCAGCCAGGGGAAACATCCTCCCTGCATCTACCCTGTCAAGCTCTGTAAGAATTTTGTATGTTTCAATGAGATCACCTCATTCTTCTAAACTCTAGAGAATATAGGCCTAGTCTACTCAATTGGGGGTTCTCAAGAGGCCAGAATTGGAGGAGCGCAGATTTCTCGGAGGGTTGTAGGGCTGGAGGAGATTACAGAGATAGGGCAGGGCGAGGTCATGGAGGGAATTTGAAAACAAGGATGTTAGTCTCCTTCTTGCCACACTTTTGAGGTTGTTAATGTGTTTTCTGCAGTTTGTCAAATTTTAGATACTTCTATTGAATTCTTTTCAACATCGTAGTCCATGCTTCAGTTTGCATCTCTTGATTATGTGACAGCAACTGAGTCATGCAGAAAGTATCCTTATATTTTATGAACAATTTGACTAACTTCACTCATGAAGTCATCTTTGTCTCCTCCGCAATTCCATTTTGCTCCTCCGCTGCCAGCAATGAGCATATGATCAGATTTGCGATGTGAAACTCCGTCACACTGCTGTGCCCATGGGTTATCAGGTCAGTCTCACTGTTTAAAGCAGAATTTGTATTGAACAGCTCCCATCAAGTCAGCTACTATCAGCTTGAGTCATGTGAATTTTGGCTCATGATTTATGTTCCCCTTGGAGCAGAGAAAGTCAAGGGGAGATTTGATAGAGGTGTTCAAAATCCTGAAGGGTTTCAATAGAGTAAATAAAGAAAACCTGTTTCCAGTGGCAGAAGGGTCAGTAACCAAAGGGCACAGATTTAAGGTGATTGGCAAAAGAACCAGAGGCGACATGAGGAAATATTTTTTACGCAGCGAGTTTTTGTGATCTGGAATGCACTGCCTGAAAGGGTGGTGGAAGCAGATTCAATAGTAACTTTCATAGAAGAATTGGATAACTACTTGAAGGGAAAACATTTACAGGGCTATGGGAAAGAGCAGAGGGTAGTGGAACTTGTTGCATAGCTCTACCAAAGAGCTGGCACAGGCACGCTGGGCCGAATGGCCTCCTTCTGTGCTGCACCATTCTATGATTCTATGAATTATGTATACTAGTCAATCTCTCATCGTGGCTAGAAGGATACAGTAGGCATTTGTGAGAGATGTGGTTAGAGACAGTGAAGTGAGTGAATAGTGCTTTTGTTTGATTGATTCAGGAAATTTGAGCCATTCAAAATAAGTGGTTAGTCATTTTAAGTCGCAGTGTAATCATTTTTTTAAAATTAGCCGAGAAGTGGAACAGATTTATTTGTGGTACGGACACATTTGATGTGTGGTGCATTTTATTATTATGTACTGTTGCATGCCAAGAAGCAAACTTATATTTATGTAGCGTGCTTTACATAAGAAAACGTCACAGGACATTAAAACCATAGACAGCGTAGGCTCAACAGGAAGGTGCAAGGGATGAGAAACTAAAGTTCTGAGGAGAGGATGGTGATTCCAGGACTGTTTCCACTGGAGCAGCGAAGGCTTGGAGGGAATTTAATGGAGGTTTTTAAAATTATGAAGGGTTTTGATAGAGTAAAAAGGCAAATACTGTTTCCTCTGCTTGGACAGTCAGTGACTAGGAGTCATCGATTTAATCCTCACTGAGAGTCAGAAGAGAGGTTAAGAGAAACCTTTTTTACAGAGGGTTGTTCAAGCATGGAATGCTTTGCCACAGGGACTGGTTGCAGCAGAAACCATTGCATCTTTTAAGGGAAAATGTTTGATTCAGAATTAGCCGTGCCTCTAGTCAAGCTGTTCCAGTGCAGCTACAACACTGGCATCTACCCAACAATGTGGAAAACTGCCCAGGTATGTACTGTCCACAAAAAGCAGGACAAATCCAATCTGGCCAACTACCGCCCCATCAGTCTACTTCTCAATCATCAGCAAAGTGATGGAAGGTGTTGTCGACAGTGGTATAAAGTGGCACTTACTCACCAATAAGCAGTTCGGGTTCCACCAGAACCACTCGGCTCCAGACCTCATTGCGGCCTTGGTCCAAACATGGACAAAAGACATGAATTCCAGAGGTCAGGTGAGAGTGACTGCCCTTGACATCAAGGCAGCATTTGACCGAGTATGGCATCAAGGAGCCCTAGTAAGACTGAAGTCAATGGGAATCGGGGGAAAACGCACCACTGGCTGGAGTCATACCTAGCACAAAGGAAGATGGTGTGGTTGTTGGAGGCCAATCATCTCAGCCCCAGGACATCGCTGCAGGAGTTCCTCAGGGCAATGTCCTAGGCCCAACCATCTTCAGCTGCTTCATCAATGACCTTCCCTCCATCATAAGGTCAGATGATTGCACAGTGTTCAGTGCCATTCGCAACTCCTCGGATAATGAAGCAGTCCATGCCTGCGTGCAACAAGACCTGGACGACATTCAGGCTTGGGCTGATAAGTGGCAGGTAACATTCGTGCCACACAAGTGCCAAGCAAAGACTATCTCCAACAAGCGAGAGTCTAAACACCGCCCCTTGACATTCAACAGCATTACCATCACCGAATCCCCAACCATCAACATCCTGGGGGGTCACCATTGACCAGAAACTTAACTGGACCAGCCACATAAATACTGTGGCTACAAGAACAGGTCAGAGGATGGGTATTCTGCAGAGAGAGTCTCACCTCCTGACTCCCCAAAGCCTTTCCACCATCCCACTTGCCTGTATGAGTGCAGCTCCAACAACACTCAAGAAGCTCGACACCATCCAGGACAAAGCAGCCCGCTTGATTGGCACCCCATTCACCACCTTAAATAGTCACTCCCTCCACCACTGCCGCATCATGGCTGCAGTGTGTACCATCTACAAGTTGCACTGCAACAACTCGCCAAGGCTTCTTCGACAGCATCTCCCAAACCCGCGACCTCTACCACCTAGGACAAGGGCAGCAGGGAACACCATCCCCTCCAAGTCACACACCATCCTGACTTGAAAATGTATCGCCGTTCCTTCATTGTCGCTGCGTCAAAATCCTGGAACTCCGTCCCTAACAGCATTATGGGAGTACCTTCACCGCACGGACTGCAGTAGTTCAAGAAGATGGCTCACCACCACCTTCTCAAGGGCAATTAGGGATGGGCAATATAGGCTGGCCTTGCCAGCGTCTCCCACATCCCAGGAAAGAATAAAAAAATTCAGAGGAAGTTACAGGACTATGGGGAGAAAACCATTCAACCTATCTTGATAATTCCATCCCCAGACAGATCCTAACACCAGCCCATCGTAGTGTCCAACTGTTTCCTGATTGCAGGGTTTTTTAACTGCCCATACTTCTATCTGGAAGTTTATTCCATGTCCTGAGCACTCCTTGTGTAAAGAAGAAATTTTCTGTTCAACACAGCCTAGGTGAGAGAATGGTGAGAAAGGGGGCAAAGGTGTCTGGCGTGGCTCAGTGGGTCGCACTCTCATCTTTGAGTCAGAAGGTTGTGGGTTCAAGTCCCACTCCAGACTTGAGCACAGTGCACTACTGAGGAAGCACTGCACTGTCGGAGGCGCCGTCTTTCAGATGAGACGTTAAACCGAGGCCCCGTCTGCTCTCTCAGGTGGACGTAAAAGATCCTGTGGCACTTTTCAAAGAAGGGCAGGGGAGTTCTGCCCGGTGTCCTCGGCCAATATTTATCCCTCAATCAACATCACTGAAAAAAACCCAGATTATCTGGTCTTTATCACATTGCTGCTTGTGGGAGCTTGCTGTGTGCAAATTGGCTGCCCCGTTTCCCAGATTACAACAGTTCAAAACACTTCAAAAATGGCTGTAAAGCGCTTTGGAACATCTGGTGGTCGTGAAAGGCTCTATATAAATTTAATTTTTTGTCTTATAATGCTCCTGTGAAGCGCCTTGGGACGTTTTACTACGTTAAAGGCGCTATATACCCTAATCCTTAATTACTCTTCGATCTTCCTACTCTCCTGCCGCCGTCCCAAGCTTGACTCCCTCTTAGATAAGCCTACAGCTTCCCTCTGTGCCTCTCTTGGCATCCTACGAAGGGCCCATCAAGGCACTCGTCGCTGCCTCCTTACGAGCAGCAACCCCAACTCTCCCAACGTCCTCTCTCGCCGACCTTCCCGCCCAGCGTGCCCACTGGGGGCTAATCTTGCCATCTCCTCCCCGTCCAACTCGCCCCTCCCAGCGCTGACCCTGTGGACGCTGGCAGTGGGGCAGCCATCAACGACCCTCTCCGTATCTTCCTCCAGAATGTCCATTCACTTGCAAACATGGCCCTTGCCATCCATGAGCTTATCGTGGATGATTTTCATCGACATAATGGCCCTAACGGAAACTTGGCTGAGGGGTGATGACACCTTACCCTTAAATTAAGCCTCCCCAGCTGGCTATACCTTCCACCACTTGCGCCGCTGAGATCGCCGTTGTGGTGGTGTGGCTGTAATCACCAAATCACACCTTGGTCTGTCCTCCGACTCCTCCGGCACTTTCTCCTCTTTTGAGCATCTCACCTTATTCCACCCCTCTCACCTCTCATTTAAAATTCTCATTCTCTACCGCCCACCCAAGTACCATAAAAATTCTATGACCAAGATAGCTTCACTGCTTTCCTCCCTCAGCCTCTGCACTGAGCGACTTCTCATCCTCAGTGATTTCAGCCTCCATCTCAATTCATCATGCTCTCTCTCCTCTGAGTTCACTTGCCTCCTATCCTCCCTTCGTCTCTTCCTCCATGTAAACTCCCCAACCCATATTCACGGCCACCCCCGCGACCTTACCACCCTTTCAGGCAGTGCATTTCAGATCATAATCACTCGCTGCATAAAAAAGTTTTTCCTCATGTCACCTTTGGTTCTTTTGCCAATCACCTTAAATCTGTGTCCTCTGGTTCTCGACCCTTCTGCCAATGGGAACAGTTTCTCTCTATCTACTCTGTCCAGACCCCTCATGATTTTGAACACCTCTGTCAAATCTACTCTCAACCTTCTCTGCTCGAAGGAGAACAACCCCATCCTCTCCAGTCTATCCACGTAACTGAAGTCCCTGAATCCTGGAATAATTCTTGTAAATCTTTTCTGCACCCTCTCTAAGGCCTTCACATCCTTCCAGAATTGGACACAATACCCCAGCTGAGGCCGAACCAGTATTTTATAAAGTTTCATCATAACTTCTTTGCTTTTGTACTCAATGCCTCTATTTATGAAGCCCAGGATCCCGTATGCTTTTTTAACCGCTTTCTCAGCCTGCCCTGCCACCTTCAACAATTTGTGCACATATACCCCCAAGTCTCTCTGTTCATGCACTCCCTTTAGAATTGTACCCTTTAGTTTATATTGCCTCTCCTCGTTCTTCCTACCAAAATGTATCACTTCTCACTTTTCTGCGTTAAATTTCATCTTCCACGTGTCCGCCTATTCCACCAGCCTGTATATGTCCTCTTGAAGTCTATCACTATCCTCCTCACTGTTCACTATACTTCCAAGTTTTGTGTCATCTGCAAATTTTGAAATTGTGCCCTGTACACCCAAGTCTAAGTCATTAATATATATCAAGAAAAGCAGTGGTCCTCATACTGACCCCTGGGGAACCCCACTATGTACCTTCCTCCAGTCCGATAAACAACCATTCACCACTACTCTCTATTTCCTGTCATTTAGCCAATTTCATATCCATGCTGCCACTGTCCCTTTTATTCCATGGGCTTCAACTTTGCTGGCAAACCTATTATGTGGCACTTTATCAAACACCTTTTGGAAGTGTGACTGACAAAGGTAAACTAACCCTCCTCGACTTGTCTGCAGCCTTTGACAGGGTTGACCACTCCATCCTTCTCCAACGCCTCTCCACCGTCGTCCAGCTGGGTGGGACTGCACTCGCCTGGTTCCGTTTTTATCTATCTAATCGTAGCCAGCGCATCACCTACAATGGCACCTCTTCCCACTTCCATATCGTTACCTCTGGTGTCCCCCAAGGATCTATCCTTGGCTCCCTCCTATTTCTCATCTACATGCTGCCCCTTGGCGACATCATCCGAAAACACAGCGTCAGTTTCCACATGTACGCTGATGACACCGAGCTCTACTTCACTACCACTTTTCTCGACCCCTCCATGGTCTCTAAATTGTCAGACTGCTTGTCCGACATCTAGTACTGGATGAGCAGAAATTTTCTCCAATTAAATATTGAGAAGACCATTGTTTTTGGTCCCCGCCACAAACTCCGTTCCCGAGCCACTGACTCTGTCCCTCTCCCTAACATCTGTCTGAGGCTGAACCACACTGTTCGCAGCCTTGGTGTTATATTTGACCCTGAAATGAGCTTCCGACCACATATCCGCGGCATAACTAAGAACGCCTATTTCCACCTCCGTAATATAAGAACATAAGAAATAGGAGCAGGAGTAGGCCAATCGGCCCCTCGAGCCTGCTCCGCCATTCAATAAGATCATGGCTGATCTGATCCTAACCGCCAATCTACTATCTATCACAGAACCATCTCCTGCATCTAACAGAATTGCACACACGAAATAGGAGCAGAATCAGGCTACACGGTCCCTGGGCCCGCTCCACTACCCACAGGGCCATGACCGATCCGAACCTAGACTCATGTCCAAATTCCTGCCCGCTCCCCGTAACCCTTAATGCCCTTTACTTCTAGGAAACTGTCTATTTCTGTTTTAAATTTATTTAATGATGTAGCTTCTACAGCTTTTTGTGGCAGCATATTCCATGGACCTACCACGCTCTGAGTGAAGTAGTTCCTCCTCATCTCAGTTTTGAAAGAGCAGCCCCTTATTCTAAGACTATGTCCCCTAGTTCTAGTCTCACCCGTCATTGGGAACATCCTCCCCGCATCCACCCGATCCAACCCCTTCACAATCTTATATGTTTCAATAAGATCGCCTCTCATTCTTCTGAACTCCAATGAGTAGAGTCCCAATCTACCCAACCTCTCCTCATATGACCACCCCCTCATCCCCGGGATTAACCGTGTGAACCTTTTTTGCACTGCCTCGAGAGCAAGGATGTCTTTCCTTAAGTAAGGACACCAAAACTGTATGCAGTATTCCAGGTGCGGTCTCACCAATACCTTGTACAACTGAAGCAATACCTCCCTATTTTTATATTCTATCCCCCTAGCAATGAAAGCCAACATTCCATTCCATTTGCCTTCTTAATCACTTGCTGCACCTGCATACTAACCTTTTGAGTTTCGTGCACCAGGACCCCCAGATCCCTTTGCACTTCAGTACTCTCCAGTTTCTTGCCATTAAGATAATAAATTGCTCTAGGATTTTTCCTGCCAAAGTGCATCACCTCACACTTTCCAGTGTTGTATTCCATCTGCCAAATCTCTGCCCACTTACTTAGCCTGTCTATGTCCCCTTGCAGGTTTTTTATGTCCTCCTCACTCACTACTTTCCCTCCCATCGCCCGTCTCCGCCCTTGCCTCAGCTCATCCGCTGCTGAAACCCTCATCCATGCCTTTGTTACCTCGAGACTTGACTATTCCAATGCACTCCTGGCTGGCCTCCTACATTCCATCCTATGTAAACTTGAGCTCATCCAAAACTCAGCTGCCAGTGTCCTAACTCGCATCAAGTCCTGTTCGCCCATCACCCCTGTGCTCGCTGACCTACATTGGCTCCCTGTTAAGCAACGCCTCGATTTCAAAATTCTCATCCTTGTTTTCAAATCCCTCCATGGCCTCGCCCCTCCCTATCTCTGTAGTCTCCTCTAGCCCCACAACCCCCCGAGATATCTGCGCTCCTCTAATTCTGGCCTCTTGAGCATCCCTGATTATAATCGCTCAACCTCTGGTGGCCGTGCCTTCTGTTGCCTCGGCCCTAAGCTCTGGAATGCCCTCCCTAAACCTCTCCACCTCGCTACCTCTCTTTCCTCCTTTAAGACGCTCCTTAAAACCTACCTCTTTGACCAAGCTTTTGGTCACCTGCCCTAATTTCTCCTTATGTGGCTTGGTGTCAATTTTTTTTGTCTTAAAACACTCCTATGAAGCGCCTTGTGACGTTTTACTGCATTAAAGGCGCTATAGAAATACAACTTGTTCCTCTTTTTGCTGAACCAATTATCTGTAAATTAATATAACTTTAAATAAAACTTATCAAATTAAATCAAAATTATATTGGCCGGGAGACGATACACTCCAGTCCCCGCGGCGCCCACCGGTCTCGGAAGACCTCAAGTGTACCGGCGGACACCGCGTGCTCCATTTCTAGGGCCACCCGGGCGCAAACATAGAGGTAGGCAATCGGGCCTAACGACCCCCTCAACCGCCCGCTGCCTAGACCTGTTAATGGAGAAATACAACTTGTTGGTGTTGAAGGTGGTTAACCAGCGCGCATGCGTATCATTTAGGTGGCGCGGGGCGGGACCGGAGAGTGTGCGCGAGTGACGCAAGCACGTTGACGAGTGTGCGCGAATGACGCAGACACGTCGGAGGGTGTGCGCGAATGACGCAAGCACGTCGGAGGGTGTGCGCGAGTGACGCAGGCACGTCGGCGAGGTTGGAGTCTCCATGAGGCGGCGGCGGCGGCGCGCATGCTCGCACCTTGTTTTGATTTGTGCGAGCGGCGAGCCGGGGTAACCCGGGGCAACGATCCGGCTGATCCGGCCTTGGGGTGGGGGAGAGCGCGGTGTTCGGTCTTGGGGGATGTGGGGCGCCGCCGAGGAGGAGGAGCAGCCGCTGCTGGGCCCGGCGGCGAGCGGCCGGCTGTACCGGCGCCGCTGGCTGATCCTGGCCGTCTTCTCGCTGCTGGGCTTCGTGCAGGGCCTGCTGTGGAACTCCTGGGGCCCCATCCAGAACTCGGCCAAGCAGGCCCTGGGCTTCAGCACGCTCGACATCACGCTGCTGGTGCTGTGGGGCCCCATCGGCTTCCTGCCCTGCTTCCTCTTCATGTGGCTGATGGACAAGAAAGGTGAGAGAAGGGGAGGGTTAGGAGAGAGGTGGGTGGGTGGAGTGTGAGGTGATGTGGGGAGTGTGAGGTGATGTGGGGGGGGGGAGTGTGAGGTGATGTGGGGGGGGGGAGTGTGAGGTGATGTGAGGGGGGGGGAGTGTGAGGTGATGTGAGGGGGGGGAGTGTGAGGTGATGTGAGGGGGGGGAGTGTGAGGTGATGTGAGGGGGGGGGAGTGTGAAGTGATTTGGGGGGGGAGTGTGAGGTGATGTGAGGGGGGGGAGTGTGAGGTGATGTGAGGGGGGGAGTGTGAGGTGATGTGAGGGGGGGAGTGTGAGGTGATGTGAGGGGGGGAGTGTGAGGTGATGTGAGGGGGGGAGTGTGAGATGATGTGAGGGGGGGGAGTGTGAGGTGATGTGAGGGGGGGGAGTGTGAGGTGATGTGAGGGGGGGGAGTGTGAGGTGATGGGGGGAGTGTGAGGTGATGGGGGGGAGTGTGAGATGATGTGGGGGGGGCAGTGTGAGGTGATGTGGGGGGGAGTGTGAGGTGATGGGGGGGAGTGTGAGGTGATGGGGGGGGAGTGTGAGGTGATGGGGGGGGAGTGTGAGGTGATGGGGGGGAGTGTGAGGTGATGGGGGGAGTGTGAGGTGATGGGGGGAGTGTGAGGTGATGGGGGGGGAGTGTGAGGTGATGGGGGGAGTGTGAGGTGATGGGGGGAGTGTGAGGTGATATGGGGGGGAGTGTGAGGTGATATGGGGGGGAGTGTGAGGTGATATGGGGGGGGAGTGTGAGGTGAGGTGATGGGGGTGGAGTGTGAGGTGATGGGGTGGAGTGTGAGGTGACGTGGGGGGAGAGCTAGGTGGAGGGAGGGGGTGAGGGAGTGCTGGCTGGAGGGAGGGGGTGAGGGAATACTGGGTGGAGGGAGGGAGAGCTATGTGGAGGGAGGGGGGAGGGAGTGCTGGGTGGAGGGAGGGAGAGCTATGTGGAGGGAGTGGGGAGGGAGTGCTGGGTGGAGGGAGGGAGAGCTAGGTGGAGGGAGGGGGTGAGGGAGAGCTAGGTGGAGGGAGGGTGAGGTAAATGTGGCTGGAGGGAGGGTGAGGTAAATGTGGCTGGAGGGAGGGTGAGGTAAATGTGGCTGGAGGGAGGGTGAGGTAAATGTGGCTGGAGGGAGGGTGAGGTAAATGTGGCTGGAGGGAGGGTGAGGTAAATGTGGCTGGAGGGAGGGTGAGGGAGAGCTGGCTGGAGGGAGGGTGAGGGAGAGCTGGCGGGAGGGTGAGGGAGAGCTGGCTGGAGGGAGGGTGAGGGAGAGCTGGCTGGAGGGAGGGTGAGGGAGAGCTGGCTGGAGGGAGGGTGAGGGAGAGCTGGCTGGAGGGAGGGTGAGGGAGAGCTGGCTGGAGGGAGGGTGAGGGAGAGCTGGCTGGAGGGAGGGTGAGGGAGAGCTGGCTGGAGGGAGGGTGAGGGAGAGCTGGCTGGAGGGAGGGTGAGGGAGAGCTGGCTGGAGGGAGGGTGGGGGAGGTAAATGTGGCTGGAGGGAGGGTGAGGGAGAGCTGGCTGGAGGGAGGGGGAGAGGGAGAGCTGGCTAGAGGGAGAGCTGGCTGGAGGGAGAGGGAGAGCTGGCTGGAGAGGGGTGAGGGAGAGGTGGCTGGAGAGGGGTGAGGGAGAGGTGGGTGGAGGGGGGTGTGGGAGAGCTGGGTGGAGGGGGGTGTGGGAGAGCTGGGTGGAGGGAGGGTGAAGGAGAGGTGGCATGAGGGAGGGAAGGTGGAGGTATCTGGCGTGCTGGAGGGAATTAGGGGAATTCTTTCCGGTGTCCTAACCAATATTTATCCTTCAACTAGCATCGCTGAAAACAGATTATCTGATCATTTATCCCATTGCTGTTTGTGGGAGCTTGCTGTGCACAAATCAGCGGTTGCGTTTCCTACGTTACAGCAGTGACTGCACTTCAAAAGTACTTCATTGGCTGTAAAGCTCTTTGGGAGGCCCTGAGGTCATGGAAGGCACTTTATAAATGCAAGGTCTTTTGTTAAGAAGAGTTGTGGGGCAGTTGCAGGGATCCTAACTTGAAGTTTAATTGCTCTTAATTATGAAAATCAACCAAAAAATCTTAAACCAATGCCCCCCAACATAAACTGACTGAAATAATGGGTTTTGATTTTAATAAGACAAGTAGGCCAAGGAAATTTAATAAAAATATATGTTTCTGTATAACACTCTGGATGGCAGGTGGGAACTCGAGTTGCTGCTTCTGCTGTTTTATACAAGATGTTAATAATTGTGTTTTGATGTTGAGCTGGGGAAGAACGAAAGGCTTGCATTTATATAGCGCCTTTCGCGACCACCGGACGTCTCGAGGCACTTTACAGCCAATGAAGTACTTTTGGAGTGTAGTCACTGTTGTAATGTGGGATACGTGGCAGCCAATTTGTGCACAGCAAGCTCCCACAAACAGCAATGTGATAATGACCAGATAATCTGTTTTTGTTATGTTGATTGAGGGATAAATATTGGCCAGGACACCGGGGATAACTCCCCTGCTCTTCTTCAAAATAGTGCCGTGGGATCTTTTACGTCCACCTGAGAGAGCAGACGGGGCCTCGGTTTAATGTCTCATCCGAAAGACAGCACCTCCGACAGTGCAGCACTCCCTCAGCACTGCACTGGGAGTGTCAGAACCCACAACCTTCTGACTCAGAGGCGAGTGTGCTACCCACTGAGCCACAGCTGACACAAAGGAGAGAGAAAGAGAAAATCTGCAATTGTCATGCAGAAAGATGGGAGTGAGAGCGTTGAAAAGCAAGTTGCAGGCATTACCTGATCAAGTTTAGTGTCAAGTGGGAAGAGTTGTGAGATTTCTCCTGGCTGTCATGCAGCTGATGTGTTTCAGTCAGTGTGAATTCTATATTTAGAATGAGTTTAACAGGTTTGCAAACACTTTCATAAAGATAAACATCTTCCACCCAACATAAACTTGAGCTCATCCAGAACTCTGCTGCTTGTATCCTAACTCGCACCAAGTCCCATTCACACATCCTTCCTGCACTTGATGACCTACATCGGTTCCCGGTCTGGCAAAGCCTTGAATTTTTAAAATTCTCATCCTTGTTTTCAAATCCCGCCATGGCCTCGCCCCTCCCTATCTCTGTAACCTCCTCCAGCCCTACAACCCTCCGAGATCTCTGCGCTCCTCCAATTCTGGCCTTTTGCACATCTCCAATTTTTATCGCTCCACCATTGGCGGCCTTCAGCTGCCAAGGCCCTAAGCTCTGGAATTTCCTCCCTAAAACTCTCCGCTCCTTTACCTCTCTTTCCTCCTTTAAGAACCTACCTCTTTGACCAAGCTTTTGGTCATTTGTCCTAATATCTCTTTGTGGCTCGGTGTCAGATTTTGTTTGATAACGCTCCTGTGAAGTGCCTTGGGATGTTTTAATTCATTAAGGGTGCTATATAAATACAAGTTGTTGTTGCTCCTTTTAAATACAGTAGAAAGTAGTGGTTCAGGCTCCTTGTACCTTCTAATTAAAATGGATGCCAATCCTACCTTGCTGGTGGTTGGACTTCACACGTGACTGATGGAGCAATCTGTACAAACAATGATCAGGAGCTCTTAATCGATTATATTTTGCTTCCCCAATACTGGATCTATACAGTCATTGAGAACGGGTTTGGGGGAGGGGTGAGTGCTGTGTTGAATGGTTCATGGGAGATTCTGCCTGCTTAAGTTATGTTAATAGAGACTCTGTGTCTTTGATCTGGAGGTGAGCCATTTTAGAGCGGGATGTTGTTGACCAGTCTGCTATAAATATACTGTAACACCTCTGGTGTATGGTGGGGGTTGGTGTGGGAATAAGTATTTGTTTGCAAAATGGCTTTCATTGTTCAGTGATCTGTTCTGTATCTTGCTTTGAGTGTCAGCCGTGGCTATGAGTAGCACAAAATAACAGCACCAGACATTTTATAACACTAACCTTCTGAGTCAGAAGCTTGTGGGTTCAAGTCCCACTCCAGAAATTTGAGCACAAAAATCTAGGCTGACGCTCCAGCGCAGTACTGAGGGAGTGCTGCACTGTCGGAGGTGTCATCTTTCGGATGAGACATTAAACCGAGGCCCCGTCTGCCCTCTCTGGACGTAAAACATCCCATGGCACTATTTCAAAGAAGAGCAGGGGAGTTCTCCCTGGCCAATATTGATCCCTCAATCAATATCACTAAAACCAGATTATCTGGCCATTATCACATTGCTGTTTGAGGGAGTTTGCTGTACACAAATTGACTGCCGCGTTTCCTACATACACTTCAAAAAGTACTTCATTGACTGTAAAGCATTTTGGGACGCCCGATGATCGTGAAAAGTGCTATATAAATGCAAGTCTTTCTTCTCTGTTTGTTTCCTGGGAATTGATCTAAGTTAACAACAATTTGCACTTTATAGTGCCTTTTAACATAGTGAAACATCCCAAGGCGCTTCTCAAGGGGTACACAACTGGAATAAGGGTGATAAGTTCTGACGAAGGGTCATCGACCTGAAACGTTAACTCTGTTTCTCTCTCCACGATGCTGCCTGACCAGCTGAGTGTTTCCAGCATTTTCTGTTGTTATTTCTGATTTCCAGCATCCGCAGTATTTTGCTATTGTGATAAAATGTAGTTGCTTGAAGCACCTCTATGGGGGTTTCTGTGGAAAGTGGAATTTAATATCTGATTGGTGCTATAGCTTATCAAATGAACCTCTTTAAACAAATCTATATAAAATGGAACATAGCTGTGAATCCTGGCTTTATACAGAATTTTAAGTGAACTCTCACCCACACCCCTTTTAAAAAAAAACTCCTGTTTGTTATATTGGGTGTAAATTACTGTGCTAGGTAGGGTGAGCTTCATTTCTGAGTAGTTTAAGTAGCCTGTTTACTTACCCAGAAATATGTAAATGTGAGGCAACTTAAAAATAAAATGCATTGTGGGGGTGAGACAAGAACTAGGATATAAATAAAGGTTATATTCAAAAAGATTGCTGCACAGCAGTTCATTGGAAACTATGTGACTCAGTAGAACGTGTGTTCAGAAACCCCAAGGGCATCACTTGTTTGTAGTCACACATTAGCATTTTACGAAGCTCGGTTTCAGCTGACAAGTTGCTAAGTCTGTGGTTATGCTGTGCTATGGGTCTGAGCTGCTGAGCAGTTTGAAGCTGGTAAGACCCATGTTATACTGCAGGATGTTCTTGTGAATTGCGCTTCCACCATCACGCGCTCAACAACAACTACAACAACTTGCATTTATATCGTGCCTTTAACATAGTAAAGCGTCCCAAGGCGCTTCACAGGAGCGATTATCAAGCACAATTTGACACCAAACCACATAATTAGCATGCGCAGACCCCTTCTTGCCGGCGAGTAAATTTTAAATCTTTTGAGAAGCTAGATGGGAGCATTTGTGCATTCAAAACAAACAGAAAAACAAAAACTTCTGTGTAAGTTTATAAAGTGACTAGGAGGTCCAATGGAGTTTTGGAGTTTTCAAGCCCGAGAGAACGAACTTGCATTTATTTATATGGTGCCTTAAAATGGCTCCTCTCAAAACATCTCAAAGTTGTTTACACACACATTATTTTGAAGCACAGCTGCTGTTACAATAGCAACACACAGCAGCTGGGACCCATCATTTACACAAGGTCTCTAAACAATAATGAGATGAATGATCAGTAAATATATTTTTGAAGTTAAAAGAAGGAATGTTGGCCAAGGTATATGCCTCCCTATCTCTGTAACCTTCTCCAGCCCTCTGAGCTCAGATTTCTGTGCTCTTGTAATTCTGACCTCTTGCGTATCCCCGATTTGCATCGCTCCACCATTGGCTGTGCCTTCAGCTACCTAGGCCCTAAGCTCTTGTATTCCTTTTCTAAACCTCTCCAACTCTCTAGTCTCTACCTCTCCATCCAAGCTTTAAGTCACCTGTCCTAATATCTCCTTATGTGGCACGATGTCAAATTTTGTTTGCTAATCGCTCCTGTGAAGCACCTTGGAACGTTTTACTATGTTGAAGGCGCTATATAAATGCAAGTTGTTGTTGAATAGTGCCATGAGATCTTTTGTATCCACCTGAACAGAAAGCTGAGCCTTCGGTGTAACCTCTTAGCTGAAGGGCTGCGCTTCCAACGAAGCAACACTCGCTCAGCACTATACCAGAGTATCTGCCTGGATGATGTACTCAACTCCTGGAGTGGAGCTTGAATGCACAACTTTCGGACTCCAAAGTAGGAGTCTGACAACTGAACCAAGCTGAGACTTGAAACCAGTTGAAGGAAGCGGGGGTGAGGGGAGGGTCTCTTGCCACAACCAGTTCTCTGCAGCTGCTGGTCTCGGACCAGTAGTGCAACATAACAGCACTTTCTGGAGCTTGGCAACAATATCCATGCCCACACCATCACAAAAGTGACACAATTAACAGTGAAAATCTTAAGCAGAATAAACTCTTGAGCTTGGAAGTGATTCTAGTGATATCTCTCAAACTCTTATCAAATTCCTATCTCCGCTATTTTAATGGAGTAATTATCCTGTTTATTTTAAGTGGTTTGCCATCTCTATTAAAATAACAGAGGTTAATTTGATTTAAAAAAACACCTTAGGCGTTCTTGCAGTAACTGCTCACAGTGATTTCGAGGCTTCTGTCTTAAACCGAGGTCCCGTCTGCTCTCTTTAACATCTCATCCGAAAGACGACATCTCCAACAGTGCAGCACTCCCTCAGTACTGTGCTGGGAGTGTCAGCCTAGATTTTTGTGCTCAAGTCTCTGGAGTGGGACTTGAACCCACAACCTTCTGACTCAGAGGCGAAAACGCTACCAACTGAGCCACAGCTGACACAGCATATTCAGTTTTAACTCAACCACCAGACCACACAAAAGAACTGGTTTGACTAATATCTTGCGTTCCATTTTAAAGTAATGCTAAATCTTAAAAGAAAATGTCTTCCCAATGAATGTCGTAACTTGAGCATGATGAATCTTCTTCATGCTTGTTGAAAATAATTAGATGCCAAAGATGTGCGGGTTAGGTTGATTTGGCTATGATAAATTGACCCTTAGTGTTAGGGGGATTAAATACGTGGGGTTACGGGGATAGGGTGGGATATGTGTCGGTGCAGGCTCGATGGGCCGAAATGGCCTCTGTCTGCACTGTGGGGATTCTGTGATTCTGTGATAAGGTGACTTTTAACTAAATAATATATGTGGGCAGTTACATTGAGGTTTTGCATCATTGTCACTTCCTGACTCTCGAACAGGATGTGTACAATTTGTATACTTCAAATTTGTGTGTTGGCTTTTAAAAATAAAGAACTTTTTTTAGCAAGACATTTTACCGTCTAGCTTTCACCTATCTCCTCCCACCCCCACCATATTCTTGGCCTCATCTCTGAAATTTCGGATGCCACTCTGGAATGGCTGCCAGGAATTGCATGAGAGCACTTTGAGATGGCTCCCACTCTGCCCAACAAGGCAAATTTGGTCCATTGGGAGCTGGCTATATTTCCTGATAACTGACCATTTCCCAGGGCATACAAACATCAATAGATAAGGTCTATAAAGGCCAGCAGGAACTTTACAGCTTTGGACCTGTACGAGTAGTTGTGAGCCCTTGCAGCCTGCCAATAGCCAATGAACTGAGGCTGCCTCTGTTGTGCGGCCCAAAAGCCTTCACAAACTCCACCGTATCCAAAAGTCTTACTTGCCCATCTTTGCCGACCTCCATTGGATCCCAGTCACATAATGCGTTGAATTTAGAATCCTTGCCATCATCCCTCCAGTCCTTTATTCTAGTCCATGCGCTTCAGCCCTCCAACTCTGGTTTATGTACACCCCCTTCCCCTATCTGCGTAATGATCAGTGGCAGAACCTTCTTGTGTTTGGGCCCTAATCTTTGGAGCTGCTTCTTTGCTACCTCTCTCTTTACACCCCCTGTCCTGCTGCCCTGACTCAAAGCCTTCTCAAAACCATACTTTCGGTTATCTCTTCTAACTCTTCCATTACTGCTCAATGCCAATTTTGTGTAAAGTGCCGTGGGACGTTTTCTACATTAGAGGTGTTGTATAAATGCCAGTTCTTTGATGCAGCCTCGTGTGATGACAGTTTGTTACCCAGTTAATGGCTGTAATCAGTGGAAAAGTGAGTGTGCTATTGCACATGATACATAAAGAAGTGGTTTTGAACCTGCACATTTTTATAAGCAATTTGCGACTTTTCAAATATCCGCAATTGTTGCTGAAGCTTCTGAGGCATTTGTGTCACGGTGTGCTGTATGCACATTAATTTGGGGGTCCCATTACAGAAAGCCCATTAAAGCCATAGAGCGTGTAGACTCGCCACTCACCAGGATGATAAAGTATAATTATGAGGAGTGACTTGACATGCTGGGGCTATATTCACTAGAGCAAAAACTAAGAAGAGATTTAATTAAGGTATTTTAAATTCTGAAGGGTTTTGATAGGTGGAGTAGGAAATACAAAGGTTTTTTGATGGGATGAATAGGAATTTCCTATGGTTGAGAAGTGGTTTATTATTGGCCATCAATTTAAAATAAAGCACATCCTTATCCTTCAAAGTACCACTTCCCCACTGCACTGGTATAATTTATTTTTTCCCTATTTCCTACACCAGCAATTCTTATGGCCTCTAACTTGTCTAATTTATACTCTGGACCAGCACCAATTTTGTGCTGTGGACCAGCAACAGCTGAGAAGTAAGTTGGTGCGACACAAGCGTATTTCATAAAGGTCCCGTGCACCTCCCAGGTTGTATAACTTCATTGTACAATATAGGGGCTTGAAACTGGGACTGGAATTTTTTTTTTAAACCATGACAGTATGAATGGCTTGATGGATTATTGAATAGGTTCCAGTGCCAGCGGGATACTTTCCCCCAAGCGCTGGAACCTTTCATGAGTTTTTACAGGTACCAGTGTACGCATAAGATGCGACAGTGCACCTTTGTGCTGACCCTTCTGTTAAGCCATCTGATACAATACCTCTTCAGATTGAAATATAGAAGAGACGATGTCCTATACTTGGGTTGGGTAATTAAATAGACTGGAGTGGGTGGGGGGGGGACAAAAGCATGAAAGGGGTGTGTCTAATCACATAACCGGAACCTGTAAAGCATCTAGCTTAATTCAGGATTCTCACTGAACGGGTTGCTGATACTGCAGCATTTGCCTTCAGCATGCGAGGCACATGAGGAACACCCACAATGGATACTAGTTGAGTCACCATCAATGTCACGTGTGTCTCTTGAGTTGTCTTCCTGTGAAATTTTCAACTTCTGCAAATAACCAGTTAGCACTTTGAGGAGGATTTTATTATTTTAAAAAAAGGCTTAAAAAATTGGACAGTTCAGAGTAGAAGTCCAAGAAGTAGAAGCATGATACGGTTTTGAGCTGTATAGACCAGAAATGATGCCGATTTGATCACTGCTCTGTGCTGCCTCGGGAGGAGGAGGGTGGCAAGAGTGGCGGTGGCAGTGAGGTTTTTACATTTGGCCTCAGTAGCGACAGCATTGGGAAATTTGCCACGTTCGCCCTTCCTCACTGCTATCCAATGACCTCTGCTAGAAGTGCACGTTCAATGCCACCTCTGACTGTCGGGTTCAAATCCAAGGTTAGTGTAACGACTGGCATCTAAGGAAGAAAGAATATGCATTTAGATAGCACCGTATCACATCCTCAGGATGTCCCAGGGTGCTTTACAACCAGTCTTCTTGAACCGCTGCAGTCCTTGTGGTGATGGTGCTGCCACAATGCTAAGTAGGGAATTCTAGGATATTGACCCAGCGATGATGAAGGAATGGCAGTATATGTCCAAGTTTGATGGGGAACTTGGAGGTGATGGTGTTCTCATGATATTGCTGCTCATGACTTCGTTTTGAAGTACTGTTGTTATGTGGCAGCCATTTGCTCATGAGAAGGTCCCAGGAAGTTTCAGGAAGGAGTGTTGTCCACAACACCAGGAAAACTCACGGATCCTCTTCAAGTAGTCTCTTGGGATTTTTAATTCCACCTATGATCATGCAATAACACTTCAAAAATTCAACATCGTGCAGGACAAAGCAACACCCTGCGACTGGACTTGCTTTCCACCCCCTTTACCACTGGCGCTCTGGCTGCAGTATGCGCTATCTATGGAATGCACTGCTGCAACTCAGCTGTACTTCCAAGTCCCATGACCTGCACTGCTGAGATGGTCAAGAGCAGCAATGTCATGGGGATACCACCACCTCCAATGTGTACACCATGCTGACTTGGACATGTATGCCCATTCTTCCGTCATCATTTAGACAAAATCCTTGAATTCTCTACCTAACACCAACGTCGGAGCATCATCACCACTGGGACCGCAGCGGTTTAAGAACGCCCATCACCTTCTCGGGGCAACTAAGGATGGGCAGTAAATCTGCCTTACCAGTGTCGTCCATATCATGCGAACATCATTTTTAAACCAACACTTGAAAAGCAGCAGACCCTTGGTTTTGCATCTCGTGAAAGACAGCAGATCTGATGATGTAGCAGTGCCTCCATACTGCACTTGCAGTGTTGGCCTAGATCAAGTGCTCAAGTTCTGGAGTGGGGCTTGCACCCACAACCTGACTTGGATGAGGGTGCTATAACTGAGGCAAGTTGCCACATGATTGTCAATGATATCACTTGAATCGCCATTGTTCTATCAATGGAAATCAGGTTCTGCCAGTAAAATTAGAGACCTTGTAAGGAAAGAAAGACCACTAGCTGTCCCAAAGCGCTTTACAGCCAATGAAGTAGGAAATGTGGCAGCCAATTTGCTCCCACAAGCAGTAATGTGATAATGACACATTGTGATAATATCTCGTGGTTGTTTGTGGGACCTTGCTGTGTGTAAATTGGCTGCCACATTTACCGACATACCAGTGACTACACTTCAAAAATACTTAATTGCCCATGAAACACTTTGGAACGTCCAAATCAGGTGGAAATTAAAGATCCCATAGGGAGCTAGTCAGGATCTGTAAAAAGAAAAGCTAGAGTGTCTAATCCTTTATTAGGTGCTTCAGGTGTGTACCCTTCTTTAGGATAAAAATAGATAAGGAGGAAGTACTTAAAAGTTTGGCAGTCCCCAAAATAGAAAAGTCATCGGATGGGATGCAGCCTCGGATACTGAGGGAAGTAAGGGTGGAAATTGCAGAGGCTCTGGCCACAATCTTCCAATCCCCCTTGGATATGGGGGTGGTGTCAGAGGACTGGACGATTGCAAATAATACACCCCTGTTTGAAAAAGGGGAGAGATATAAACCCAGCAACTATAGGCCAGTCAGCCTAACGTCATGGTGGGGAAACTTTTAGGGATGAAAATGCGGAACAAATTTAATTGGCATTTGGATAAGTATGGACTAATAAATGAAAGTCAGCAGGGATTTGCTAAAGGTAAAACGTGTTTGACTAACTTGATCGAGTTCTTTGATGAAGTACCGGAGAGGATTAATGATGGTAGTGTGGTTGATGTTGTGTATATGAATTTTCAAAAGTGTTTGACAAAGTGCCACATAATTGAAGCCCATGGGATTAAAGAGACAGTGGCAGTGTGGATACAAAATTGGCTAAGGGACAGAAAGCAGAGAGAAATGGGATCCTGGGTTTTATAAGTAGAGGCATAGGATATAAAAGCCAGGAAGTTATGCTAAACCTTTATAAAACACTAGTTCGGCCCCAGCTGGAGTATTGTGTCCAATTCTGGGCACCACACTTTAGGAAGGACGCGAAGGCTTTGAAGAGGGTACAGAAGAGATTTACTAGAATATTTCCAGGGATGAGGGATTACAGTTAGGTGGATAGACTAGAGAAGCTGGGGTTGTTCTCCTTGGTGCAGCAAAGGTTGAGGAGATTTGATAGAGGTGTTTAAAATCATGAAGGATTTAGACAGAGTAAATAAGGAGAAACTGTTTCCAATTGCAGGGATATGGGGAAAGAGCGGGGAGTGTGGAACTAACTGGATTGCTCTTTGAAAGAGCCAGTGCAGACTCAATGGGCCAAATGGCCTCCCTCTGTGCTGTACTATTCTATGATCCTATGACCAGATAATCTGTTTTAGTGATGTTGATTGAGGGATAAATATTGGCCATGACACCGGGGAGAACTCCCCTGCTCTTCTTCAAAATAGTGCCATGGGATCTTTTGCGTCCATCTGAGAGAGCAGACGGGGCCTCGGTTTAATGTCTTATCTGAAAGACGGCACCTCTGACAGCGCAGTACTGCACTGGGAGTGTCCGCCTAGATTTTTGTGCTCAAGTCTCTGGGATGTGAACCCATGACCTTCTGACGCAGAGGCGAGGGTGCTACCAACTGAGCCATGGCTCTCTGTGGAGTTTAATTCAGCTCCATTTGTGGTTCTGTGGTTCTTAACAGGCTGCCTGACTATAGCGTAGATTCCGACGCCAGCTGCAGATCTTTTATTACTGGGCCACAGTAGTAGCTGTGGGTTTTTATAGACCTCCAATACCACTGTGTACATCCTGCCTGTCCAGCTAATAATCTTGTAGTTTCCTAAGGGGTAGAAGTTTTGTGTCCCTTTAATTAATATCATTTCACATTCTTAATTTACTGGAATGAAAAAAGATTCATTTGCTGGAATCATAATACATCTGCTAGGAAAGGGACAGTGATGTAATACTTTGGCGTTGCATTACTAAATGTGTTGAAAGGTGTAATCCAACCTGGATGGTAAAAATATCTCGTACCAAGGTTTTAAATAAAACAAATGCTGGCATTGCACAGCAAGTTGACAAGTATCGGAAAGAGCAAGTTAGATTGGCATTTCATATGTGAGCCTTTATCAAAACTGGCTACTGAAATGCTAAACTTTTCTTTCCTCTTCAGTATTGTCATTAGCTGCTTTAAAATGTTCTTTGAATTTTGATTCCCTACTGCCACCTTTCAGCATTTATGCTGTTCAATCCAGTTTCCGTAGCTGAACATCAGATTCAAAGACCCAGTAATAAGTGTGTATTCCCGGCCTCTGGCCTGAGAATGTGGCCAGTGAATTTTGACTGTGCAAGACCTGTACATCAGGGGCCAGTAACAGCGTGAAAGCAGCTAACGACTGCACTACTTTAATTGGCAGTTCAATATTAGGAGGAGAAGAAGACAACGACTTTCATTTATGTAGCGCCTTTCACGACTACCAGGCGTCCCAATGCGCTTTACAGCCAATTCGTGCACAGCAAGCTCCCACAAACAGCAATGTGATAATGACCAAATAATCTCTCTTAGTGATGTTTCCTGAGGGATAAATATTGGCCAGGACACTGGGGATAACTTCCCTGCTCTTCTTTGAAATAGTGCCATGGGATCTTTTACATCCACCTGAGAGAGCAGATGGGGCCTTGGTGTAACGTCTCATCTGAAAGACGGCACCTCCACCAGTGCAGCACTCCCTCAGCACTGCACTGGAGTTTCAGCCTAGATTTTTGTGCTCAAGTCTCTGGAGTGGGACTTGAACCCACAACATTCTGACTCAGAAGGTTAGTGTTATAAAATGTCTGGTGCTGTTATTTTGCTCTGCTCAAAACTGGAATTTTGCACGGTGGGGGCTGGGGGGGGGAGTTGAGGGTAGGCGCATAGCAAGAATTGGCAGAAGCAGGTGCTGCACCATTGGTATCGGAGCCTTCAGCTATCTTGCCCCATAGTGGGGTAGAACAACAGTGTATCTTGTGTCTACAATTGGATTGGATGTTGGTTGAGGGATAACTATCGGCCAGGCCACCGGGGAGAACTCTCCTGTTCTTCAAAATAGTGGTCATGAAATAGTGTCATGGGATCTTTTGCGTGTACCCGAGAGGGCAGACGGGGCCTCGGTTTAACGTCTCATTCGAAAGTTGGCTGTTCACAATTTACATTAACAATTTAGACTTTGGAATCAAAAACATAATTTCTAAATTTGCGGATGATATCAAATTGGAGGGGATAGACAATACTGAGGAGGACTGCAACAAATTACAGGAGGACATTAATAAACTTGCAAAATGGGCAAATAATTGGCAAATGAAGTTCAACACAGACAAATTGTGTAATGAGACAGGGTTAATTAGCAATCTCATAGTAAAGGATCCTCTGGGGCAGAGTGATCATAATATGATACAATTTCACATTAATTTTGAGAGTGACTTGCCTAAGTCCGAAGCTAGAGTCTTAAACTTAAATAAAGCCAATTACTTGGTATGAGGGGCGAGATGGCTAAGGTAAATTAGAAAAATAGATTAAAAGGTATGGCAGTAGATAAGCAGTGGCTAGCATTTAAAGAAATAATTCATAATTTTCAACAAAAATACATTCCATTGAGAAACAAAAACTCCACGGGAAAAGTGATCCAACTGTGGCTAACTAAAGAAGTTAAGGATAGCATTAGATTGAAAGAAGAAGCTTATAATGTTGCGAAGAATAATGGTAAGCCTGAGGATTGGGAGAGTTTCAGAAACCAGCAAAGGTTGACCAAAAAATTGTTGAAAAGGGAAAAAATAGAACATGAGAGAAAACTAGCAAGAAATATAAAAGCAGATTCTAAGAGTTTCTAAGAATTTCTAAAAGTATGTAAAAAGGAAAAGAGTAGCAAAAGTAAACATTGGTTGGTCCCTTAGAGGCTGAGACAGGAGAAATTATTATGGGGAATAAGGAAATGGCAGAAACGTTAAACAAATATTTTGTATCTGTCTTCACAGTAGAAGACACAAAAAGCATACCAAAAATGGTGGGGAACCAAGGGTCTAATGAGGGTGAGGAACTTAACATAGAAGATAGGAGCAGGAGTAGGCCATTCGGCCCCTCGAGCCTGTTCCGCCATTCAATGAGATCATGGCTGATCATCCAAATTCAGTACCCTGTCCCTGCTTTCTCCCCATATCCCTTGATCCCTTTAGCCTTAAGAAATATATCTAACTCCTTCTTGAATATATTTAATGAATTGCCTTGTGTGGTAGAGAATTCCACAGGTTCACCACTCTCTGGGTGAAGAAATTCCTCCTCATCTCTGTCCTAAATGGCTTACCCCTTATCCTTAGACTGTGACCCCTGGTTCTGGACTCCCCCGCCATCGGGAACATCCTTCCTGCATCTAGTCTGTCTAGTCCTGTTAGAATTTTATAAGTTTCAATGAGATCCTCTCTCATTCTTCTAAACTCTAGCGAATATAAGCCTAATCGACCCAATCTCTCCTCATATGTCATTCCTGCCATCCCACATATCAGTCTGGTGAATCTTTGCTGCACTCTCTCCATGGCAAGAACATCCTTCCTCAGATAAGGTGACCAAAACTGCACACAATACTCAAGGTGTGGTCTCACCAAGGCCCTGTACAACTGCAGCAAGACATCCTTGCTCCTGTACTCGAATCCTCTCGCTATGAAGGCCAACATACCATTTGCCTTCTTAACCGCCTGCTGCACCTGCATGCTTACCTTCAGCGACTGGTACACAAGGACACCCAGGTCTCGTTGCACTTCCCCTTTTCCCAATCTATTGCCGTTCAGATAATAATCTGTCTTCCTGTTTTTGCCACCGTAATTAATATAAGTAGAGAAAAAGTACTAGAGAAACTAATGGGACTAAAAGCCGACAAATCCCCTGGACCTGACGGCCTACATCCTAGGGTTCTAAAAGAGGTGGCTGAAGAGATAGTGGATGCATTGGTTTTGATCTTCCAAAATTCCCTAGATTCTAGAATGGTCCCAGCGGATTGGAAGGTCGCAAATGTAACACTGCTATTCAAGAAAGGAGGGAGAGAAAAAACAGGGAACTACAGGCCAGTTAGCCTGACAATAGTCGCGGGAAAATGCTGGAATCCATTGTTAAGGAAGTGGTATCAAGTCACTTAGAAAATCATAACATGATTAGGCAGAGTCAACATGGTTTTATGAAAGGGAAATCGTGTCTGACAAATTTATTAGAGTTTTTTGAGGATGTAACTAGCAGGGTAGATAAAGGGGAACCAGTGGATGTAGTATATTTGGATTTCCAAAAGGCATTTGATAAGGTGCCACATAAAAGGTTATTACACAAGATTAGGGCTCATGGGGTTGGGGGTAATATAGTAGCATGGATAGAGGATTGGTTAACGGACAGAAAACAGAGAGTAGGGATAAACAGATCTTTTTCAGGTTGGCAGGCTGTAACTAGTGGGGTGCCGCAAGGATCAGTGTTGGGCCTCAGCTATTTACAATCTATATTAATGACCTAGATGAAGGGACCGAGTGTAATGTATCCAAGTTTGCTGATGATACAAAGCTAGGTGGGACAGTAAGCTGTGAGGAGAACACAAAGAGTTTGCAAAGGGATATAGATAGACTAAGTGAGTGGGCAGTAAGGTGGCAGATGGAGTATAATGTTGGGAAATGTGAGGTTATTCACTTTGGTAGGAAGAATAGAAAAACAGAATATTTTTAAATGGTGAGAAACTTTCAAATGTTGGTGTTCAGATAGATTTGGGTGTCCTCGTGCAAGAAACACAAAGCTAGCATGCAGGTACAGCAAGCAATAAGGAAGGCAAATGGCATGTTGGCCTTTATTGCAAGGGGGTTGGCCTATAAGAGTAAGGAAGTGTTGCTACAATTGTACAGGGCCTTGGTGAGACCGCACCCTGGAGTACTGTGCACAGTTTTGGTCTCCTTATCTAAAGAAGGATATACTTGCGTTGGAGGCGGTGCAACGAAGGTTCACTAGATTGATTCCTGGGATGAGAGGGCTGTCCTATGATGAGAGATTGTGTAGAATGGGTCTATACTCTGGCGTTTTGAAAAATGAGAGGTGATCTCATTGAAACATACAAGATTCTGAAGGGGATTGACAGGGTAGATGCTGAGAGGTTGTTTCCCCTGGCTGGAGTGTCTAGAACTAGGGGGCATAGTCTTAGGATAAGGGGTAGGCCATTTAAGACTGAGATGAGGAGGAATTTCTTCACTCAGAGGGTTGTGAATCTTTGGAATTCTGTGCCCCAGAGGGCTGTGAATGCTGAGTCTTTGAGTATATTCAAGGCTGAGATAGATAGATTTTTCGGACTCTAGGGGAATCGAGGAATATGGAGATCGGGTGGGAAAGTGGAGTTGAGGTCGATGATCAGCCATGATCTTATTAAATGGCGGAGCAGGCTCGCGGGGCCATATGGCCTACTCCTGCTCTTATTTCCTATGTTCTTAAATATGAGGTATTACATTTTGGTAGGAAGAATTGTGAGGTCACATCACTTGGAGGGTGCAAGTCTAGCTGGGGTAGAGGAACAAAGGGATCTCGGAGTACAAATACACAAATCACTAAAAGTTGCGCCACAGGTTAGCAAGGCCATTAAAAAAGCAAACCAAGCACTAGGGTTTATTTCTAAAGGGATTGAATTGAAAAGTAGGGAAGTTATGCTAAACTTGTATCGAACCTTGGTTTGACCAGATTTGGAGTGCTGTGTGCAGTCCTGGTCGCCATATTATAAAAAGGATATAGAAGCACTGGAGAGGGTACAGAGAAGATTTACAAGGATGATACCAGAAATGCGAGGGTATTAATATCACAAAAGGATGAACAGGCTGGGTCTCTTTTCTCTTGGAAAAAAGAAGGCTGAGGGGTGACCTAATCGAGGTCTTTAAAATTATGAAAATTTTGATAGAGTGGATACAGAGAGAATGTTTTCACTTGTGGGGAAGAGTATAACTAGAGGCCATCAATATAAGATAGTCACCAAGAAATCCAATAGGGAATTCAGAAGAAACTTCTTTACCTAAAGAGTGTTGAGAATGTGGAACTCGCTTCCACAGCGAGTGGTTGAAGCGAATAGTATAGGCATGTTTAAGGGGAGGCTGGACAAACATCTGAGGGAGAAGGGAATAGAGGGTTATGCTGATAGATTTAGATGAGGAAAGACGGGAGGAGGCTCGAGTGGAGCATAAACACCGGCATGGACTGGTTGGGCCGAATGGCCTGTTTCTGTGCCATATATCCGATGTAATCCTATGTAATGTAATCTCTGACAGTGCAGCACTCCCTCAGTATAAGAATATAAAATATAACTTTCAAAACTTAATTTTTAATGGGCATTGGTTGGTGGGTGTTTTCTGGTTTTAATTTTTAGTCATTGAAAATCGGGGATAATGTTTAAAAAAAGAAAAGTGAGAAGTCGCACAACACCAGGTTATAGTCCAACAGTTTTATTTGAAATCACAAGCTTTCGGAGCGAAGCTCCTTCGTCAGGTGACGAAGGAGCAGCGCTCTGAAAGCTTGTGATTTCAAATAAAACTGTTGGACTATAACCTGGTGTTGTGCGACTTCTCACTTTTGTCCACCCCAGTCCAACACCGGCATCTCCGCATCATAAAAAAAGAAAGTACAGGAAACTCTTTGGTATCCGGCACCGACGGTACCGGCGTGGTGCCGGTTGATCGAAAGTTCCGGATAACAGAGAGTTATATCTACCGAGGCTATTTTTAACAAAGAAAAATTAAAAAAATCAAGAAATGTGCAGTATACAGTATTTGGTTACTCACCTACAGAATGTTGTGTTAAATGGATGGTGGAAGATGCTTGATTAAGTACAGTACTGCCAGTTGAGAGTAATCCATAACTCTTTAATTACTTAACAGTAAGTGAGACTCCCGGCAGCGCGGGAGAATCAACTCCTGCTACTGCAGTGTTTCGGACTTCCGACAGCCCCAGGAGGCCGAGTAGTGGCACTTTTGAAAACTACCCCTACTGACTAAATCGGCGTTCGCGGACTCGGGATCGGCAACATTGCCGGTTATTTGAGAGGAGTTTTCGGAGTACTCGGCGTTCGCGGAGACTCGGACTGCGACTCGGCAACATTGCCGGTTATTTGAGAGGAGTTTTCGGAGGATGATTTTTGCCGGTTAAGCGAGAATTCCGGATATTTGGGTGCCGGATAAACAAGAGTTTCCTGTACACACTTTTTTACATTTTAGTTGTTTTCAGTAACTGAAACCTGCCAGAAATGCCTTTGTTTCTTGAAATTGATGCAGAGTGGATATCTCTCTTGTTTGCAGTAGGTCTGCACATGCACTGAAAAGGAAACGCTTCCTTCAAATGAACATGCTCGGTCTTTTTTTTTCCCAAAGGTCTACTTCTAATTGTGAAACCATATAACTGCCTGCCCCCTTCCTGTTTTATAGCACTTAGCAATACACTAAAACCATGTGGGAGAATAAATGAAAACTGACTGGTTGCGAAAGACACTAGGAGCGTCCTACCAATTGCTCCAAGCCTTGTATGGATCTTGTGTTGAATTGTGTAACAACAAAATATTCGCATGACTCTCATTGCACTTCCACAATCCTCGTTTCGCAATATTTTTCTTCCTCTACCAAAATATTTTTAAATCAACAATGCCTAAACGTGATAGTTTAGTGATTATTAATCGATATTCTTACAATGTTGATTCACTAGCATGATAGGATTAAGAGGCTGTAACTACAATGTAATGCAATGAGAGTCATGCGAATATTTTGTTGTTGCACAATTCAACACAAGATACACGCAAGGCTTGGAGCAACTGGTATAACTACAATATACATGAAAAACTATGGCCGTATTTACAGAAGCAGAGATTTGATAGAAGTGTTTGAGAGGGGACTAGTGAAATACTGGTTAGTGAATCAGTGATGAAAGGCATTAATTTAGGAGTCATTCTAGAAGTGTAGGGAGGGAAGATTTCTTTTCCATACAATGCCTTGAGAATGAAAGAAAGACTTGCATTTATATAGCGCTTTTCACAACCTCAGGACGTCCCAAAGCTCTTTACAGCCAATTAAGCACTTTTGAAGTGAAGTGTAGTCACTGTTGTAATGTAGAGAAACGCGGCAGTCAGTTTGCGCACAGCAAGCTCCCACAAGCAGCAATGAGATTAATGACCAGATAATCTGTTTGTGTTTTTTGGTCGAGGGATAAGTATTGGAGAACTCTCCAGTTCTTCAAAATAGTGCCATGGGATCTTTTGCGAGACGACAGACGAGGCCTCGGTTTAACACCACATTCAAAAGTCGGTATCTCCAACAGTGCAGCACTCTCTCAGTCTAAAATTTCAGCTCAAGTCTCTGGAGTGGGATTTGAACCTACAATCTTCTGCCCTCAGAGGTGAGAGTGCTACCCACTGAGAATTTGGGGGATATAACGGTTTGATGCAACTGAGTGGCTTGCTGGACCACTTTGGAGAGCAATTATAAGTCAACCACATTGGTGTGGGAGTGGAGTCCCCTTTAGCCCAGGCTGGATAAGAATGGCAGTTTTCCTTCCCTAAAGGACATTAGTGAAGCATTTGGGTTTTTATGACACTGGTCAGCTTTATGGTCACTTTAACTGATACCACTTTTTTTTTATTTTTGGAATTAAAGAAAACAGAATTCAAATTCTTAAACTGCCATGGTGGGATTTGAACTTGCGTTCTCTGGATTATTAGTCCAGTAACATAACCACTACACTATTGTACCAGTAACAATCAGCTTGAGTTCTGATTTTCTATATCCTCCTGTAATATATTGTCACTTCTGTCATCTTCTAAAGACATATAAATTAAAAAATAGTTCACTGCCATGACTTCACCCTCCACAATTGGACGCTCTCCTTCATCCCCAAGTGGTCCAACTCTCACTTTAACAGTTTCTTTACTTTTTACAGGTTTATAAAAACCCTTATTATTTCCTGCTAATCCTTTCCCTTTCTTTTAGCCCTTCTAACCTCCCTTTACACCTTCCCACTACACTTTCTGTATTCAAGATTTTCTTTACTAACTTTATCATATGCCTCCTTTTTAAGTTTTATTCGCTTATCTACAGAACTCTTTTTTATGCACGCCCTCTTTTCCTTTTAAAATAGATTTACTTTGTACTCTCTCCATTTCACTTTTGAAGTTTTCCCACTGCTGATCCATCGACTTGTTTGCTAACTTTTCTGCCCAGTATATTTGGGTCTGATACCGTGTTAATTCAATGAACTTTACCTCTTCATTATCCTTTTCTGTTCTTGCTTTGACCCTAACTATGTTGTGATTGCTATTTCCCAATAACATCTCTGTTGCACCAATTACATCATACTCCTCCATAGTTATTAATGCTTCAGTTTTGTTTCAAATGCTTTGTGCATTCACGCGCATAGTACTAGATCCTAATTTTTTTAGAATGTTGATCTTTATTCTTGTTTGTTTATTTATTACCCTACCCTCATTGCCCTTGAGAAGGTGGTACTGAGCTGCCGCCTTGAACCATTGTAATCCGTGTGGATTATAGCTTTTCGTAGCGGTTTTGATGCAACTGAGTGGCTTTCTAGGCCATTTCAGAGGGCAGTTAAGAATCAACCACATTGCTGTGGGTCTGGAGTCACACTGGGGAAGGATGGCTAGTTTCCTTCCCTAAAGGACATTAGTGAACCAGTTGGGTTTTTACAACAATCGTGGTCGCTTTAACTGATACTAGCCTATTTTTCCAGATTTATTTAATTAACTGAATTTAAATTCCCCAGCTGCCGTGGTGGGATTTGAACTCAAATCTCCAGGCCTCTGGATTACTAGTCCAGTAACATAACCACTGTTATTCTGTGCTGAAAATTCTAGGATTCTTATCTGCGCCAAGTACAGAAAGCATCTAGCGATTTAGTTAACTTCTACACAAAAAGAAAGATGGAAAATGTTGAACTTCCTCCCTTTTTTTTCTTTTATGGAGCACTTTATTTATGTCTTGACCCTTCTGTGGTTCTACGAATAGATACAGTAGATGAAAATGCTTCTCAGTGCAACATGTGTGGGAAACTGGTCCTCTGCCACTATATACTGGGGAAGGTCATTTGCAAGCTGTGGTTCATGAGCTGCACGTGGCTCTTGACTTTCCCCAGGGTTTGTTCTGTTTCTCTCCCAGGCCTTGAAGTTACAAAGTTCGTGCAGTTTCCTCCTCACTCCCAACATGGAGGAGGGTGGGGGGAGAAGAAGAATTGATTCTTTTGTCTGGAAACTCCTTCCTCCCACCTCCACTAAGCAAGTGCTCTCCATTCTGTTATTTTTGCAAAGTATTGTGTAGTGGGATTCAGTTTTATTTTTCATTGTGCTTTCTTCACAGGCCTGCGACTAACCGTGGTTCTCGCTGCCTTCCTGATGATGACTGGCACTTTACTCAGGTGTATCCCCATCAATGACCAAACAATCAAAAGATGGTAAGTCTTTCTCTGGGTTGGGTGAATTGGCACTGAATGAGGTAGTATTGGCTATTTTTGTACTGTGAGACAATTCATCAGTATGGTCTATTCTGTAACTGTCTTTATGGAAAATGTGTCCAACACTGTGTGTACATAGTAATCAGATGCTTTAAAATAGTCTCTGGGGATAATTGTGCAAACCCGCATTTCTAGCCGGGAGCGCAGCTCCAAGACAGGACCATTACATTGTAGTCCTGGTTCTGTACGCACAGCTCCCCGCAGCCAGTGCAGGGGTGCAGAATTACCCCTTCTATATCCTATCCAGACAGCTTTTCCTAAGTTGACAGCTTAATGTGAGGGAAGAGTATGGGCTTCTAGAACACTTTTAAACCTAGAATATTCTCGAAGGTAATGCAAGGATTTTAGTGCTCAAGCGAAGTCCCTGAAAGGTTACAGTGAGAATTGTATCAAAATATTGTAGCATATTAGCACAACTACCTAGTGAACTTTGGAGTGCTGCAAGTCCATTCAGATGCATGCTTTGGAGGATGCCTTAATCAGAGTTGGCAACACAGGTTGAGTGCAAAACCAACGGTTGACTGTCTTTTTCTTTAAAAGTGAAATTGCGTAATGCCATATAGAAAATACATAGAATTTTATAAAGATCGCGAGTCGACAGATCAGGTTCGTCCTGGGGTTTGGAGTCTCTCGGAATAAGAATTTGCCTTTATATTACTTCTGATGTAGCTGAAATTTGACACTTCAACAAATCCAGTCAAACTGGCAAACATTTAGCTGAGTGTTCATATTTAAAGTGAATGGATTTTGAAACCTTACTAAAGCCTCCACATAGTCGAACAAGAATGATTAAAACTTGGATATTAAAAACCAAAGTCTCGATATTTGCTTTTGCGCAACCTATTGAATCAAATTTCACTTGATTTTTTTTTAGAGAAAACCAATAATATCCCTTTTATCTGCACCAACTTGAGTGTAGACTGAAGTTTCTGTCAATGTTTAATCTGTCGGAATATTTATAATTGAGTATATAAAGAGAGCAAATCTGTGGTATAAAACAAAACTACATTATATTCGACAGTTGTGTTCTTGGATATGACCAAAATCATTAAAGGTTTAAGTATTAAATGAATCCGTTTAAAGGATTGTGTAATCTTAAGAACAGACGTGATTGATTTTATGACTTGTCTAATGAGCCTAGCTGCTACTCTGTTTTAAGAGTTTTTATATTTAATTGAAGTTAACTGCCTTTGCACGTCCTCCTGTAAGGACCGCTAGGGAGAATCAGGAAAATGCTGACTGCAGCGCATATGAAAGCAATGTTAAACATCTAAGGAACATTAGTACTGTGCTTAACATGTTAGAGGATTACTGCAATATAAAGGAGAATCTTAACGGGGTTAAATGGGACAGCAGTAATGGCAGTCCCCTTGAGCATAGTGAAATTTTAAAATGAAGTTGGATTGGATGGTGTTGTGAGTTGGGGGGACACAGCAGGCAGCAGATATATATTCCAAAAGACCTCAAATATCAGATTGTGGTCTGGACTTCCCTCTGGCGGCAAACCGATTTGGGACGGAGCTGTGGACCTGACCCATTTCCTGGTTCGGACTTAATTACAGATGCAGGGCTCCTGGTGGGATCTCCACACGGAGGCAGCCCGCCACTGCAGCAGGACACCCACTGGAACACCTTAAGAAGGAGGAGGCACAATTAAAGAGGGCAGAAACACCTCAAAAGATTTTAATTACAAGATCAAAAAAAGGCTCTAAGCTGCGGCCACTATTGAAGCAGATATGGGGGCAGAAGAGATGGAGAGGTGGCCACGAATGGGCCCTCTCCCACCATCGGGGCCATCAGTGGTCTTACTGCTGCTGCTTCAGCATTTCCCGGCATCCCTCCTCTGGTGTTACCTGGTGTCGGCAATACTGCATCAGAAAAGCACGGAAATTGGCTAGTTTCCTTAGCCCCCCATGCTGTCAATTCAATACAGCCAGACAGTCAAGGGTTGGGCTGGGAGAATGGGAAACCTCTGCCACCGGTTTTAGGGCCTAGATCCAGTGGTAGACTCCCTGCCCCATTTTCCATCCAATGACACTGCTGTGGCAAAGGAAAATCCAGTCTCTGTTTTTCGAAGGGAAGGAAAAAGCTTGGATTGTTTTTGTTCAAGGCACTCCAACTCTCTTGGAAAATAATGATCTCTGCTTGCGCTTTAATAACTCTAATATGAAGAGGATACTGGATTAGCTCCTCTTGAATCCAAGACAATGTGGCTTCTATTGGGGCAAATTGAAGATAGTAAAGAGCCCTTAGTCTCCTAAGAAGCCGTTCCGGGAAGCAACCCTCCAGTGATGTCATTGGAGTAACCCAACAAGGAACGAACACCATCAAAGACCTACCAATATTCTTCTTCTGCTACTATTTTCTTCAATAAAATGGGGCAGAACTTTGAATAAAAAGTACACTCCCAAACTTTGATTTTCCCTTACTCTAAAACTCACTACATCAGGACTACAATTCCTGAGGCTAGATTCTGAACTGTGGGTCTCTTTGCTTAACCTGAGTTCAAAGAGTGTCTGTCACTCTCAACAAAAAGAAATAACTTGGTGCCTCACATGGTGGAAAAAATGGAAATTAGACACTTTCTATTGATCATCTTCCCCCATCGTTTATTTAAAACCAAAAGAGGATTCATTGGAAATCATTTCAAAGATTGGAACCAAGGCATTCCTCCATCTATAGTCCAGGGTGCTATTAGTGGCTTACCAGCTAATCTTAATGGGACTTGGAAGGAAAGACCTGTTTCTGCAGGTCAGGGTTTTTCTTGCTTCGGTTCCAGATAACCCTGCAAGGTAGGGTCTTAACTGGCCAAGCAGCAGAATAAGTACCAGTATTTTGTCTGCTGTAACCTCCTCTAGCCCTACAGTACTCTGAGATCTCTGCGCTCCTCCAATTCTGGCCTCTTGTGCATCCCTGATTATAATGGCTCCACCATTGGCGGCTGTGCCTTCAGCTGCCTGGGCCCTAAACTCTGGAATTCCCTCCATAAGCCTCTCTACCTCTCTCTCCTCCTTAAAACCTACCTCTTTGACCAAACCTTTGCTCACCTGTCCAAATATCTCCTTATGTGGCTCGGTGTCAAATATTGTTTGCTAAGGCTCCCGTGAAGCACCTTGGAACGTCTAATAAGGCACCATATAAATGCAAGTAGTTGTTGCTAAGCCGGTTGCTTTTAGCTGGTGAAACACTATGCGTACTTGGGGCTCCTGAAGTTTTAGCTGTTGCTAACCTGCACCTCAGCTCTCTGAACCTAGGCAAGAGGAGCCCTACCAATGTTTTCTAAGTAGATTCGTAAGCACCGTAATGGGTTTTTGTGTGTGTGTGTGTCAAGACACCTGTCTGAACAAATAAGAGCCTAAGGCATTACTGTACAAGTACTTATTTTAATTAACACCTGACTGTTGTTAGAGGAAATGATTTGCAGTGGCAAGTGATCTGTTATTGCACAAATGCACTTGGATGCCAGCATTTTCACTGCTGCAGGGACATGGGCAGTAATTACACTACACCTGGTAAGTATGGAAATTCAGAGGATATTTCGCCATAACAAATCACTTGCCCTACTCGTATTGCCAAATGCTATCTGGACCCATCGTACTCCTCTAATCCTACTGGCAACTTTTGGCCCGTAAACTAAAATTTCAAGTCTATAAAGGAATTACACCATTCTGCAAATTTCAGTTTCTATGACGCTTATTTTATTTTTGCATGTGCACATCTTGCACTCTTCTCGAGGAATTCCACAAAGTTATTGATTGACAGAATTCTTTTTTTGTTCACATTTCTGGTAAATCCTTAGCCAACATGTGTAGTGTTATGTACATCACTTTCTCTAGAGGGGCTTTGTTGTGAACTGCTGGTAATCTACTCGAATGGTACCAGGGATGAGGGACTCAGTTATGTGGAGAGATTAGAGAAGCTGGGATTGTTCTCCTTAGAGCAGAGGATAAGGGGAGATTTAATAGGTGTTCAAACTTATGAGGGGTTTTGATAAAGTAAGGAGAAACCATTTCCACTGGCAGGAGGGTCGGTAACCAGAGGACACAGATTTAAGGTAATTGGCAAAAGAACCAGAGGGTAGATGGAGAATTTTTTTTTTATGCAGTGATTGGTTATGACCAGAAACGCACTGCCTGAAAGGGTGGTGAACATAACCTAAGAAGTAAGAGCAGGAGTAGTCCTTACGGCCCCTCGAGCCTGCTCCGCCATTCAATAAGATCATGGCTGATCATCGACCTCAACTCCACATTCCCGCCCGATCTACATATCTCTTGATTCCCCTAGAGTCGAAAAATCTATCTATCTCAGCCTTGAATATACTCAAAGACTCAGCATTCACAGCCCTCTGGGGCACAGAATTCCAAAGATTCACAACCCTCTGAGTGAAGAAATTCCTCCTCATCTCAGTCTTAAATGGCTGACCCCTTATCCTGAGACTATGCCCCCTAGTTCTAGACACTTCAGCCAGGGGAAACAACCTCTCAGCATCTACTCAGTCCATCCCCTTCAGAATCTTGTATGTTTCAATGAGATCATCTCTCATTCTTCTTAACTCCAGAAAGTTTAGGCCCATTCTACTCAATCTCTCCTCATAGGCCAACCTTCTCATCCCAGGAATCAATCTAGTGAACCTTCGTTGCACCGCCTCAAAGGCAAGTTTATCCTTCCTTAGATAAGGAGACCAGAACTGTGCACAGTACTCCAGGTGTGGTCTCACCAAGGCCCTGTACAATTGTAGCAAGACTTCCTTACTCCTATACTCCAACCCCCTTGCAATAAAGGCCAACATGCCATTTGCCTTCCTTACTGCTTGCTGTACCTGCATGCTTGCTTTCTGTGTTTCTTGCACGAGGACACCCAAATCTCTCTGAACACCAACATTTGAAAGTTTCTCACCATTTAAATGTTCTATTTTTCTATTCTTCCTACCAAAGCTGAATCAATAATAACTTTCAGAAGTTAATTGGCTAAGTACTTGAAAAGGAAAAAGTTGCAGGGCTATGGACAAAGAGCGAGGGAATGGGACTAATTGGATAGCTCTTTCAAAGAGCAGGCACGATGAGCTGAATGGCCTCCTCCTGTGTTCTATGATTCTAATCCTTGTGATGGTAGAGTCCATTTCAGATTACAAATTGTTCTAGCACACTAAAAGGTTAGAATTTTGTCCCCTTTCAGGTACACTAATATGCCTTTGGTCAATGAATTTATTGACATGCTCTAGTTGCAGTAACAGGCTCCTTCCTCTTTGTAAATGGGAGCTTGAAAAGAAATGTCAGTGGTACCTGGCATTGAATGCATTCATCAGCAATGCCTTACTGTAGTGCACTATGTTCTGTAAGTTTTTTTTTATCACTGCTGAAGTAATCTACTGATTTGTCAACGTGTTGTCATGGGGTTTAAAGCATTATTGAGTTGCCATTTTGTTCGGGCTGACAAAGCTGCGATTGTCCTGGCCAACCAAGGACGACTGTGAAGCCTTTTGAAAATATTCTTGGCACTGTGCAAGATGAAATGTTTCCAAAAAGGCTATTTCAACTATTTGGCTTGGTACCAATGGCAAAGGTAGTTCCAACAAATGGGTTTTCGTACTTTAATGCACCGTATCTTTATTGGACAGTTCTCTTTACTATTGCAAACATTAAGCCCCTGCATTGGATACTAAACCTGTTGGATGAATAGCTAGTCCTGGCTGGCCTAGACTGGAGCACCTTCTGGCTTTAGTCTGAAAGTTGTTCATTGCTTCTGAAGAGCTGCTGTTTTCGAACTTCACTTCATAGCTGGCTTTATTCACTTGTACAGTCTTTGTTTTAATTTCATATTGCCATTCATTTTTTATTTTGTTGAAATTCTGATACTTGAAAATGATTCTGAATAAGATTTCATCGGCGTTAATACGCATAGTAAATGTTGGCATCTATTCACTGTTGTAATTTTTGTTCTATGCTTTTAAGGTTGATCCACGCTGGACAGCTGCTCAATGGATTAGCTGGTCCTGCCATTGTGAACGCTCCTCCATTTCTCTCGACAACCTGGTTTCCTCCAGACCAGAGAGCTACAGCCACTGCCATTGCATCGCTGTTCAACTACTTTGGTGGGGCTTGTGCATTTTTGGTAGGCCCTTTGGTAGTTCCGGCACCCAATGGCACTACGCCTCTGCTTACTGCCTCCAACAATTACATTGACTCTATAAAGGATCGTATTCAAGCTCTATTATACGCAGGTGAATAACGTGAACTTAAAAAAAAAAAAAAAATTTGCTCTGTTTCCTTGTTCTTAATCTTTACTGATGTTTGCCTCAATACCCGGAAGTGTATGCAGTACACCTTCTAGTATTCTCTCCTTATGAGAAGACCTAGCCTCTACTCTGTGCTTTCCCACGCGGGCTTGGTTGAGATGGTGATAGTAACGTGAGGAATTGTAGAAACCTTCAGTCTTGAGAGAAACCACCTAAAAGGGGAACCTTGTAGAGTTGTATAAGAGAATAAACTGTCTAGAAAAGTTAAGTCTGGAACACTACTTCGAGTTAAACCTTGACAATAAAATGAGCGGACAGGTTTGAACTTCTTGCTGTCAGGAAGTAGTTTATGCAGAGTGATCAAAGGAACCTTAGAATCGCTTACAAAACAGCTGTTGTGGGTGGACTAAGTTTTTTTTTCGCTGAATGGCCCCACCTCCTCCATACCTATCTTGTGAATCTCTCCCTCCCCTTACCACTCTTGGTATACAACATGCGTCTCCAGGATATAACATGTAAAGAAACTGAGCATAGTTAATGAATAAATTGAAATATTGAATGACGGAGCAGGCTCGAAGGGGCCGTATGACCTACTCCTGCTCCTAATTCTTATGTTCTTAGTTAGTGAATGCTTCTATTGCTTCTTGACTGCTATCTCTTTCCGCCCCTTTCTGTTAGACATTCTAGTATTTTGGAAATTATTGCCTAGTGATGTATATCATGCAAATGTCTTAAGTGGCTTCTCCAGACACTCAGGACTTTTGGCATGCCTAGGAATTTGTTTCAGATCAGGGCTTTGGATACAAATTAATAGCCTGTCTAATCGTTCCATGCAAGCTCTGTTTTTTCACGGATTGCTCGTTGACAAGTTTATACACCTAACTGACTGACAGAACACGTTACTGGATCACAAGATATACCACTTGCTGGAGAAAGCTTCAGATCCTGTTCAATGTTGTTGATGTAAATTTGTCCACAAATAATGCGCACAGTTGCTGTGTACTCTCCCAAATAATTGGAATATAACACAGAACATTAAGTCGACAACAGTGAAAATCCATAAATCTTGCTCCATCCAGAGTTTATGTATGATTACTGTATCATGGAATTCTGCTGTCTTGTTTTGCAGTGGTCTCTTTTACCCACCTTTCATCCATATGACGTTGATACCCTTACCTAATAAAAAAAAAAATCTGTCAATCTCCGTCTTGAAAATTTCAATTGACCCAGCATCCACAGCCTTTTGGGGGAGAGAATTCCACATTTCCACTACCCTTTGTGTGGAAAAAGTGCTTCCTGAATGACCTAGCTCTAATTTTAAGATTGTGCCCGCTTGTTCTGGGTTCCCCCACCAGAGGAAATAGCTTCTCTGTATACTGTATGGAATTCTTTTATAATTTTAAACACCTCAATTAGATCACACCTGTTGACAGCAGAGGCAGTTTTGAGCCAACGCCATTATCCATTTACAGTATTGCATGCTCCAGATTAATGCCATTAATGGAGCTAGCTAGTGCCAATAACTTGACTCAAAGGCTACAGAATAATAGCCCTTTTGGAGAAAAGCACTTCCTCCATTATGTATTCCTGCTGCAGTTTATTTCAATCACACCTCACTGTTGTGTCTCTTGTGGCCCTGTAATGGGTTTTGTCAATCCATGCCCTGTGACCAAACTTTTTCTTTTTAAACCCCGTTTTTACTAAGGTCATTATCAGAGCAGCTGCTCAATAGCAATTTTGTACAACTTAAGCAGTTGGTATATGAATGTGCTGGCTTACCGGAAAGGATCTCGTGTTCAGCTCAGCAACCACGTTTTGTTTTTCTTTTGAACTGATTGCGTTGCACGCTGATTGCATCGTGCTCTCTCAAATGTTAGAATGCCCTTTGTGTTGTCTGTTGCAAAGTCGCAATTCTACTAAAACTGCCACATTTTTGGAACAAGATCCAGTAGTCCTTTCGCTGTACTTTTTCACAATGCCAAAAAATTGCACTCCCACTGAAATCTTAATGGGGAAATTAAGCAGCTGATTAACGTGCAGCTCTTAAATGTCCACTTCTGTAGAGCGAATCACAGCTGAAATGTCATTAATTTAAATTGAGTCCTTCTAATCAGCTAACAGAATTCTTGAAACGGTGCCGTTCTCTTTTTGAATATCTATCTTGCTTAAAAAGGAAAGCGCTGGAGACAACAGGGCCAGACTTGGTTGCCAAGACTAATCATGCACGGTTGCTGAAACAATGAATGCTGCTGAAATGACAATTGTTGTGGCACCCTGGGTTGGCTCTATTTCAGCAGATTCCTCTCCATGTGTACTCAACCTGCCTTATTGCCCACGTTTGATACTTTAGCTGATCAAATTAAATTGGGGAGGTGGTGGGGAAGCTTTTACAGTTGGTTCTAACTTTTATTTTCTTGTCTTCAAAGAGAAGGGAGTGCCATCAAGACAACTTGAGCTGTTGGCTCTCTCTCTAAATTGGCAATCATCAGCCAGCACCGTTCTGTACAGTAATCTTGAACTTAGCGCTGTTGATCTTAATTTGCAATCTTTTGTGATGAGGTCTCGTCCATGTTTCAAAAAAAAAATAGAGGTCTTAATTCTGGGAGTGGGGGATAGTAGGTGGAGGAGGAGACGAAAGTGGTTTGCGGAGAGTGTATGTATGGCAGAGTAGGTACTCGAGAAAATATTTCCACAAGAGTATCCTGGCCGTGAGTGTAATGCAGTTTACCTTCATCTCGTGGACTGCAGCGGTCCAAGAAGACGGCTCACCGCCACCTTCTCGTGGGTAATTAGGGATGGGCAATAAATGCTGGCCTTGCCAGCGATACCCACATCCCATGAACGAATAAAAAAGTGTGACTGGCAATGTTCCCTTTGCTCCAGGGGTCCCGCTCAACCGGTGAGCCCGTTTTTAAGTTGAAAAATCCACGCATTTATGGAATTTTGAATCATATAATGGTTACAGCATTGAAGAAGCTCATCGCGCCCGTGCCGCCTCTCTGCGAGAGCACTTCAGCTAGTCCCACTTCCCCGCAAATTTCTTTCCTTCAGATACTTATCCAACTCCCTTTTGAAAGCCGTGATTGAATTTGCTTTCACCACCCTTTCAGGCAGCGCATTCCAGATCTTAAGCACTCGCTGTGTAAAAAAGTTTTTTCTTGCGTCGCCTTTGGTTCTTTTGCCAATCACATTAAATCTGTGTCCTCTGGTTCTCGACCCTTCTGCCAATGGGAACAGTTTCCCTCTATCTACTCTGTCCAGACCCCTCATGATTTTGAACACCTCTATCAAATCTCCTCTCAACCTTCTCTGCTCCAAGGAGAACAACCCTAGCTTCTCCAGTCGATCAACGTAACTGAAGTTCCTCATTCCTGGAATCATTCTCGTAACTCTTTTCTGCACCTTCTCTAAGGCCTTCACATCATTCCTAAAGCGTGGTGCCCAGAATTGGACACAGTACTCCAGTTGGGGCCGAACCAGTGTTTTATACGGGTTCATCATAATTTCCACACATTTGTACTCTATACCACTATTTATGAAGCCCAGGATCCTGTAAGTCATTTTAAACTGCTTTCTCAACCTGCCCTGCCTCCTTCAACGATTTGTGCACACATACCCCCAGGTCTCTCTGTTCGTGCATCCCTTTCAGGATTGTACCATTGAGTTTATACGTCCTCTCCTCATTATTTCTACCAAAATGTATCACTTCGCACTTATCTGCATTAAATTTCATCTGTCATGTGTCTGCCCATTTCACCAGCCTGTCTATATCTTCCTGAAGTCTATCACTCTCCTCACTATTCACTATACTTCCAAGTTGTGTGCCATCTGCATATTTTGAAATTGTGCCCTGTACACCCACGTCCAAGTCATTAATATATATCAAGAAAAGCAGTGGTCCTACAACCGACCCCTGGGGAACACCACTGTATACCTTCTTCCAGTCCGAAAAACAACCATTCACCACTACTCCCTGTTTCCTATCACTTAGCCAATTTCGTATCCATGCTGCCACTGTCCCTTTTATTGCATGGGTTTCAACTTTGCTGGCAAGCCTATTATGTGGCACTTTGCCAAACACCTTTTGGAAATCCATGTACACTACTTCAACTGCATTACCCTCATCAACCCTCTCTGTTACCTCATCAAAGAACTCAATCAAGTTAGTTAAACACGATTTGCCTTTAACAAATCTGTGCTGGCTTTCCTTAATTAATCCGCACTTGTCCAAGTGACTGTGACTCGCTCCCCTAACTCTCGAATCCCCTATCACTATTGCTTTCCCACTCTTCTTCCCCCCCCCGTACAACTGTGGTGCTGCAGACTTGGCTCTGGCTACACTGCCGAGAGGAACCATCGCCCTCACCAGTACTCAGAATCGAATACTGGTTGGAGAGCGAGATGCACTCTGGACTCCTGCACTACCTGCCTGGTCGTCCTCTTCTGTCTGGTGGTCCCCCATTCCCTTTCTGCCTGCACACTCTTTATCTGCTACCCACGAAGCTCCAAGCCTCGCAGATGCAGCGCAGTGACGCCAGCCTCTGCTCAAGCTCCAAAACCCGGAGCTCGAGCTCCTCCAGCTGATGACACTTCCTGCAAATGTGGTTGTCCAGGACACGGGAAGCGTCTTGGGAGTCTCCACGTGGCACAGGATGTGCATTCCATGGGACTGAGCTCCTCTGCCATGCCTTTACTTAATAGACTGTTAACTAGAAACACTTACCAGCTACTCACCAATCAGCTCCTTCCCTGGTTGTGATGTGACTTTAGCTGTTTTGTAGTTCTGTTTTCGCTGGAGGTAATCCGCCTCCTCGCTGCTCCGGTCTGTGCTCTCTCTTGGCCTCCCGCTCGATTTATACTCCGCCCCCAATCAATCACCTACCTGCTCCTGTGACGTCACTCCTTGTTTTTGTTTTTTTAAGTCTCCTCTCAGTTCCCTTTTAAGCCGTCGCCGCTCCCGCTCAGCTCCGTGCTGTGTTCTGGGCCTTCTCCTCTCGCTCCCTTAATGCTGCCACTCCCGCTCAGGTCCACACAGCCCGTTAAAAGGGGCCACGTGACCCAAAAAAAATTACAGGGAACATTGGTGAGTGGATAAACCAACCTGTTTCAAGTGTCTGGGTCACCGAGTTGTAAATATAATGCGTAGCTACATGTTTATGCTACTTCCTTGGTCTAAGTCCCAAGGATACTTTATTTTTAACAAGGAAGGAAGAGGATCCTTTCTAAGGCAGAGTGATGCTAACAGTGCAACGGTGTGGCCAGCATGACGATGCTAAGACTCTTTGTCCGAATTGGGTTTGATCACCGAGTCTTATTCATTCCACGAGAATAGATTTCTCCAATCAGTGTCAATGTATTTCACGACACTGACTTTTTTTTCCTCTTCCAGAATTTGGTGTGACTGCTTTGCTGTTGGCTGTTGTGATAGCCTACTTCCCATCTCAACCTCCTCTTCCGCCCAGTATAGCTGCTGCAAGCCAGAGGCTCAACTACAGAAGCAGCTTCTGCAGACTTCTTGGGTAAGTTGGTCCTGTGTAGTGTTGGGTAATTTACATTCGGGCTGTCGTGCTGAGAATTCTGTGTACGAGACATCGTTGGATCTTGTTAAGATCTTGATGCTGAGCAGAGCTTTTGTAGCGCCAGGTGATCTGTGATTGACAAGAGCCTTGTGTCATTGTTGAAATGTAGAGTAAACTTCATCCACAAACCATTACTGATGGGTGAGGAAAATCATTACTTCAGGCACCTAGGAAAATTTCTAAAATATCCCTTGATGCTATCAGATTAGATCTATTCTGAACCTGCTACTGTGACTACACTGTTAATCAGTCTTGAAGATCATGTAATTAAGTATTTAAATTGAACTCACTCTGTGCACATTGGTTACTGAATCCAGAATCACTGCGTTAAAGCTGGATATATGAGTTACTTTGTAACTCCTTTTTATCAGGGGCTTTTGTTCTTAAATCTCTCTCCATTTTAACTTTGTGATTTTATCCTGTACGGCACCATATCATCGTAAAAATATTTCCACGGTTTATTTTTTTTCCTTTTTTTGAATGATCTTTCAAGAAGAACTCAACTTGTGACTTGAACCTCCTCAATCTTAAGGTATTAGATATGGTATTGAAAGATGATGAATAAGAACATAAGAAATTTGGGCAGGAGTAGGCCATCAGGCCCTTTGAGCCTGCTCTGCAATTCAACAAGATCATGGCTGATCTTCGACCTCAACTCCACCTTCCCACACTATCCCCATATCCCATAAGAACAATGCAGAATGCAGTTGTGACAGTCAGAAAACCATCTTCACGTTCTTGCTGATTTTACTCCCTTTGTGTCCTTGCGAGTGTAGATCTGCTTCAGGTATCTGAATGCACTGCCTGAAAGGGTGGTGGAGGCAAATTCAATCGTGGCTTTCAAAAGGGAATTGGATAAGTACCTGAAGGAAAAAATTTTGCAGGGCTACAGGGAAAGGGCGGGGGAGTGGGACTAGCTGAAGTGCTCTTGCAGAGAGCCAGCACAGGCTCGACGGGCCGAATGGTCTCCTTCTGTGCTGTAACCATTCTATGATTTGGTGAAGCCAGATCAAAAACCTCTGACCAGAGTAAGGCTTGATCCAGTTATTACAGCTCTTGTCTCTATAGGAGATTGTAGGTTCAGACTGCACTCTAGGACTTAAGTACATAATTTAATCTGATACTTAAGTGAAGTACTTGGGGAATGCTGCATTGACTGAGTTGCTGACCCTCAGATGAGGTACAATCATAGAATAGTACAGCACAGAAGGAGACCATTCGGCCCATCAAATCTGTGCCGGCTCTTTCCAAGAGCAATCCAGTTAGTCCCACTCCCCCCTGCTCTTTCCCCATATCCCTGCAATTTTTTCTCCTTCAAGTATTTATTCAATTCCCTTTTGAAGGCTACTATTGAACCTGTATCCACCACCCTATCAGGCAGTGCATTCCAAATCCTAACCACTCATTGCGTAAAAAGGTTTTTCCTCAAGGTGTTCTTGTTTGCCTGTTCTGACGATTTAAGTTGATGTTCAAGATCCCATGGCACTATTCGGGAAAAAGCCTAGGGTGTTCTGATATTTTGGTCAACATTCCTCCTCTACCATCCCAAAAAGCAAACAGATTAACTGTTCTTTCATCCATTCATCTTTTTTATTTGTTTATGGGATGTGGGTGTCGCTGGCAAGGCCAGCATTTATTGCCCATCCCTATTTGCCCTTGAGAAGGTGGTGGTGAGCCACCATCTTGAACCGCTGCAGTCCGTGTGGTGAAGGTACTCCCACAGTGCTGTTAGGTTGGGAGTTCCAGGATTTTGACCCAGTTTGTGGGATTATATTGAGTGCAAGATGGCCAGATAACAATTGGTGCGTTTCAGAGTAATTTATTGTATGTGAAATGTTGTACAATGTTTGCAAGATATGATAAGGCACTAAATAAATGCAAGTCTTTCTTCAAAATTTTAGTTCTTTCAGATAACTTTATTTTGTAGATACTCCTCTGTCATCCTCTGAAGGCCATAACTGATGCTGTGAAATGGTTCCACAGATGGTGGTAGCCATCTGGTACCTTGCCCAATAGGCCATTCTTTATGTGTGAGCCTCGAAACAATGAATGTTGGCAAGTGTTTCTCTTCACCTCTCCCCTAATAGGAGGAGACATTGTAGCTAAACTCATTCTGCCCATATGTATGCACTTTCTAGCTTGGCTCACTGGATAATAATCATGAGTAGGAACCTTGGCTAACTCCCTACTCAGGTGTTACTCCCTACCCATCTGCCGCTGTGGTTCAGATCATGCTAATGGAGCACAGGCTGGCAATCAAACCTAGAAGCTTCCTGTGTGGTCTTTATGGCTCTGTAATATACTATGCAGCATGTTTACCCATTAAGCCATTGGGTCTGTGACTCACTGAACTCGTATGTATACGTTACAATAAGGGATCCGTAAAGAACATTTGTCATAGCTGCTAGTTGTTAACAGCTTGTGACAATACTCTGATTACGTTTTGTTTAGTAAAGCTTCTAACATGTCTGTTTAGTAAGGCTTCTAAAATAAGAACACAGGAACATAAGAGATAGGAGCATGAGTAGGCTTTTTGGCCCTTCAAGCCTGCTCCGCAGTTCAATAAGATCATGGCTGATCTTTTACCTCAATTCCACCATCCCGCACTATCCCCATATCCCTTGATTCCCTTAATATCCAAAAATCTATCTATCTCTATCTTGAATATACTCAATGACTGAGCATCCACAGCCCTTTTGGGGTAGAGAATTCCAAAGATTCATAACCCTTTGAATGAAGAAATTTCTCCTCCTCTCAGTCCTAAATGGCCGACCCCTTATCCTGAGACTGTGATCCCTAGTTTGTCTGTTATAAAGAAGATACAACCTCAAGCAACTTCTTACAGTATGAGATAACTGTTGTATACAAGTTGGTTCAGTGCCACAGGCATGACTTGCAAGTAATGTTTTGAATATTTTTTTCTTGCCACCGTAGCAATTTCAGATTTCTGATGATTGCATTGGCCTTTGCTGTGCCTCTGGGAATATTAGCGGGTTGGTCAGGAGTACTGGATGTAATTCTAACACCACTCAAAGTGAGCCAGGTAAGAAATTGTGATCGATCTTGTCTCTCCTTTGATCAAAAGTTCAGACATCATTCCCTAAAACAATTCTAATATGCCAACTCCTCTACAGCATGCAGGTATGGCTCCTTGGTGCAACATGCCCAGATTACCTCGAAGAATTAGCCAGATGTAATTGCCCAGGTTGTTACTTCAGGATTATCTTCATTGTTCTCTTGTTTTTTTAGGTGGGCATCTGTCTTTAAGGTTTTTCTGATTCTAGCAAGCCTTCAGTTATAAGTGATGTGAAGGATAATAAATAGATGGATGTTTCTTTAAAGAAAATCTTTGGTGCTGTGTACTGCAGCCTTATCGAGAACACTTATTGAGCAAATTGGTGGTCAGTCATCCTGGTTGGATCTCCTGGTGAGATTAAGAACTAGTGACATGCTGCACACTCTTGGAATGGTGCATGGCCCAGAGATTCAAGAACGTCAAAAATAGGTTTTTATTCTATATTTCAGGTAAATACTTGAAGGGGAAAAAAATTGCAGGGCTTTGGGGAAAGAGCCGGCACAGTCACGATGTGCCGAATGGCCTCCTTCTGTGCTGTATTATTCCTATGCAACAGGTGCCTTTTCCAACTAGGACACCACCTGTAACTGTAGAGTCCAACATTATTGTTCTAAGGCAGCCCATTATAGAGATATCTGAACAATATCTTGTTTTGAAAGAGGCAGTAGTAAGTAAACCAATTCATTGTGTTCTTTAACTTTTCTCTTTTTAGGTTGATGCTGGCTGGATTGGGTTTTGGTCAGTAATTGGTGGCTGTGTTGTTGGAATAGTGATTGCAAGGTCAGTCCTATTTGCATTTATCTATCCAAGAGACTTATAATAATGCATCCAAACATAGATTCTCTGTCAGGTTTCACTTTCAAACCATATAGTCACCTGTTTATGTGAGCGCAATGTTTTCCAGGATGTTGTCCCTTTAAGAACGTTGTGTGTGGGATAAATGCACTGCGTGGCTCAGAACATGCTCCCGGCCCAAGTTTGGAAGGACAAAATGTATAATTGTATTAGTGTGTTTCACAGTTCACACGAGGGAGACAATTTAATGCACCACGGTTGAAGTATCTAGTACTGAGATAAGCAACAGCTGTATGGGCTGGATTTTGTCAATGGGGACGCGTTGGGGGTGGGACTGCTGGTTGTTGGGTTTCAGTCCCGCCCCCAATGGCATCCGCCCAACCCATGCTATTTTCCTTGATTGACTTTGTTAAGCCCGCCCTGTGGGCTTAGCCGGCCAATTAAGGGAAAGCCGGTGACAGAGGACGTCGGCGTATGAGCAGAAATCAGATGGCTGCTGCATCATTCTGTCATCTCTGCCGTTGAGATGAGGCACCTCCGGATCCCCAAGGGTTGAAGCCTGCAGGAAGAAACAAAGGTAAGTAAGCTTTTTCTAACACTTTACACTCACCTCTTATACTTACCTCTCCAGACTTGCACCCATCACTCACCTCCACAGTGGACTTTGCGATCCCTCCCCCCCCCCCACAGACCCACTGCTCACCTCGCTGACCCTGGCGAGGTTCGCAACCGTCGGGAAGCCTGCACTTGCAGGGATAAAATGGGAATAAGCCTCTTAACTGCATGTTAACTACCTGTTAACAGGCAGTTAATTGGCTGTAATCCCCTTCCCGCCTCAAGGAGACGGGTCCCTGCGCGAGTCGGGGACCCGCCTCCCAGGAAGATGGCACGGAGGCGGGTTGGGAGCGGGTTCGGTACCCGCTCCCAGTTTCTGCCATTTTCCCGGCAGTCCCGCCTCCCCAGGGCTGGGAAAATTCCCCCCTATGTTTCTCTAGGTTTAGTGTACTCCATCTCTTTATGGCTCTGAGGCCACCAATGCCCATGGAAACTTGATCTATTGCTAATCCAACAAGGAATGGAAGGATAGGATTTTGTTTAGAAAAATTATCAGATTGGACTTTCAGATGAATGGGCTGCAGGGCTATAATCTTTTATCCCTATCCAGATCAATTTCCCTTTGAGACTCGAGATCTATTTGATGCAAGATGACTATCTCTTTTACAAGATGAAGTGTGATGATATGCTTCAGCTTTGGCATGGGAAACTCCAGTTTCCAGTTACCTTTTTTCAATTTTCGTCCCCTGGTTTGGCTCAAAACAACTGTCCCATCACATATGATCAGTTGTGTCCATTAGGCATAATTAAAGCTTGGTGCTCCATCACAGTGTACTGTATAATGATCAGATGCAAGCCTTTATCCTCCACACAGAAAGAGAGACTTGCATTTATACAGCGTCTCTAAAACCTCAGGACAAACCAAAGCACTTTACAGCCAATGCAGTACTTTTGAAGTGTAGTAATTGGTATAATGTAGGAAAACTACCCCAGTAGTACCTTTCTATTGTTGGTGACAATTGGGAGACCAGGCGCCACTTCTTCAGTCCCTCTCTCCCTTCCACCCCTCACCCCCCAAACACCATGTGATTACATTGACCTATGTTCACGCACGTACTAGTAAGCTTCAGACTTACAGCATAGAATCATAGAAAGTTACAGCACGGAAGGAGGCCATTTCGGCCCATCGTGTCCGCGCCGGCCAACAAAGAGCTATCCAGCCTAATCCCACTTCCCAGCTCTTGGTCCGTAGCCCTGCAGGTTAGAGCATCCCAACTGCACATCCAAGTACTTTTTAAATGTGGTTAGGGTTCCTGCCTCTACCACCCTTTCAGGCAGTGAGTTCCAGACCCCCACAACCCTCTGGGTGAAGAAATTTCCCCTCAAATCCCCTCTAAACCTTCCCCCAATTACTTTAAATCTGTGCCCCCTGGTTTTTGACCCCTCTGCTAAGGGAAATAGATCCTTTCTATCCACTTTATCTATGCCCCTCATAATTTTAAACACCTCAATAAGGTCTCCCCTCAGCCTCCTCTGTTCCAAGGAAAACAGACCCAGCCTATCCAGTCTTTCCTCATAGCTAAGATTCTCTACTCCCGGCAACATCCTTGTAAATCTCCTCTGTACCCTCTCTAGTGCAATCACATCTTTCCTGTAATGTGGTGACCAGAACTGCACGCAATACTCTAGCTGAGGCCTAACTAGTGTTTTATACAGTTGAAGCATAACCCCCCCTGCTCTTGTATTCTATGCCACGGCTAATAAAGGCAAGCATTCCGTATGCCTTCTTAACCACCTTATCTACTTGGCCTGCTACCTTCAGGGATCTGTGGACATGAACGCCAAGATCCCTTTGTTCCTCTACACTACTCAGTGTCCTACCATTTAATGTGTATTCCCTTTCCTTGTTAGCCCTCCCCAAATGCATTACCTCACACTTCTCCGGATTGAATTCCATTTGCCACTGTTCTGCCCACCTGACCAATTTATTGATATCTTCCTGCAGTCTACAGCTTCCTTCTTCAATATCAACTACACAGCCGATTTTAGTATCATCTGCAAACTTCTTAATCATACCCCCTATATTCAAGTCAAGATCGTTGATATATACCACAAAAAGCAAGGGACCTGGTACTGAGCCCTGCGGAACCCCACTGGAAACAGCCTTCCAGTCACAAAAACACCCATCAACCATTGCCCTCTGCTTCCTGTCTCCGAGCCAGTTTTGAATCCAACGTGACACTTTGCCCTGGATCCCATGGGCTTTTAACTTCGTGACCAGTCTGCCATGTGGAACCTTATCAAAAGCCTTGCTAAAGTCCATATACACTACATCAAACGCACTACCCTCATCTACCCTCCTTGTTACCCACTCAAAAAATTCAATTAAGTTTGGCAGACACGACCTTCCCTTAACAAATCCGTGCTGGCTATCCTTGATTAATCCATGTCTTTCTAAATGAAGATTTATCCTGTCCTTCAGAATTCTTTCCAATAATTTTCCCACCACCGAGGTAGAAACATAGAAGATAGGAGCAGGAGTAGGCCATTCGGCCCCTCGAGCCTGCTCTGCCATTCGATGAGATCATGGCTGATCATCCAAACTCAGTACCCTGTACCTGCCTTCTCCCCATATCCCTTGACACCTTTAGTTTTAAGAAATATATCTAACTCATTCTTGAATATATTTAATGACTTGGCCTCAACTACCTTCTGTGGTAGAGAATTCCACCGGTTCACCACTCTCTGGGTGAAGAAATTCTTCCTAATTTCTGTCCTGAATGGCTTACCCCTTATCCTTAGATTATGACCCCTGGTTCTGGACTCTCCGACCATCGGGAACATTCTTCCTGCATCTAGTTTGTCCAGACCTGTCAGAATTTTATATGTTTCGATGAGATCCCCCCTCATTCTTCTATACTCCAGCGAGTATAAGCCCAATCGACCCAATCTCTCCTCATATGTCATTCCTGCCATCCCAGGTATCAGCCTTGTGAATCTTTGCTGAACTCCTTCCATGGCAAGAACATCCTTCCTCAGATAAGGCGACCAAAACTGCACACACTACTCAAGGTGTGGTCTCACCAAGGCCCTGTACAACTGCAGCAGGACATCCCTGTTCCTATACTCAAACCCTTTCGCTATGAAGGCCAACATACCATTTGCCTTCTTCACTGCCTGCTGCACCTGCATGCTTACCTTCAGCGACTGGTGCACAAGGACATCCAGGTCTCGTTGCACTTCCCCTTCTCCCAATCTATTGCCATTCAGATAATAGTCTGCCTTTCTGTTTTTGACACCAAAGTGGATAACCTCGCATTTATCCACGTTATATTGCATCTGCCACGCTTCTGCCCACTCACCCAACCTGTCCAAATCATCCTGGAGTTTCTCGGTATCCTCCTCGCAGCACACACTCCCACCCAGCTTTGTGTCATCTGCAAACTTGGAGATATTACATTTAGTTCCCTTATCTAGATCATTAATGTATATTGTGAATAGCTGGGGTCCAAGGACCGATCCCTGCGGTACCCCACTAGTCACTGCTTGCCACTCGGAAAAAGACCCATTAATTCCTACTCTCTGCTTTCTGTCCGCCAACCAGTTCTCTATCCAAGTCAATACCTTGCCCCCAATCCCATGTGCCTTAACTTTACACGCTAATCTCTTATGCGGGACCTTATCGAAAGCCTTTTGAAAGTCCAAATACACCACATCTACTGGTTCTCCCTTATCTATTTTCCCAGTTACATCCTCAAAAAATTCCAGTAGATTAGTCAAGCACGATTTACCTTTTGTAAATCCATGTTGACTTTGTCCGATCCTGTCACTGTTTTTCAAGTGCTCTGCTATTACATCTTTTAAAATGGACTCTAGCATTTAGAGTTAGGCTGACTGGCCTGTAATTACTCGGTCTATCCTTTTCTCCCTTTTTAAACAAGGGTACCACATTAGCAGTCCTCCGGCACCACACCTGAAGCCAGAGAGGATTGAAAAATGATGGTCAGGGCCTCTGCTATTTCCTCTTTTGCTTTGCTTAACAGCCTGGGATACATTTCATCCGGGCCTGGGGATTTATCCACTTTTAAAGTTGCGCTAAACCCCTTAATACTTCCTCTCTCACTATGTTTATTTCATCTAATATTTCACACTCCTCTCCCCCCCCCCCCCCCCCCCCCCCCCCGATAGCAATGTCTGCTTCGCCCCTCTCCTTTGTGAAAACAGACGCAAAGTATTCATTAAGAACCCTACCGATGTCTCCCGCCTCCACACAGAGATCTGGAACCTGGCAGGTCTCCCATCGGCTGGCTTAATGTGTGCTGCTGGATTACCCAAGTAAAGGGGAGCAACCTGAACAGGATTTCTGTCCTCCACAAAACCGCTCCAGTGAAGTTGGAAGGACTTGTTAAAATCAAGAAGCTAAGATTCTATTTTCATGGCTTCAGTAGGTGTCTTTGTATTAATTTTCTATTTGAAGGGGGAATCATTTTTAATTGTATTTTCAAGTGTTTATATTTGAATTACATTGCACTTATGGGAGAAGCGCATTGATGCATTTCATGGTACGGCTGTAATTCTCGGTAGCTTTCTCCTGGAATATTAATGTGAAAATTACCACTGAAATATTTTTATTTGTTCACACCCAGACAGCGCACATTAATTTCCATTTATGTCCTCTGGTCCTAGTTTCCTGGCTTACTTTGAACTAATAATCAGGGTGTATTTTATCTATAACATTTTAATATTTTGATGAAGTCTTTTTCTTTCCTGATTCTGAAACTCCAGTTTCTCTGATCTTTCTCATGACTTATCCTCTTTGCCCTTGGGATCAATCTTGTTGCTCTTCTCTGCAGCCTCACCAATACATTTATTTTGTGTGGTGACTAAAATTGAAGACAGTGCTTGTTGGTCTGACCAGTATGTTGTGAAGTATTAGCATAATTGCTATTGATTTGTATTCTACTGTCCGTTTAGTTTTCCTTTTCTCTCTCCAAGATCCTTGAATGTGTTGTTGCCATCCATCTCTATCCTCGCCTCTCCCAAAATTCTCTCTTTGAATCCCTGCATTCAGACTTCTGTCCTGACTAGAGCATCAAGTCTGCCTTGGTCAAAGCACATTTACTACGATACGTTGCCCTTCCTCAACCTATCTGCACCGTTTCACACCATCAGCAACTTGCCGTCTACATCCAACTCACTGAAATTCCCTCCCTAAACCTTGTTCCCCTTGCTACTTCCCTCCCCACCTATAAAAGCATCATCAAAACTAGTCTTCTCAAGCCTGCTTTCGGTCAACTTTCATAATTCTGTTACCACGTGGTTCGTTCTCTCCTATATGAAGCTCTTTGGGATGTTTTATTACATTAAAACTGCTGTACATATACATGTAGTCGGAGGAGTAGAAATATATTCTAATTCTGTTACTATCATAGAATGGCACAGCACAGAAAAAGACCATTCAGCTCATCACGTCTGCGCCAGTATTTTTCTCCATTTGGGCCACCAAATATCCCACTTTTCTGCTTGCTCCCCATACCCGTTTAGGGTACATTTTCCCATGGGACTTCAATTGACACTTGTGTAATATAAATTGGTTGTTGATGTCCAACCTGTGATGTCCGAAGCAAAGCAGACTGAGGTTAGCTCCTCCAGGGAATCGCACTCTGCTTCGTTCCAGTGTCAGGTTGGCCCGGATACCAGATCCACGTTGCATTGACTACAACTGAAGAATTGGTGCTGACATTATAGTTGTGATGTAAATGCACACAAATATTCTTTTCTTTCAACTCCCTATCTAATTCAATGATTCCAAAAGGAAATTGGATATACATTTAGAAAGGGAAAAAACTTACAGGGCTATGGGGCAAGAGCAGGGAGAGTGGGACTAATTGGATAATGCTTTCAAAGAGCTGCCACTGGTATGATGGGCCGAATGGCCTTAAAAAAAAATTTGTTCCTGGGGTTGGGGCGTCGCTGGCAAGGCGCTTGGAAGGTGTTGTCAACAGTGCTATCAAGCGGCACTTACTCACCAATAACCTACTCACTTGGTGCTGTCACCTCTGAGTAAGAGGTTGTGGGTTGTCCCTAAAACAGATCTCGATACGTAATCTGACTTGTTAAAGATGCCGTCTTTCGAATGAGACGTTAAACCGATGCCTGCTAGCTTCCATGACCCTATTCACAGAAGAGGAGGGAGTTCTTCCGTGTCCTGGCCAACATTCCCCTCTCAACCAACAGCAAAGAAAAGACTTGCATTTATATAGCGCCTTTCACGACCACCGGACGTCCCAAAGCCCTTTACAACCAATGAAGTACTTTTTGAAGCATAGTCACTGTTGTAATATAGGAAATCGGCAGCCAAAATTTCACACAGCAAGCTCCCACAAACAACAATGTGATAATGACCAGCTAATCTGTTTTAGTGATGTTGATTGAGGGATAAATATTGGCCAGGACACTGAGGATAAATCCCCTGCTCTTCTTCGAAATAGTGCCATGGGATCTTTTACGTCAACCTGAGAGGGCAGATGGGTCCTCGGTTTAACATCTCATCCAAAAGACGGCACCTCCGACAGTGCAGCACTCCCTCAGGTCTGCACTGGAGTGTCGGCTTAGATTTTTGTGCTCAAGTCTCTGGCATGGGACTTGAACCCACAACCTTCTGACTCAGAGGCGAGAGTGCTACCAACTGCACCAAAAACATATCTGATCATTCATTTGTTGTTTATTAGCCCTAGCTGTGTGCAGATTGGTTACCATGTTCGCTTAAATAACAATGATTGCACTTCAAAAGCAATCCATTAACTATGGATTGAGGACATAATGAAGCACTATATAAATACAAGTTCTTTATTGCACAGGAGTGTTGCTTTTTAGCATTTCCCTTGTGCCGAGTTTGATTCAGTAATCCTAGAGAAGCTCATCTTTTCTGTTTGTTATTGCAGATTTGCAGACTTCTTCAGAGGAATGTTGAAACTGATCCTGCTGTTGCTGTTCTCCGGAGCCACACTGTCATCTGCATGGTTTGCCCTCACCTGCTTCAACAGTGTCACTCACCTGCCTGTAACACCAGGTACTTAATGCATAATGGATCAGATGAATCCCATTTCAAGTTTCTTCAGAGACCAAGCTTCCTTTTACTGACAGGTGTAAGCTGTGCTTTACGTTTCGAGATTTAAAACCTGCACAATTTAAACTAAAGGGGTTTGGGTTTGTGTTTGTTCTGACATTGTATTCAAATCCGATTAAGTGTGTTAATTTGACTGCGCAACTTTCAGTATGTAGAGTGCGTCGATCATGCCTTCAGTTTGTTGATAAACGCTTCCCTTGTCAGGCCACAGAGAAGTAACACAATAGGATGTTCCATCACCCTGGGAAACACGTGCCCCCCCCCCCCATTTTATTTTACACTGCTTTGACGTGGTAGTGGAATGCAGGCGCTACTGTTTTCCATTTTTGAATACAGCTTTGTGCAGTATCTTTGTCTTGTGAAAGCTTTCATTACTGACTTGAATATAAAGAACAATCTGATGCCTAAAAACAAAAACAGGATAGCTGGCATTCAATACTCAGCAGACAAGACGGCATCTGTGGGGAAGCAAAAGTCAATGAGTCCAAGTTACACGTCTTAAAACCCATCCTCAGGATTGGAAGATATTATAGATGAACAGCATTTGGAAAGGAACAGAACAAGAGATAGGGGGGAAGGGAGAGGGAAAATAAAACATACGCACACTGTAGTTAAGGTCTGCAGCGACTAAAGTCAATATTAAAGCGCTCTCGTTTTCTCTTTCATTTTTCTCTTTCTCCCTATCTCTCTTTCCTTTCCCTTCTGTCACTCTCTCCCTTCTTTCTCTGTCTTCTTTCTGTCTCTCTCTCTCGCTCCCTCGACCTTCTCGCTCTCCCTCGACCTTCTCGCTCTCCCTCCTCCTCCCCTCCCAACCTCCTTGGCTTGCAGCACAGCTCTTCATGGGGGAATAGGGGGTGGAAGAGAAATGATGACATGTCACTCCTTGCTAACTAACCTACATGTCTGCCTCCGTGTTCAGTGACTGCATGTTCATGTCACTCTAGTGTAAACGGAGCTGTTTCATGATCTTTTTTTAACTGGTTTTATTTAATATTGCAGCAACTTTATATACATCGTGCATATTAATTGGAGTATTCATAATCAGCAGTGTTCCCTTCTTCTTTGAACTTTTTGTGGAGACTGTGTACCCAGTGCCAGAGGGGATAACCTGTGGATTTGTGACCTTCTTAAGCAACATCTTCATGGGATTATTGTTAATGTTCCTGGCATTTTATCACACAGGTAATTTTAAATGTTTTCTTTTGAAGGATAATTTGTTTTCACGTGTATTGGTGCTTTCTAGACTTTAAAGTGTGCTCTATTAAATCTGAGTAAAAGTGCATTATGAATTTTTTGTGTGTCATCTAAGGTTCTACCACTGCATTAAAAGTATTGTGGATGCAAGGAGTTTAGTCTTGCATGGCGAATAGGTTATTTGTATCACAAGATTTCACATTAAGCATCTGTGCAAGTGGCATGCCGTGATATTTTTGATTTGCTATTAAATTCATAAAGTTAAATTGCAGTGTACATTGAAGAAATCTTAAATACCGACCCAGTTCCTTCGCAGGAAAGTAGTGGACTGAAACCTCAGTGTGTACAACAACAACAACTTGAGTCTTTAACGTAGCAAAACATCCCAAGGTGCTTCACAGGACTGTTACAAGACAAAAATTTGACACCGAGAAATTAGGGCAAAAAGCTTGGTCAAAGAGGTAGGTTTTAAGGAGTGTCTTAAAGGAGGAAAGAGTGGTAAAGAGGTGGCGAGGTTTAGGGAGGGAATTCCAGAGCTAAGGGCCTAGGCAGCCGAAGGCACGGCTGCCAATGGTTGAGCGATTATAATCAGGGATGCTCAAGAGGCCAGAATTAGAGGAGCGCAGATATTTCTGCGGGGGTGGGTGGTGCGGCGGTGGAGGAGATTACAGAGATAGGGAGGGGCGAGGCCATGGAGGGATTTGAAAACAAGGATGAGAATTTTAAAATCGAGGCGTTGCTTAACCGGGAGCCAATGTAGGTCAGCGAGCACATCGGTGATGGGTGAACGGGACTTGGTGTGCGTTAGGACATGGGCAGCCGAGTTTTGGTTGACCTCAAGTTTACCTAGGGTAGAACATGGGAGGCCAGCCAGGAGTGCATTGGAATAGTCAAGTCCAGAGGTAATAAAGGCATGGATGAGGTTATTTGGTTACATAAGAAATTGCAAATAAAAGGAATGGCCTACTTCTGCTCCTATTTCTTACTTTAGGCAATGCAGTAGACTGGCTTCATGAACCACCTTCTTCCATTCGAAAGTAGATTACGGTGACAGCTGTGTGACCACAGCCTGTATCAGAGGCCAGTGCAGCGTACAGTTTCTTGTGCCATCGATGAGACATGCTTCTGTTGTGGGTGAACAGTAGAGGTGCATTCTGTACACTTTTATACAGCTGTCAAACCCCGAGTTCTTTATCATTGGCATATGAAACGACTAGAAAGATTCCACGAAAGATATGCGCAATCTCAAAAAGTTATGTAGCAAAAGCCAGTGACATTAAAGTCATGGTTGTACAGGCCAGGCTCAATGGGCCAGATACCAGGTTACCGCATGTCAGATGAGCAGCTTCCCAATGCCATGTTCTGCTGCAGGCTGATGATTGGGAAAAAGACAGAAGTGGGTCAGAGAAAATGTCTCGAGCATAACCCAAAGTGAAGACTTAAAGTGATGACTTTCATCTAGAAACCTGAGAACATTGAGCCAAAGATGGCACAGACTGGAAATAGCCCAAGAAGTTTTGCATTTCACATGTTGAAGACCACACCTGGGGGGAGAAATTCAGTATCACCCCATTTGGGGCGCAATTATCGGCCGGGCACAAAGATTAGCGCCTGGCGCTAATTATCGCCACCGACTGCAAACTTGACTTTTATCGCCCCTGGAGGTGATTGGAGCGCTAAATCAGGCACTTCGCACCTGTCTTAAGGCGCAAAGGCCGAGGAGCGAGGCGCTACCTCAGAGCGCTGGCGAAGCTCATGTGATGTCAGTCAGCAATGGAACACACACACAATGGCACGGGCCAGTTCTTAAAGGGGATGGTTGATCTTGCTTTCCAACCACATCCTGCTCATTGCAGCCTTGAATCTCGGCCTGGAGAGACCTGCACATCCAATCTGCTGGAAAGAACAATGGAGAGTACCAGGCAAAGAGCTCAGAGTGCAGCCCCCACAGTCTCTTCTAAATCGATACAAGGAAGGGCAAATCAAAATGAACCTGCAAAGTGCTGGTCAGTACCCAAAACTCCTTCACACAGCATTGAATCTCTCCAGAAGTCAGTCAGTCTCTCTCTCTCTCTCTCTCTCTCTCTCTCTCTCTCTCTCTCTCAGAATGCGTGGTTCAAAAATGTCACCAACAATAAAAGGCAGGAAGCGGTCGCCTTTAAATAGCGCTTCCCCCAGTCCCTTCATGACTGCAAAACGCTCCCCTCAACCTGTTGTTGCTAGCGTCAGGCGGTAAGGCAGGGGGCACCACTCAATATCCGCTCCGGGGCGTTGCGCACTCGACTGACGTCACGATCTGCCGGCGCAGGAGATCGCGGTGGTAGTGTTTAGCGCTGCCGCAAAATGTCTAGTTAATTTCGCGAGCGGCGCAAACATCCCCGTGCCTGGGCGCGAGATGCTTTGCGCCCCATTAGCGCCCTCTTAAGGCGCTAACGGGAGGTGCAACCAACTGAATTTTTCCCCCCTGGAGTTTTGGGCACCACACCTTAGGAAGGATATATTGGCCTTGGAGGGAGTGTAGCGTAGATTTAGTAGAATAATACCTGAACTCCAAGGGTTAAATTACGAGGAGAGATTACACAAATTAGGGTTGTATTCCCTGGAATTTAGACGATTAAGGGGTGATTGATCGAAGTTTTCAATATATTAAGGGGAACGGATAGGGTAGTTAGAGTGAAACTATTTCCGCTGGTTGGGGAATGTAGGACTAGGGGGGCATAGCCTAAAAATTAGAGTCAGGCTTTTCAGGGGTGAAGTTAGGAAACACTTCTACATGCAAAGGGTAGTAGAAGTTTGGAACTCTCTTTCACAAACGGCAATTTATACTAGGTCAGTTGCTAATTTTAAATCTGAGATTGATAGATTTTTGTTAACCAAAGGTATTAAGGAATATGAGGCAAAGGCGGGTATATGGAGTTAGGTCACAGATCAGCCATGATCTCATTGAATGGTGGAACAGGCTCGAGGAGCAAAATGGCCTATTCCTGTTCCTAGGTTCCTAACAGAGTATTAACAGCAAATGAAAATGGCATTGCCGAAAAGTCAACGAAGAAGAGTTGTAATGTTGGGGAATGCAACAGCCAACTTGTGCACAGCAAGGCCCCCACAAACAGCAATGAGATAAATGCCTAAATACTCTGTCTTTGATGGTGTTGGGTGAGTGATGACTATTGACCAGTGGGAGAACTTCCCCTGTTTTTCTTCAAATAGTGCTGTGAGACCTTTTGCGTTCACCTAAGAGGGCAGGGGGTACCTTGGTTCAACATCTCATCCAAAAGATGGCACCTCTGACAGTACCACACGCTCTCTCAATATTACACTGGAGAGACTGCCCAGATTATGTACTCGAGTTTCTGCGACATGGGACTTGAATCCACGATCTTCACACTTGGAGGCCAGAGTGCTGCTACTGAGCCAAGGCTGACATTTCAATTACTTGCTGTCTCATCCACAAATCCTAATTAGGTTTTATGCTTTTGATTGTGCCGGTCTCTGATTCCAACTGAGATTCGTACTCTACCTCTATTGATTACATAGGAATTGCTAGACGAAAAAAAGACCAAGGTCCATCTAGTTTGCCTTCTACCATCCTGGTAGTTGCATGATGCAACGATAATGGAGTTGAAGTTGAGTTTGGAATCGAGTTTGTCGATGCCGCTCAGAAATGTAATCAAATGAGCAGCATTAGTTGACCACCCTGCCTCGCCTGTGCCTGATTCCACAGATGTCTGTGAAACGTAAAAGCACTGGAACGGTACCTCCAAGCTTTTGATTCCACATTGAGAGATTGGCTGAGCTTTCATTCCTCGAAAGGAACTTTGAGCTGAGGGCTGTGCTTCCTTGTTTGTTGCAAGTAGACAAAAGCTGCTGCTAAACTCTGTCCTGCATTAAGCCAGAGCCCACGTGGAAAGCTAATGACGAAACTTCAGAGGACCGCCTGGGAATGGGAATGCTCCGCCAATGTGAACTTTGTTGCTTGCATGCAGAGTTGGCCATTATTTGCTGAATTAAAGCGGTTGGTGTGCAAGGCTATTAGAAATTTAATTGGCCATTAGTACCCTGTTGCATTCCTCCAACTCTTTCTACAGTTGGAGCAACCACTGGAGTCCGACTTCTGTACGGATTACAGCCATCTATATTTGTGCATGCTTGTTGCTTAACTCCCTCAAAAGACTATAATGATGCTTATTTAGGAAATAAATAAACATATTAATATATGTTTATACAGGTCTAATGACAGTTGTCAGAAGGGCAGGAATGGCAGTGAACATTCCTGGTTACAGGTTTTTCAGACGAGATAGAGAGGGGGATAAAAAAGGAGAGGGGGAGTCACAATATTGGTTAAAGAAACAATGACAGCTGTGAGGAGGGATGATATGTTAGAAGGATCATCAAATGAGGCCATATGGGTTGAACTGAAGAACAAAAAAGGGGCAATTAATTACACTGCTAGGAGTGTACTAAAGACCCCCAAATCGTCAGAGGGAGGTAGAAGTGCAAATATGTAGTCAGATTTCTGAGAAGTGCAGAAACAATGGGGCAGTAATAGAAGGGAATTTCAACCACCCTAACATCAACTGGGATAGAATCATTGTACAAGGTATAGAGGGCGCAGAATTCTTCAAATGCATTCAGGAGAACATTTTTAGCCAGTACGTAGCAAGCCCAACAAGAGGGAGGCGGTTCTGGACTTAGTTTTAGGGAATTAAGCTGGGCAGATGGAAGGGGTATCAGTGGGAGAGCATTTTGGTGGTAGTGATCATAATTCAGTTAGATTTAGCATAGTTATGGAAAAGGACAAAGATAGATCAGGAGTAAAAGTTCTCGATTGGGGAAAGGTCAATTTTACTAAGCTGAGATGTGATTTAGCAAAAGTGGACTGGAAACAGCTACTTGAAGGTAAATCAGTGTCAGAGCAGCGGGAGGCATTCAAGGAGGAGATAGTGAGGGTTCAGAGCGCATACGTTCCCACAAAGAAAAAGGGTGGGTCTCCCAAATCTAGAACCCCTGGATGTCAAAAAATGGAAGCTTATGTCAGATATTGAGAGCTAAATACTGCAGAAAGCCTAAAGGAGTATAGAAAGTGCAGAGGTGAAATTAAAAAGGAAATTAGGAAAACAAAGGGAGGACATGAAAAAATATTGGCAAGTAAAATCAAGGAAAACCCAAAGATGTTTTATAAATACATAAAGAGCAAGATAACTAAAGAAAGAGTAGGGCCCATTAGAGACAAAAAAGGAAGCTTGTGTGTGGAGGCGTATGGTTCTTAATGACTTTGCGTCTGTCTTCACAAAGGGAGGGACGATGCAGACATTGTGGTTGAGCAGGCATGTGAAATATTAGATGAGATAAACCTAGTGAGAGAGGAAGTATTAAGTGGCTTAGCATCTTTGAAAGTAAATAAATCACCAGGCCTGGATGAAATGGATTCTAGGCTGTTAAGAGAAGCAAGGGAGGAAATAGCGGAGGCTCTGACCATCATTTTTCAATCCTCTCTGGCTACAGGTGCCGTAGGACTGCTAATGTTGTACCATTGTTTAAAAAGGGAGAAAGGGATAGACTGAGTAATTACAGGCCAGTCAGCCTAACCTTGGTGGTGGCAAAATTGTTGGAAAAAATTCTGAGGGACAGTATTAATCGTCATTTAGAAAGGTACAGATTAATCAAGGACAGTCAGCATGGATTTGTTAAAGGAAGGTTGTGTCTGACTAACTTGATTGAATTTTATGAGCAGGTAACAAGGAGGGTTGATGAGGATAGTGCGTTTGATGTATTCTACACAGATTTTAGCAAGGCTTTTAACAAGGTCCCACATGGCAGACTGGTCAGAAAAGTAAAAGCCCAAGGGATCCAAAGGAATGTGGCAAGATGGATCCAAAATTGCCTCAGTCACAGGAAGCAAAGGGGAATGGCCAACGGATGTTTTTGTGACTGGAAGGCTGTTTCCAGTGGGGTTCCGCCGGGCTCAGTACTAGGTCCCTTGCTTTTTGTGGTATACATCACTGATTTAGACTTCAATGTAGGGGGCATGATTAAGAAGTTTGCAGATGATACAAAACTTGGCCGTGTGGTTGATAGTGAGGAAGAAAGCTGTGGAGTGCAGGAAGCTATCAATGAACTGGTCAGGTAGGCAGAAAAGTGGCAAATGGAATTCAATCCGGAGAAGTGTGAGGTAATGCATTTGGGGAGGGCTAACAAGGCACGGCAATACACAATAAATGGTAGGACACTGAGAAATGTAGAGCAACAGAGGGACCTTGGAGTGCATGTCCACAGATCCCTGAAGGTAGTAGGACAGGTAGATAAGGTGGTTAAGAAGGCATCCGGGATACTTGCCTTTATTAGCCGAGGCATAGCGTATAAGAACAAGGAGGTTATGCTTGAACTGTATAAAACACTTGTTAGGCCACAGCTAGAGTACTGCGTACAGTTCTGGTCACTACATCACAGGAAAGATGTGATTGCACTAGAGAGAGTACAGAAAAGATTTACGAGGACGTTGCCAGGACTGGAGAATTTTAGCTATGAGGAAAGATTGGATAGGCTGGGGTTGTTTTCTTTGCAACAGAGGAGGCTGAGAGGAGACTTAATTGAGGTGTATAAAATTTATGAGGGGCCTAGATAGAGTGGATAGGGAGGATCTATTTCCCCTAGCAGAGAGGTCAATAACCAGGGGGCATAGATTTAAAGTAATTGGTAGTTGAGGAGAACCTTTTTCACCTAGAGGGTGGTCGCGGTCTGGAACTCACTGCCTGAAAGGGTGGTAGAGGCAGAAAATCTCATCACATTTAAAAAGTACTTGGATATGCACGTGAAGTGCCGTAACCTACAAGGCTACGGACCAAGAGCTGGAAAGTAGGATTATAGCTCTTTTTCAGATGGCACAGACAAGATGGGTCGAATGGCGACCTCCTGTGCCGTAAATTTCTATGATTGTGACTCTGTTGGTAGCACCCTCACCTCTGAGTCAGAAGGTTGTGGGTTCATAGTCCCACTCCAGAGACTTGAGCAAAATATATCTAGGCAGTCACTCCAATGCAGTACTGAAGAGTGCTGCACTGTTGGAGGTGCCGTCTTTCGGAAGAGACGTTAAACCGAGGCCCCGTCTGCTCTCTCAGGTGGACGTAAAAGATCCCTTGGCACTATTTCGAAGAAGAGCAGGGGAGTTATCCCCAGTGTCTTGGCCAATATTTATTCCTCAATCAACATCATAAAAACAGATGATCTGGTCATTATCACATTGCTGTTTGTGGGAACTTGCTGTGTGCAAATTTGCTGCCGTGTTTCCTACATTACAACAGTGACTACACTTCATTAGTACTTCATTAGTTGTAAAGCACTTTGGGACATCCTGAGGTCATGAAATGCACTATATAAATGCAAGTCTTCTTTCTTTAAAGATCATCGACCTGAAACTTTAACTCTGTTTCTCGCTCGATAGATGCTGTCTGACCCACTGAGTGTTTTCCAATATTTTCTATTTTTATATTAATATATGTGCTTGGATATGACAGGTTTGGTGCAAAGGGGACGGGCAGGGTGTGAAAGGCTTTTTAGGCTTCAGTAAGACTTTTATTCTTGTGAAACTTTATTTCCACACTCAATAGGTTGTTGGCTATACTGATAGCTTTTTGATTTTATTCCCATTTTAAATATATCTTTAGGACCCCGTGCTGAATACGCAGAGAGGGCTCTCTGGTTGCCTGATCTTCATTTGATGCTGAAACGGTCTTTTCCTTCCTTGTGGAAAGGATCTAGTTTCCCCGCTGCCCACCTGTCCCAAAGACAAAACGAGTGACCAAATGGTTACTCTGCATCACCATGGAACACTAGCTGACTGTACTCCCATGTCTTCACAAATCCCAGCATTCATACTGGAGTGGAAGTGACATTTCCAGATGAGTCTTAGCAGTTGCATTATTTAAAAAATGCCTTGTTCGTTTGACTGGCTCGATGAACAGAAATACAGGGTTAGGAAGGCATCGAAAAATTTTTTTAAATCCATTTTAATTGGACAGCGCAAGGTGACTGCCCATTCTGAAGGGATGCTGATGACATTGTGAACAACTCCCTGTATGCATCAAAAATAGCTGCAGAGGTGAAAAGCTACATTTTACTACTTGATTTTTAATATAAATTTCCACTGCAAGTTCAGTGTTGCTCTGATGTGTGGTTTTGGCATTGCACTGGCACGAAGCTTATGTAATGCTAATTGAATATTAAGACCTGGAACTGACTCCCTCTTGCAGGACTCCTCACTCTGGTGTCGGGTAGGGTCCCTGACAGTCAGGTTAGTAGTTGCATCAGGTCTGGACATGGAATAGTTGAAAGCTCTCTATCTCTTGTTGTGACTCCTCTCTGATCAGATTTTAAGCTGCTATTTTTCTTCCATGTGGAAATGTCCTTTTTTCCCCCTCTCGTTGATAAAATGAAGAATGGTCATATAATGCAGGACTCCATAAATGTTAAAATTGTAGAGAAAATGTAAATAAAGGAGGAAGCGGAAATATGGTGACGCTGAGCTTGCATTTTAACATCTGCCGATTGTGGGGAATACTGAGGAAGTTGAAGAATGTCACAGTTTTGAGATCCTGGGAAAAGAATGAGTTTGAGTAGGTGGTGGTGAGATCAGTCTTTTATGTTTTAATGTAAAAAAAAAAGTGCTCCCAGCCAGTATTCCCTCTAATTTTTTTTCCGTGCATGGTCCCCTTAAATTTGCTGCGCGGTATCTTCCAGGGGCAATAGCTTGTGAACGGCCTGCGCAGGTACTCCCGATTGATGAGCCTTTGGGGAACATTGCTCCTAGCCTAATAGATACTGGACCGATAGAGATCAAGCAGGGTTTGCACTGTGTCTCATGCATTTATTTTTAAGGGGAAGTTGACGTTTACTGATGTGTTTCCTAATGAATTAGTTTCAATTCTTGATTCAAAATATACGCACGCTATAATCAATGTTCCCGCTAAGATGCGCGCTCGCGTGGCCGCGCAGTAATCTGAAAGGCCCCGCGCAGGCCGCTCACCAGCTTTTACATTGTAAATGCCGCGCACGCGCAGAAATTTAAAGGGACCGCGCATTAAAAGAAACAGGCTGCACAGAACAAAGCGAGGCTCACAGGGAACATTGACATGTTATCAGCAAACCTTAAATCACTTTCTCTCCTTGGGTAAACAAATGATTGTATTTGTATATCTGACTTGAACTGGGTGATTAGCATAGGTGGTGTAAACTTGAAAGTCTACATTGCAGCTACTGTTGTTCAGTATCTGCAAGATTCGGAAGTGGAACAGTGCCCTGTATCAGGGTGACACAAACCATTTCAACTCCTTGTGGACTCGGGAGACAGTCAGAATCTTACAAAAAGAACTAAACCGGATTTGTTTCTGGGTATGTCAGTGCAAATGAAGTTCACCGTAGAGAAACGTAAGGTACTGCACATTGGAAATTAAAATAGGAGGCATAAATACTCACAGGATGCAACTTGCCAGAGAGGAGGTTAAGAGACCTGGGTGTGTTAATTCACATGTCACTTTCAATTTCCATATGTGATGGTAAAAAAACAAACAGGAAGCTGGGAAATATTGCCACGTTGGTTCAGTTGCAAACCCCAGAAATCATAGAATCATCGAAATTTACAGCACAGAAGGAGGCCATTCGGTCCATCTTGTCCGTGACGGCCGACAAAGAGCTATCCACCCTAATCCCTCTTTCCAGCACTTGGTCCATAGCCTTGTAGGTTACGGCACTTCAAGTGCATATCCAAAGTACTTTTTAAATGTGATGAGGGTGTCTGTCTCTACCACCTTTTCAGGCAGTGAGTTCCAGACCCCCACCACCCTCTGGGTGAAAAAATTTCTCCTCAAATCCCCTCTAAACCTCCGACCAATTACTTTAAATCTATGCCCCCTGGTTATTGACCCTTCTGCTAAGGGAAATAGGTCCTTCCTATCCACTCTATCTAGGCCCCTCATAATTTTATACACCTCAATTAGGTTTCCCCTCAGCCACCTCTGTTTCAAAAAAAAACAACCCCAGCCTATCCAATCTTTCCTCATAGCTAAAATTCCCCAGCCCAGGCAACATCCTCGTAAATCTCCTCTGTACCCTCTCTAGTGCAATCACATCCTTCCTGTAATGTGGTGACCAGAACTGTATGCAGTATTTTAGCTTCGGCCTAACTAGTGTTTTATACAGTTCAAGCATAACCTCCCTGCTCTTATACTCTATGCCTCGGCTAATAAAGGCAAGTATCCCATATGCCTTCTTAACCACCTTACCTACCTGTCCTGCGAGGAGAAAGTTCTTCACTCAGGGTGGTGAACCTGTGGAATTCTGTACCACAGAAGGCTGTGGAGGCCAAGTCACTGAATATATTTAAGAAGGAGATAGATAGATAGATTTCTAGACGCAAAAGGCGTCAAGGGGTATGGGGAGAGAGTGGGAATATGGTATTGAGATAGAGGATCAGCCATGATCATATTGAATGGCAGAGCAGGCTCGAAGGGCTGAATGGCCTACTCCTGCTCCTATTTTTTCTATGTTTCTATGCTACCTTCAGGGATCTGTGGACATGCATTCCAAGGTCCCTCTGTCGTGCCGAAGATGTACAGTGCTCCGGTCAGAACACACTTGAATGCTGGTTACCACAACATAAGGTGGCTGTCCAATCCCCAAAGGCAGTACAGGGGATAGCAATAGAGCTGAACATTAGCATTCAACAGATGGACTATGAGGAATGATTGTGAGGGCACTTCAGCTTTGAAAAGAGACATCTGAGGGGACCCTTGTGGCATAGAAGATATTTAACTAGGAACAGAAAATAAAACATGACTTTTTAGATACAGCAGCAGTGCCAGAAAGCACAAGTCTGGGAATGGGGCTAGAGAGGGGAACAACAGTTGGAATAGGTTGGCAAGGAGAGTATGACGGACTCAACTAAGAAATGGCTGGATTACTGGAGGACTCAATTAAGAAACCGCTAGATGACAGGAAGACAATAGGGTTGGTATTCTGGTATGAGATTAAATGGGCTGAAGGGCCTCCTCCATCTGCCGCACAGTGATAAGTTTATGTCTCTGAATGCCTAATCTGGTGAATTCTTAATCTGGGAATGGTGGGAGGTGTTGAGTAGATGCTTGGGGCTTTACCACCAGCAAAGTTGGCACCCCAGAGATCTCCATGGCTCATGAAGTACTTTTGATGTGTTACGTTGGCAATTGCAGTAGCCGAGATGCACACAGTAAGCTCCCACAAATAGCAGATGAGATAAATAACCAGTTAACTTGTTTTCTTGGTGTTGGTTGAGAGGAATGTTGGCCAGGATACTGGAAGAGCTCCCTGCTTCTCTTAAGAGTACTGCCATGAGATCTTTGACATCCCCCTGAACAGACAGACTTGGCCTCTGTTTAAGGTCTTATCTGAAAGAAAGAAGAAAGAAAGACTTGCATTTATATAACGCCTTTAATGACCACCGGACGTCCCAAAGTATTGCCAATGAAGTATTTTTGAAGCGTAGCCACTGTTGTAATGTAAGAAGGGTGTACGGTGAGCATACTCCTCCTCACAGCAGATGACTGGAGCAAGTTGCTTGCCTTGCCATCTAGGACTGATGCACAATATGGGAAGATTGCAGCATATATGCATATACTTATCCAGGTGTGAACCTAATCACACTTCCAGTAATGCTATATTACTGTGCTGCATCTCCAACATCTGGAATTGCATAATATATTGCTTCAGAGTTCACTTGAGCCAAAGTGAGAGACTTCTACAATTCCATATGGTTTTCTTTACATCCTGTCGTTTATTTGCAAAGTTATGACCTCTAACCCGCTAGTGATTTTCGAGCTCCAGTATATTGACTTGGAGGTCACGACAAGAGGACATTTGTTACAAAATAAACTGACTGAATCCTTAATAGCTTCATGCCTCCAGGTCTGAGCATTTTTCAGTACCAAGCGTGTACAACTAAAACTTGATTAGTTAAAATCGTGTAAGAATTGGAAGCTGACACAGGTTCTGTGGGAGATGCTCTTTTTTGAGGTTGGTTAGTTGGTGCAGAATGGAGGAAGTTTTCCTCTGTAGTTGATTGTGCTACACCTGTTCTGAAAGTAGGCGGCACACTATAATACACTTTAATATAACAATCTTATTGAATGGCGGAGCAGGCTCGAGGGGCCGTATGGCCGCCTCCTCCTATTTCTTATGTTCTAGTACATTTTGGCATTTTGAAGGAACCTTGGTGCCCTTGCTTAGTTTATCCTGGAAGAAGATTGGCAAACATTTAGCATTGACAAGGGTTAAGCAAACACAGCTTTGGAGCATCAAGGGTAGTGGTGGAGGTTAGACATTCCTCAACTCCGCTGCACTGGTGAGAGGCCGGATGTCTTTCCTTTGGGTCTTTAAATTACCTTAACAGGTAATTTAAATATAGACGGGTCTTTCCTATTGCTAGCTGCTTCCGCGGTGACATTGACCAAGACTAAGAAGCAAGTTGCCCACTGGTAGCAGTGCTAAACGTGGGTAGATAAAGAAAGAAGGGAGAGAAATTTCAGGATGTACAGCAATTTTTGTACTCTCTTATGCTGTTTGATCTTGGCTGATAACATATCTGAAAAGGCTTGAAGGTGCCTCACCGCCAGCAGAAAATCTGAGGTAGATTCATTGTGTTGTTGAACGATGTCTCATTTATATACAACTAAAATGAGGCACAGGTAATTTAAATATAGGTGGGTTTTCTCTTCGCGTTCTAACACAGGCTGAACCTTTGGAAAACCTATCTCTTAAATGCCATCAGTAACAGTCTATCAAGGGTTGATCAACACCTGACCTTGCAAGAAATTAATTGGTCAGTAAACATTCCCTCCTCCCCACTGCTAGCCAGTTGGAAAATGACTTTAGGTAGGCAGTTGCTGATGGTATTTACGTGATTTTTATAGTGTTGAGTGGTACCAATACACTGCCCCAACGATGAAAACCTGTCTTTGACAGTCTCCGACAATGCACAGAACGCTGCAGCGAAAGAAAACGGCATAAACTTAAATGTGTTTATGCTAAAATATAAATCCACTTGTACTAAATTAATCTTTTATTTATCAAGGATCATGTTCAGCGTTTTGAAGGAGCTAACTCATCAAGAATGTTGTTAGCGGTATAGTGATTCTACAAATTAACCATTTTTCGAAGGAAAACTGCTGTTCCTGTGCTTCTATCTTGGGACAGTGCAATTGTAGGGAGCAGTGACTACATTTTCATGCCTTTTACTGCTTGACCCTGGTTACCAGGTGGCATTTGTGACTGGAAGGCTGTTTCCAGTGGGGTTCCGCAGGGCTCAGTACTAGGTCCCTTGCTTTTTGTGGTATATATCAACGATCTTGACTTGAATATAGAGGGTATGATTAAGAAGTTTGCAGATGATACTAACATTGGCTGTGTGGTTGATATTAAAGAAGGAAGCTGTAGACTGCAGGAAGATATCAATAAATTGGTCAGGTGGGCAGAACAGTGGCAAATGGAATTCAATCCGGAGAAGTGTGAGGTAATGCATTTGGGGAGGGCTAACAAGGAAAGGGAATACACATTAAATGGTAGGACACTGAGTAGTGTAGAGGAACAAAGGGATCTTGGAGTGCATGTCCACAGATCCCTGAAGGCAGCAGTCCAAGTCGATAAGGTGGTTAAGAAGGCATACGGAATGCTTGCCTTTATTAGTCGTGGCATAGAATACAAGAGCAGGGGGGTTACACTTCAACTGTATAAAACACTAGTTAGGCCTCAGCTAGAGTACTGCGTGCAGTTCTGGACACCACATTACAGGAAAGATGTGATTGCACTAGAGAGGGTACAGAGGAGATTTACAAGGATGTTGCCGGGAGTAGAGAATCTTAGCTATGAGGAAAGACTGGATAGGCTGGGTCTGTTTTCCTTGGAACAGAGGAGGCTGAGGGGAGGTCTTATTGAGGTGTATAAAATTATGAGGGGCCTAGATAAAGTGGATAGAAAGGACCTATTTCCCTTAGCAGAGGGGTCAAAAACCAGGGGGCACAGATTTAAAGTAATTGGGGGAAGGTTTAGAGGGGATTTGAGGGGAAATTTCTTCACCCAGAGGGTTGTGGGGGTCTGAAAGGGTGGTAGAGGCAGGAACCCTAACCACAATTTAAAAAGTACTTGGATGTGCACTTGGGATGCTATAACCTGCAGGGCTACGGACCAAGAGCTGGGAAGTGGGATTAGGCTGGATAGCTCTTTGTTGGCCGACGCAGACACGATGGGCCGAAATGGCCTCCTTCCGTGCTGTAACTTTCTATGATTTGTACACAAGGACCAACTCAGTTGGTTCACCATTGAATCTCATTAATTCTCCTCACCGTGGAGGAGTGTGGAGGCTGGTGGGACTAACCATTTGTGCCTCAAACCATTGCCTGGACGTCCTGAGAGCAGTAATTAGTCGTAGGGCATATATAGGCAGACAGCTCCTTTTAACCTTGTGAATATGTTGTAAGCATAGGTTGTTCTGATTGACATGTGTGGTCTTGAAAACTAGCTCTCCTAGCTTTGGGTACGTAAACGGGGTTGGCGTGCATTTGAATCTCTTTGACCCGGATTTGCTGTCTTGAAGATTAATGATTTATTGATGTGTTAGCATGCCACATGACATGAGACTGTGCACCTGTTAATCTACACACTGCCGCCTGGATAAAGATCTGGCATGTTACGAAATGCAGAGTGTCTAAGCTCATGCCTGCCATGATCAAATGATGCATATTGAACCATGTAAAAAAAAAATATATATATATTTCCAGCTGCCTAGGCCCTAACCTCTGGAAATCCCTCCCTAAACCTCTCTACCTCTCCTCCTTTAAGACGCTCCTTAAAACCTACCTCTTTGACCAAGCATTTGGTCACCTGTCCTAATATCTCCTTATGTGGCTCGGTGTCAAATTTTGTTTGATAACGTTCCTGTGAAACGCCTTGGGATATTTTACTATATTAACGGCGCTATATAAATGCAGGTTGTTGTTACGTGCAGAGCATGTTTTTTGTTCTAATTCCAGAAAATCTGTATTGGGCAATGCTCCAAGGCATGCATGCATGAGAGAGATCCTATAAATTCTAGAACTCCCATTAATTTTTGATTCGCCCTAAACTGCTTTTGCAAATCTGTCTTTATAATGCATTGGAATAGCTGTAGATAATTCAGTTTGTTTTGCTGTGTAGTATGACCCACCAGATTAATTTGCATGCCGTCTACCTGTGTCTTGACTTTTTTTTCCCCCCTCCTGCTTCCAAACTCCAGATTGAAACTTCTGAGTGTGCAGACTCATGAATTATGGATTCCCCAAGGCAGCATTGAAACTTTTCTGTCTGATCATTTAGGCATGAAGGAAGTGATTAGCATGCACTAGTAATGCTCACTCAGGTCATGTCCAAGTCTGAATAAATTGAGATTCCTGCGCTGAATGTGTGGCAGAGATAAAGCATTAAAGTAAACAGACCTCCAGATTTCAAAAGCTAGAATGAAAGGACGTATTAATGGTACGTTATTGAAGGTGGCTAAATGGAAGGAGTGGACAAGCAATTTTTTTTTACTTGCATATAGGCCAGATTTTGCTGGAAAAAGCTTCAGCGTCTGAACGACATATTAACACTTATTAATGCTTTATTAAGCAGCTTTGTCGTGAGGAATTGTGAATCGACATAAGTTGCTGGCCGATTTGCACCTTTCCACCGTTGGGAGTTAGATAAAAACGCCATCTCGCTCTTAACCTCCCTGTGATTTTTCACCAGGTTGCTGCATTTGCCCATTAAACTCACCACAAAGTAATCAACAGCATAAGTACCCTTAACGACATGCTAAATGACTGCCAATCAATCTCTCCAGCCCAGAAAATGAATAATTAAGTGGGGAGTCTCACTCCTTCAGGTTGTGAATTGTTTCAGGAGATTTTTAAAATGTCAAATTTTAAATGCTTGCATTTTTTTTCTTTTTCCTTTCTGTCTCTTTTTTTAATCTCTCAATCCAATCTTTCTTTCCCTCTCTTTATTTCTCTTTCTGTACCTGATTTGTCAGTGAATTTACCTACTCTAATTCACCCTCCTTCTCAGTCCTTCCTCTGTTTATTTCTCAATCCTTAAATCTCATTGGCTAAGAAGATACACTGTTTGTCCCGTTGTTCACCAAGGTCCCAGACACCCTGTTGCCCTCGCTGCGCCGTTACCAGCTCACACTTCCAGCAACTTTGTTGGCATAAAATGTTAAAAATCTAAACTTGCAGGAACAAGTCTAACTAACGGGGCGCACCACAAGATGCCCCACGCCAGCAAAATCTGGAGTAGATCTTGATGCTCTGACCTTGCCTTGGCTGGGAATAGTAGTGGTAGTGAGGAGACTCATATCCATGGCCAAATGCATCTTCAGACTGGACCATTGAACCACACGTGTGCTGGATAGAAGGCTGACGTGGAGGTTTTTAGGGTGGGGGCGGTGTGGATGAAAAAGGAAATCTCTTCTATTTCTGTCTGAGGTTCAGTGCGCCCTTTGCAGAAAACAGTTAGTTTAAATGCTGCAAGGATCAAAGTCCTTTTGCAAATCATACTCTTGGTAAACTGGACAGTTCCTCTTGTCTCTGTTTCTCTGAATAAATGCATTTGTCATGACTTGTGCTGAAACTACTATAATTGCGAAACAAGTGTTCCAGGGCAAGCTTCATTAGGGTTTTAATCGGAGAGCAGACGGTTATCAGAGAGGGTTCTAGGTGATGTTTTAACTTGCGTTCTCAACTCTTTGATTTGAACCTAATCCTTCATGCAGCCATTGTACAATGCAGTTCTGAACCTTCATGCATTCTCAGTATATAAAACGTCTGGCCTAAAGATTACATCGGATATACAGCACAGAGACCGGCCATTCGGCCCAGCCAGTCCATGTCGGTGTTTATGCTCCACTCGAGCCTCCTCCAGCATATCCCTCTATTCCCTTCTCCCTCATACGCTCATCTAGCCTCCCCTTAAATGCATCTATACGATTTGCCTCAACCATTCCCTTGAAGCGAATAGTATAGATCTCAGCGGCTCAGTATGTTTTGGTATTCGTGGTTGCTTTTCTCCTTGTGTGCCTTCACAATCTCTAGCTGAATACGCAATCCTACAAATCCCTACTCCTGAGCAAATTGGCGGACAGGTGAACTTTTGGGCAAGAGTGGTAATCAAACAGTTGAATGGTTAAGACAAGCTGCACTGTCGTTAGGATGGTATGTGAAATAGAAGGAAAAATGAGAAACCTTTACAAATAAAAGGAAGAACACATCTTTGACTCTGATACTGGTTGGCTCTTCTCCCAAGAATATTGAGCTTTTATGCCCTTAAGGTCCATGACTGAGCTGGATATGGATGGCTTCTTGGTTGTGACACTAACTTATTCTAGATAGTTTGCAACTATTTTAACATTTCGTTCTGGTGCGACGTTATAATAACTCTTTCTATATGCATGTTATAGAATCAGTAAAATTCTACAGCCTTTCGTGTCTGTATTTGCTTTCTGAAAGAGCTATCGCTTAGTCCCTTTCCCCCTTTTAGTCTTTTCTTTTTCAAATATTTATCTATTTCCATTTTTAAAAGCTATTATGGATTCTGCTTCAACCACTGTTTCTGGTAAGGCATTCCAAGTCCCAACAACCCTCTGCATTAAAAAAAATTCTAATCTCTCCCTTTATTCCTTTGATGATAAAGCTTTCACAAAACCATAATGGTCGGAGAGTCCAGAACCAGGGGTCATAATCTAAGGATAAGGGGTAAGCCATTTAGGACAGAAATGAGAAAGAATTTCTTCACCCAGAGAGTGGTGAACCTGTGGAATTCTCTACCACAGAAGGTAGTTGAGGCCAAGTCATTAAATATATTCAAGAATGAGTTAGATATATTTCTTTAAGCTAAAGGTATCAAGGGATATGGGGAGAAGGCAGGTACAGGGTACTGAGTATGGATGATCAGCCATGATCTCATCGAATGGCGGAGCAGGCTCGAGGGGCCGAATGGCCTACTCCTGCTCCTAGTTTCTATGTTTCTATAATAGACTACACAGTAATAAAACCAGAAAATGCTGGAAATACTCAGCCGGTCAGGCAGCATCAGTGGAGAGAGACCGAGTTAACGTTTCAGGCCAGTGACCTTTCGTCACCTATACTATACTATAGTGTTAACTTTCCTCTGTTTTCTCGTGTAGTTGGTGGCTTTATGTTTTGGTATAGTTCCAAAAGTGTCAGTGGTACTACCTGTGGTAGCTCACCCAAATGGCCATCATCAAAGCTTGGACAGTGAGCGTTGAGGGACGTTTGTCCATGGAACTCGTCCTGCTCTCGCCATCCTTTTCTAGAAATGGCCACCATCTTGTGACTAAAGAGCAGGAGTCCCGGCCAGAATTAGCCGGGTGTATAAGCACGTCCACTTTTCAAGGAGCTGGGCGGTGTTCCTTAACGTCACTAACATTGTTCTCTGCTTACTTTTCAGATGTTTCCTGGCTGAATTGGTGCCTGACTGCATCATGTCTGTTCAGCCTTCTCCTTATTCTGCTATTCAAGGAATCCTATGATAGACTCTACCTCGATGTCTTAGTCTCTGTCTGACGTTGCATAGACGGAGGGAATGGACGGATTTTGAAAAGACTGGAAACTCCTTGTGGAATAGGAATGCACACTTGCTTGGAATTGCACTTTTTTTTAAAAAAAAAGAAGGGAACGGAGTACTCTCAGACCTGTGGCTTTTTCCACTAGTGTTTTTTTTTCAAACTCACTATGTTCAGAAATTAATATTGTAAAATTGGAGATGTGCGTGAAACAAAATAAGCCGACTTGTGTGTTCTGTGAATGAAGGGGCTATTTTAAGGATGTTCCCGTTTGGTGCTGAGTATGCAATCGACGCAGACGTACGAAAGATTGTGATGCGGTTTAAAAGGTGTGTACCGAGTCCAGGCAGGGGAAGTCCAGGTGGCAACCACAGCTGAATAATCACCCGCTCGCGCGCGCTCTCTCTCTCCTTGTGGCAAATGCCGCTCTTGAGGCTGAACAGGCTAATGGTGAAGGATTGTGATTTGATAAGATTGAGTGAGGAGATTTGGTGGTGAAATACTTACTGCTGATATCAAGTGCGTCGTTCCTGCTTCGGTTTAAGCGGCACCGCGGCGGCAACTTGCCAAAGCAGGTTGAAGTTTGAACTGTAGTATTGTCTTGACCTGCCAATTTATAGGCAGGTGGTTACTGCGATTGCACTGCACTGGAACTGCCAACGGCAGATGTTAGTAATGGACTGAATACAAAGTAACGGTTGCTCTTGGAAATGGGTTAGGATATTGTATGCTGCTTACACTGATAATTATCTCCTGAGAGATTTCAGTATCTAGCCGGTCTTCGCTGGTGCGTCTCACCCAACCTAATGTGGATCTTTTATTTTCTCAGTCAGTTGTGCTTTCCTTTTTTTTTCTGGCACAGTCTGGTGTAGTTGTCACTGATGAGTAATCACGAGCAACTGATGTCCTTAAACTATTCTGATGGAAAGAATTGCTTAAACACAAGGGCATCCCAGGTGCACTGATACCAAGGGACACGTTAATACACAGACTGACAGCCTAATCTTATTCAGTCACATCACCTTGTATAGAGATTCTGCGTTCACTTGCAAAAGGATTGCGTGTTTACAGTCATTGTCAGGATTCGCTGTTTGTAAAAATTTACCAAACTGGTCCATAAACATCCACGAGTTACTTATTTCACATCCCTACCAGCTTGGAGTACTGATACTAAATCTAGGATTCTGCAGCTATTTTTCTACACAGCCAGGTTTTACAGTAGGTGTCCTCTTGTAATATCATCCTAATAATTATGTTCTTGCTACCACAACCACCCCCACCCCCCCCCCCCCATTTATATAGCGCCTTTAACGTAGTAAAACGTCCCAAGGCGCTTCACCATTATATCATTATAAGACATAAGGAGTATTATAAGAATATAAAAGAAATATCTCCTATCTGTGCCAATAGGGTAGATGCAAAATTACTTGAGAATCAATGTTCCCATTAAGCTGAGTGGCCGCGCAGCGCTCTGGAGGTCCCGCACAGGTCGCTTGCCGGCTTTACAATGGAGAAACCACAAAGGCGCAGAAATTTGTATGGGCCACACAGCCCATTAAAGGGCTTGTGAACCCCCAAAAAAAATTAGGGGGAACATTGCTGAGAATGTTTTCTAAAGTTTCTGTTAAAGCTCAGGGAATGACCCGCAGAATCCAGTTATTTCCTGTCAAAGTTAGTCCAACAAGACACGCCAGTCTGGAACTGCAAATCGACACTGGGCGGAGGTTCGTGAGAGTGTATCAGCTTTGTGTTTGTTTATAGAATTAGGAGGTGTTCTGATCAAGGTTTAGAATGTGTATTGCAAACCAGTGGTGAGTCCTTAAGAAATAATGTCAAGTGCTGCTACCTTGAGTGTAAGATGAGAAAGCTAAAATGTATTCTTAAAAGGATTATATACCTGTATGTTGGTTATCTGGTGCAAAACTGGGAGACCAGTCTGGGGAATGCGAACCTTTAACGATGAGCACTACTGCAGACTGAGACGATATCGTTCCTCACTTCATTTGTTGAACGCTACAGTGGGTTGGCAAGTTTTAATGAAAGGGAAGCGGCTACTTTGTTTTTACATCTTCTTTTTTAAAAAAGCACTCGTTCTTTTCCGTGCTGTCTTATTTTCAGATGTCGAGTGCCCTCTTCCCCAACTCCTCATGAAAGCAGTTTTCTTTCTTCCACCCGCACCAAGGCTGTAGAGTGAGGAGAAGCTTTAAACAGCAATGCTTTGCCATTAAATCGTACGTAGGTCATTTAGAGTGAGCTAGAGAAACCTAGTGGTAACTGCAACTCTCTTTCGACCTGTGTGGAATGCATATCGCCATAGCCGCCAATCCCTACTATGCTAACGGGATGTGCAATTGGGGACTCATCTGAATTGTAAAGTGTGTAAAATTTTGTAAGTATGAAATTCTAGCCTTTCCTAATCAAACGTTACAAAGAATTTACAAACATTGATCAGTTGTAGACTTTGCCTTTGTTTCCCCACCCCCCATTATATGATGGATGTTCTATTTTGTAATTGGTATCCTAAATTACAATTTTAACAGGTTTTTAAAGTCTTGTATCCTGAAAATGAAGGTGCATTAAATATTCTTCTAACATTTGCTATTTAGAGCAGCTGTGGACTAGGTTTATTTCCTCCATCTAAGTTGTAATATTTGTAAAATAACTTGTAGATGAGTGGTTTTTAAACCGTTGCACAAGGTCCTGTATATTTCACTGAACTTGAGGAATTGCAGTATACATTTTGTGTATATGTGTCCTGCTGGATAAATCATAATTAATGTTTTCAAAATGTGACAATGTAAATAAAGTGTCTGGAAACTTGTGGACATTGTGGAAGCTGTAGTTAATTACTCTGAGTTAGCATTTAGTCGGCCGAGTTACAGGCTATGCTACTTCCTTCTCGCCAGTCCCCAGCCAAGGGCATGGTTCAGCAACAACAGCACCTTCTATTTATATAGCGCCTTTAACGTAATAAAACGTCCCAAGGCCCTTCTCAGAAGCGTTATCAAATAAAGCAAAATTTGACACCTAGCCATATAAGATGTTAGGTCAGATGATCAAAAGCTTGGTCAAAGAGGTAGGTTTTAAGGAGCGCCTTAAAAGAGGAGCGAGAGGCGGAGAGGTTTAGGGAGGGTATTCCAGATCTTAGGGCCCAGGCAGCTGAAGGCGCGGCCGCCAATGGTGGAGCGATTAAAATTGAGAATGTTCAAAAGGCCAGAATAGGCAGAACGTGGAGATCTAGGGGAATTATAGGGCTGCAGGAGATTAGAGGTAAGGAGGGGCGAGGCCATGGAGGGATTTGAAAACGAGGATGAGAATTTTTAAATCGAGGCGTTGCTTAACTGGGAGCCAATGTAGTTTCAGCACATAACCCCCTTGTCATTGGCCTCTTCAGTAGGTAGGTGTACCTAAAAGCATCTTAGGGGGGTGGCGCTCCCTCTAGGCTTCCATTCAAGAAATCTAGTGCACAAATTGCAGTTCCAAGCCTGTTGTACCATTCTCTTTTTGTGTTTACACTCTTCCTTATCACTGACATTGCCTCAAGTGCACAGGAAGCAGGTAGGTGAAATATTATCTTTGTTCAGGTCTTATGACGTGAGCAGCATAAGGATCAGGTCGTTTGGGGTGTATAATTAAATCATAAACCAGAGAAAGGATAGTTATAGATCGGGCCTTGTGCCAATGCAGTCAATATTTTGTTGCATGAATGACTCATCGCTGTACTTGATTTCAAACTTGCATCCAACTAATCTATATTTTTTTACATATAATATATATATATATACGTGCAAGAGTATAATAAGAAAGCGTGCGGTTATAAGCAGAATCCCAAAGTTGGAACAGGGTAAAGCAATGAGAGGGAGCCGGCGAGCAGCCAGTGTCTTGGGGAGATGGTAATATTGATATAGGAGTGTCACTAAGCCTCATTTTTTTGGTTGTAAATCTTAATTTCAAGTTTTCTTCACTGGTGAAGCAGAAAGCTTCTTCAACCAGTGAGTGGTTAGAATGTGGAACTCGCTACCACATGGAGTGGTACAGTTGACTAGCATAATAGATGCCTTTTAAGGGGAGGCTAGATAAGCACATGAGGGAGAAAGGAATAGAAGGATATGCTGATGGGGCGAGATGAAGTCGGGTGAGAGGAGGCTCGTGTGGAGCATAAACACCAGCACCGGCTGAATGGCCTGTTTCTGTGCTGCAAACTCTATGTAAAAGGTAGATTACGCTGTTAACACCTCAGTTTTTGAAGAAGGTCTGGAGCCAGGAACATTTCAGGTCTTTTTCCGAGTGGCAGGCAGTGATTAGTGGGGTACCGCAGGGATCGGTGCTAGGACCCCAGTTATTCACAATATATATTAATGATCTAGACGAGGGAACTAGATGTAATCTCTCCAAGTTTGCAGACGACACAAAGCTGGGTGGGCATGTGTGCTGTGAGGAGGATGCAGAGAAACTCCAGTATGATTTGGACAGGTTGGGTGATTGGGCAGATGCATGGCAGATGCAGTATAAGGTGGACAAATGCGAGGTTATCCACTTTGGTGGCAAAAATAGGAAGACAGTATTATTATCTGAATGGCAATAGATTGGGAAAAGGGGAAGTGCAACGAGACCTGGGTGTCCTTGTGCACCAGTCGCTGAAGGTAAGCATGCAGGTGCAGCAGGTGGTTAAGAAGGCAAATGGTATGTTGGCCTTCATAGCGAGAGGATTTGAGTACAGGAGCAAGGATGTCTTGCTGCAGTTGTACAGGGCCTTGGTGAGACTACACCTTGAGTTTTGTGTGCAGTTTTGGTCGCCTTATCTGAGGAAGGATGTTCTTGCCATGGAGGGAGTGCAGCGAAGATTAACCAGACTGATACCTGGGATGGCAGGAATGACATATGAAGAGAGATTGGGTCGATTAGGCTTATATTCGCTAGAGTTTAGAAGAATGAGAGGGGATCTCATTGAAACTTATAAAATTCTAAAAGGACTAGACAGACTAGATGCAGGAAGGCTGTTCCCGATGGCGGGGGAGTCCAGAACCAGGGGTCACAGTCTAAGGATAATGGGTAAGCCATTTAGGACTGAGATGAGGAGGAATTTCTTCACCCAGAGAGTGGTGAACCTGTGGAATTCTTTACCACAGAAGGCAGTTGAGGCCAATTCATTAAATATATTCAAGAAGGAGTTAGATATATTTCTTAAGGCTAAGGGGATCAAGGGATATGGGGAGAAAGCAGGGACAGGGTACTGAATTTGGATGATCAGCCATGATCACATTGAATGGCGGAGCAGGCTCGAGGGGCCGAATGGCCTACTCCTGCTCCTATCTTCTATGTTAACTCATCTGGTCTCTCCACAGATGCTGAATAACCGGCTGTGTGTTTCCAGCATTTTCTGGTTTTTATTTTAACGTTTGAGGTACCAGTCTCTGCACTTGTTACCACCCAGTTCCTGTTCAGTGCCGAAAGGGTTAATGTTTTTGCTAAAATTGAAGTTGAAATCTCCTCAACAGCATATTGGATTTCCTTAAATGAAGCTAAAAACAAACTGCCAGGCGAGCAGTTTGCCATTTCTGATGCAATAAATGCAAAGGTGGGTGGGTTTCTGTTCCGGGGAGTGGCTGTGTACTATCAGGCTGAGTGAAAATCTCAAATCTCAGTAAGGTAACTGCTTCCTCTTTATATTTGATGGAGGTGTTCGAAATCATGAAGGGTTTTGATAGAGTAAATAAGGAGAAACTGTTTCCACTGGCAGATGGGTCAGGAACCAGAGGACACAGTTTTAACGTCATTGGCAACAGAACCGGGGGGCGGGGAGATAGGAATTTATTTTACACCGAGTTATGATTTGGAATGCACTGCCTCAGAGGGCAGTGGAAGCAGATTCAGTAGTAACTTTCAAAAGGGAATTGGATAAGTACTTGAAAGGGAAAAATTTGCAGGGATATGGGGCAAGAGCAGGGGAGTAGGACTGATTGGATAGCTCTACCAAAGAGCTGGCAATGGCACGATGGGCCGAATTGCCACCTCCTGTGCTGTATCATTCAATGATTCTTTGTGAGATCAACTACCATTTTTCTCTGCTAGATCAGGCAAACCAAGTATTAATCATGAGTTTTACCCTAGTGATCAGCATCGTGGTTTCTGGTTACATGTCATTTTAATTTAAATTTAATCTGTAGCCAAGAAATCGGTGCAAACTTACATAATTCATTAGAACTCTAATCTTTCAGTCCTCTCGCCGCATGGCTGAGCACTAAATTAGCTGAACCCCTACCCAATGTCAGTTCGTCTCTTTGGCTGGCTGCGCAACATTCAAAAATTCCAGCGTTCTCCTTTAACCTTTAGTGACTTTGTTGTGCGACTTCTCATTTTTGTCCACCCCAGTCCAACGCCGGCATCTCCACATCATAACCTTTAGTGAGGCATCGGTAGCAATTAGAAATTCACAGGCTGCCTTCTTTGGAATCTCAATCTTTATTGCAAAGCGGTCGGAGTACAAGAGTGAGGAATTCTTGCTGCAATTGTACAGGGCCCTGGTAGACCACACCTGGAGTACTGTGTACAGTTTTGGTCTCCGTACCTAAGGAAGAATATACTTGCCCTAAAGAGAGTGCAACAAAGATTCGCCGGTCTGGTTTCAAAATTCTCATCCTTGTTTTCAAATCCCTCCATGGCCTTGCCCCTTCCTATCTCTGTAATCTCCTTCAGCCCCACAACAACCCCCCGCCCCCTCCCCCCCCCCCCCCCCCCCCCCCCGGAGATATCTGCGCTCCTCTAATTCTGCCCTCTTGAGCCTGATTATAATCGCTCAACCTTTGGTGGTCGTGCCTTCTGTGGCCTAGGTCCTAAGCTCTGGAATTCCCTGCCTAAACCTCTCTGCCTCTCTACCTCTCTTTCCTCCTTTAAGACACTCCTTAAAACCTACCTCTTTGACCAAGCTTTTGGTCACCTGCCCTAATTTATCCTTACGTGGATCAGTGTCAAACTTGTTGTCTTAAAATACTCCTGTGCAGCACCTTGGGACGTTTTACTACATTAATGGCGCTATATAAATACAAGTAGTTGTTGTTGACAGGGTAGATGCTGAGGGGCTCGTTTCTCCTGGCTACAGAGTCTAGACCTAGGGGGCATAGTCTCAGGATAAGGGGTCGGCCATTTAGGACTGAGATAAGGAGAAATGTCTTCACTCAAATGGTTGTGAATCTTTGGAATTCTCTACCCCAGCAGGCTGTGGAGGCTCAGTCGTTGAGTATATTCAAGGCTGAGGTGGATAGATGTTTGGACTCTAAGGGAATCGAGATATGGGAATCGGGCGGGAAAGATCAGCCATGATCTTACTGAATGGCAGAGCAGGCTCAAGGGGCCGTATGGCCAACTCCTGCTCCTATTTCTTGTTTAACCGAATCACTTCTGCAAAAATTGCTGCTGTTCTTCACCCTTCTCTTTTTTTAAATATTATTCGTTCTCTGGACGTGGTCGTCGCTGTCAAATCCGTCATTTATTGCCCATCCCTAGTTACCTTGGTGGGTGGCTTTCTTGAACTGTTGGTAGCGGTTTGATACAACTGAGTGGCTCATTAAGAGTTAACCAAGTTGGTGTGGAAAGTTGAGTCACATCAAGGATGATAGCTTTCCTTCCCTAAAGGACATTAGGGAATCAGTTGGATATTTACGACAATCCGACAGCTTCATGTTCACTTTTACCGGTACCAGCTTTTTATCAAGGGGCCACAGGGAGCGGGGAACTAAAGACAATCACTATCACGAAGGAAAAAGTACTTGGTAAAATAATGGGACTAAAAGACGACAAGTCCCCTGGATCAGATGGCTTGCGTCCCAAGGTCTTAAAAGAAGTGGCTGCAGAGATAATGGATGCATTGGTTGCAATATACCAAAATTCCCTGGACTCTGGAGAGGTCCCAGCGGATTGGAAAACCACAAATGTAACACCCCCTATTTAAGAAAGGAGGGAGACAGAAAGCAGGAAACTATAGACCAGTTAGCCTAACATCTGTCGGGGAAAATGCTGGAGTCCTTCATTAAGTAATCAGTAGCAGGTCATTTGGGAAATCATAATGCAGTCAAGCAGAGTCAGCATGGTTTTATAAAAGGAAAATCATGTTTAACAAATTTGCTGGAGTTCTTTGAGGATGTAACGAGCAGGGTGGATAAGGGTGAGCCAGTGGATGTGGTGTATTTGGATTTCCAGAAGGCATTCGATAAGGTGCCACATAAAAGGTTACTGCACAAGATAAGAGCTCACGGTGTTGGAGGTAATATATTAGCATGGATATAGAATTGGCTAACTAACAGAAAGCAGAGAGTTGGGATGAATGGGTCATTTTCCGGTTGGCAAACGGTAACTAGTGGGGTGCCACAGGGATCGGTGCTGGGGCCTCAACTATTTATAATCTACATTAATGACTTGGATGAAGGGACCGAGTGTAATGTTTGCGGATGATACAAAGATGGGTGGGAAAGCAAGTTGTGCAGAGGACACAGAATCTGCAAAGGGATATAGACAGTCTAAGTGAGTGGGCAAACATTTGGCAGATGGAGTATAATGTGGGAAAGTGCGACTTTTGGCAGGAAAAATAAAACAAATTATTTAAATGGAGAGAGATTACAAAATGCTACAGTTCAGAGGAACCTGGGGGTCCTTGTGCATGAAACACAAACAGTTAACATGCAGGTACAGCAAGTAATCAAAAAGGCAAATGGAATGGTGGCCTTTATAATTTTGGTGTATCTGGATTTTCAGAAGGCCTTCGATAAGGTCCCACACAAGAGGTTCGTGAACAAAATTGGGGCACATGGAATTGGGGGTAATATACTAGCATGGATTGAGAATTGGTTAACAGACAGAAAACAAAGAGTAGGGATAAACGGGTCTTTTTCAGGAGGGCAGGCTGTGACTAGTGGGGTACCGCAAGGATCGGTGCTTGGGCCCCAGCTATTCACAATCTATATCAATGATTTGGATGAGGGGACTAAATATAACATTTCCAAATTTGCTGATGATACAAAGCTAGGTGGCAGTGTCAGTTGTGAAGAGGCTTCAAGGGGATCTCGACAGGCTCAGTGAGTGGGCGAGAACATGGCAGATGGAATATAATGTGGATAAATGTGAAGTTATCCACTTTGGTAGAAAAAACAGAAAGGCAGAGTATTTCCTAAATGGTGAAAGATTGGGGAATGCAGATGCTCAAAGGGACCTGGGTGTCCTTGTACATGAGTCACTGAAAGTGAATGTGCAGGTGCAGCAAGCCATTAGGAAGGCAAATGGTATGCTGGCCTTCATTACAAGAGGATTTGAGTGCAGGAGTAAAGAAGTCTTACTCCAATTATATAGGGCCTTGGTGAGACCACACCTGGAGTACTGTGTACAATTTTGGTCTCCTTACCTAAGGAAGGATATACTTGCCATAGAGGGAGTGCAACGAAGGTTCAAGAGATTGATTCCTGGGATGGTGGGACTGTCGTATGAGAAGAGATTGAGTAAACTAGGCCTGTATTCTCTTGAATTCAGAAGAATGAGAGGGGATCTCATTGAAGCATACAAAATTATTACAGGGCTTGATGGGGTGGATGCTGGGAGAACATTTCCCTTGGCTGGGGAGTCTAGAACAAGGGGCCTCAGGATAAAGGGTAGGCCATTCAGGACTGAGATGCAAAGAAATTTCTTCACACAGAGGATGGTGAATCTTTGGAATTCTCTACCCCAGAGGGTTGTGGAGGCTCAGTCATTGGGTATATTCAAAACAGAAGTCGATAGATTTCTGACTAGTAAAGGCATCAAGGGATATGGCGATAGGGCCGGTGAATGGAGTTGAGGCAGAAGATCAGCCATGATCTCATTGAATGGCGGAGCAGGCTTGAAGGGCCAAATGGCCTACTCCTGCTCCTATTTCTTATGTTTATTGCAAGGGGGTTGGAGTATAAAAGCAGGGAAGTCCTGCTGCAACTGTACTGGGTATTGGTGAGACCACACCTTGAGTACTGCGTACAGTTTTGGTCTCCTTATTTAAGGAAGAATATACTTGCATTGGAGGCAGTTCAGAGACAATTCACTCGGTTGATTCCTGAGATGAGGGGGTTGACTTATGAAAAAAGGTTGAGCAGGTTGGGCCTATACTCATTGGAATTTAGAAGAATGAAAGGTGATCTTATTGAAACACATAAGATACTGAGGGGGCTCGACAAGGTAGATGCAGAGAGGATGTTTCCCCTCGTGGGGAAATCTAGAACTCGGGGGCAAAGTTTCAGAATAAAGGGTTGCCCTTTTACAACTGAGAAGAGGAGGAATTTCTTCTCTCAGAGGGTCGTAAATCTGTGGAATTCTCTGCCCCAGAGAGCTGTGGAGGCTGGGTCATTAAATGCATTTAAGGTGGAGATAGACAGATTTTTGCAAGATAAGGGAGTGAAGGGTTATGGGGAGCGGGCAGGGAAGTGACTTTGAGCCCAAGATCAGCCATGATCTTATTGAATGGCGGAGCAGGCTCGAGGGGCCAAGTGGCCTATTCCTGCTCCTATTTCTTATGCTCTTATGTTTGTCTCCAGATTTTTTTAAGCTGAATTCAAAATTGTCAAACTGGGATTTGAACTCTGGTTATTTAGATCATTAGTCCAGGCCTCTGGATTACTAGTCCAGTAACATAAGCAGTATACTACCGTGCCCCCCCCCCCCAGCCTCCACTCCTTCCCTCGTGCCTCAAAACCTTGCAGTGCCTCCGAAATTGGTCCGCCTGAGAGTAGAGCAGCCATTATAATACACTGCAGTTCACGACTGTACAATATGAAACAAAACCAAGTTCAGCACCACGGGAGTTGTATCATTGCACCTCATGCTTTCTCTGCCCAGAGGGGAGCGCTGCACATCCTTGCTTACATGCATGCAAAGAGCTGTGCTCTGATGGTTGTTTTTTTTATTGTAACGTTGCGGGAGAGATTTATGGGAGCATATGCTTTCACCAAGGGTGCGGTAGTATAGTGGTGTGGTAATGGACGAGCAGCGCAGAGGTTGAGAGTTCAAACCCCACCATGGCAAGTTGTGAAATTGATTTTCAATAAATCTGATAATATGTGAGGTGGCACCAGAGTGGGGGGGAGGCGGTGGTGCGGAAAACCCTGGATTATTATTAAAAACCCAACTGCTTCCCTACTGTCCTTTGGAGCCACTTCTACCCAGACTGGCCGACATGTAACTCCAGTCCCACACGATATCATAGCATGGTTACAGCACAGAAGGAGGCCATTCAGCCCGTCGAGCTCATGCCGGCTCTCTGCAAGAGCACTCAGCTAGTCTCACTCCCCCGCCCTTTCCCCATAGCCCTGCAAAATTTTTTCCTTCGGGTACTTATCCAATTCCCTTTTGAAAGCCGTGATTGAGTCTGCCTCCACCACCCTTTCAGGCAGCGCATTCCAGATCCTGACCACTCGCTGCGTAATAACTTTTTTCTTCATGTCGCCTTTGGTTCTTCTGCCAATCACCTAAATCTGTGTCCTCTGGTTCTCAACCCTTCCACCAATGGGAACAGTTTCTCTCTCTATCTACTCTGTCTAGACCCCTCATGGCTGATCAAAGCTCCTCTCAACCTTCTCTGCTCTAAGGAGAACAACCCCAGCATCTCCCATCTATTCACGTAACTGAACTCCCTCATCCCTGGAAACATTCATGTAAATAAATGCGGCCTTGCCAGCACAAGAACATAAGCAATAGGAGTAAGAGTAGGCCATTTGGCCCTTCGAGCCTGCACTGCCATTCAATAAGATCATGGCTGATCTTCTATCTCAACTCCACCTTCCCACAATATCCCCATATCCCTTGATTCCCTTAGTGTCCAAAAATCTAACGATCTCTGTCTTGAGCATTCACAGCCCTCTGGGGTAGAGAATTCCAAACATTCACAACCCTCTGAGTGAAGAAATTTCTCCTCATCTCAGTCCTAAATGGCCGACCCCTTATTCTGAGACTGTGACCCCTAGTTATTTCCCAGTCTCTCACCATTCAAAAAATATTCTGCTTTTTTGTTTTTCCTACTAAAGTGGATAACTTCACATTTCTCCACATTGTATTCCATTTGCCATGTTCTTGCACATTTAGTCAACCTGTCTATATATATCTCTCTGCAGCTTCTTTGCGTCCTCCTCACAGCTTACTTTCCCACCTAACTTTGTATCATCAGCAAACTTGGATACGTTATACTTAGTCCCTTCATCTAAGTCATTAATATAGATTGTAAATAGCTGAACCCAAGCAGTGATCCTTGCGGTACCTCGCTAATTACAGCCTACCAACCCGAAAACGCCCGTTTATTCCTACTCTCTGTTTCTGTCCGTTAACCATAGAGTCATAGAGATATACAGCACAGAAAGAGGCCCTTCGGCCCATCATGTCCACGCAGGCCATCAAGCCCTGTCTATTCTGAACCCATTTGCCAGTACTTGGTCCGTAGCCTTGTATGCTATGGCGTTTCAAGTGCTCATCTAAATGCTTCTTCAATGTTGTGAGGGTTCCTGCCTCTACCACCCTTTCAGGCAGTGAGTTCCAGATTCCAACCACCCTCTGGGTGAAAAAGTTTTTCCTCAAATCCCCTCTAAACCTCCTGCCCCTTACCTTGAAACTATGCCCCCTGGTTATTGACCCCTCCACTAAGGGGAAAAGTTCCTTTCTATCTACCCTATCTATGCCCCTCATAAATTTGTACACCTCAATCATTCCCCCCTCAGCCTTCTCTGCTCTAAGGAAAACAACACCAGCCTGTCCAGTCTCTCTTCATAGCTGAAGTGCTCCAGCCCAGGTAACATCCTGGTGAATCTCCTCTGCACCTTCTCCAATGCAATCACATCGTTCCTATAGTGTGGCGACCAGAACTGCACACCGTATTCCAGCTGTGGCCTAACTAGCATTTTGTACAGCTCCATCATAACCTCCCTGCTCTTATATTCTATGCCTCGGCTGATGAAGGCAAGTATCCCATATGCCTTTTTAACCACCTTATCTTCCTGTCCTGCTGCCTTCAGGGATCTATGTACATGCACACCAAGGTCCCTCTGATCCTCTGTCCTTCCTAGGGTCCTACCATTCATTGTGTATTCCCTTGCCTTGTTAGTCCTCCCAAAATGCATCACCTCACACTTTTCAGGGTTAAATTCCATTTACCACTGTTCTGCCCATCTGACCAACCCGTCTATATCGTCCTGTAGCCTGAGGCTTCCCTCCTCACTATTTACCACTCCACCAATTTTTGTGTCATCTGCGAACTTACTGATCCTACCTCCTACATTCATATCTAAATCATTAATGTACACCACAAACAGCAAAGGACCCAGCACCGATCCCTGCGGTACACCACTGGACGCAGGCTTCCAGTCACAAAAACAACCTTCGACCATCACCCGCTGCCTCCTGCCAATAAGTCAATTTTGAATCCAATGTGCCAAATTGCTCTGGATCCCATGGGCTCTTACCTTCTTGACCAGTCTCCCATGTGGGACTTTGTCAAAAGCCTTACTGAAGTCCATGTAGACCACATCAACTGCACTATCCTCATCCACACACCGAGTCACCCCCTCAAAATTCAATCAAATTGGTTAGACATGATCTCCCCCTGACAAAGCCATGCTGACTATCCTTGATTAATCCTTGCATCTGTAAGGGGTTCGCGTGGCTCTGTGCTTAGCCTGGGTGCTCGTGCGGGGTTAGGCCTTGTTGCCTGTTCTGGTCTCCAGCCAGCCTGGTAGCACTAGACACCTGTGAGTGGTTCGACCCACTCGCCCTTACGGTTCTGACACTGGACTTAGGTGCAAGAGCAGTAATGCAGAGAAAACTCAGGTAGACCCAGTTGAATAGTACGAAATGGAAAATCTTTATTGCATATTGTTCAAGATTACGAAATACATGTCATACGCACAGGTTAATGACAGTACAAGCTTACATACATTTATGCAACTAGGTTTAGGGAAACGAGGAGCGCATGACACATCGTAAAAGGGGACACACATTATAATTATCCTTAAAACAAAACCCTCCCCTATTAATACCTGTCCTAATCTAGATCTGTAGGATCGAGAACCATGCTCACCACTCGTGATAACTCGGAGAATTCTAAAACGATGCTCGGATGTTTTCGCCACAGCACCTGACTATTCACGTGTTGATCAGGGGTCTCTGTACCCCACTTGTTTACTCGCTCTGCTGCTGCAAGCAGGCTGGGCTCCCCGTTGTCATGAAGAACTCGACAGTGCTCGGGCCCGGCTGTAGAACTCAAAGAAAAGTCTTTCTGGATCGACACCAGTTCGATAGAATTCGAAGAAAAGTCTTCCTGTGTCAGTTCGTGCAGTAACCTATAGAGTTCAAAAATGGTCTATATATTTTCGGGCGCGGTCGGGGTTTACTGACCGCGGCGGCACGTGGATTCTTCTTCTTCTCTTCTCATCTCATCTCATCTCCTCGGGCCTTCGGGTCCAGACACCGTTTACCGACCTTCGGGATGGTGCACCTGATTTCGCAGCGCGCCACGAGGTCGACCCCAAAATGGATCAGCGGAACAAGAGAGAGTAACGGTCGTCCGGGAGAATAGCTAAGAGACGATTCCAAGCGAATGAAAAGGATAAGAGAGCGATGGGCGCTTGGACACTACAGTTATAGTACTGTAATTCATTATCTCCCGCCCAAACTTAATGTTCATCTTTTGTCATGTTTTGGCGCTCAAACTTCTTGTATGGGGTGGTTCTTGTTGTTAATGGGTTTCGGTAATACTTGTAACTGTCTAAGTACCCGTTAATATTTCTCCCATTGTGGAACCGGCTAGGAGTCTCCCTGGAGGGGTTTTGGGGGCCTCCGAATTCTTGTTGTGAGTACCCGCAAACGGCTCTCTCATCATAGAGCCGCAGGGAATTTGCGTATCAATGTCTTTGGATGGGCCCTTGATTGCCCAGTACAATAGCCCCCGTTTGTGTATGGAAAACCGATTCCAGCACTTATATTTCTTGCTTAGGTGTTAGAAATGCAAAAACGATCGCGTCTTGTCTTATATCAATATGCTGAGCACTGTCCGATCTTGCTGAAATGTTTATTGAAACGCCATCTTGTCTGCCTACTGAGAAATCTGGAACCTTCTGCCACGAGGCGCGGTGGCCATTTTACAGGCTTCTTGTGTCCGTTTTTGAACCTGACAGCATTTTGCTGAAATAAAGCTGTTTTTACGAAACTGTATGTCTCTTTCTCATTATTTCGAAATCGCGATAATTTGCGAATTCTACACATCTCCAAGTGGAGACTAATTCTGTCCCTCAGAATTTTTTCCAATAATTTCCCTACCACTGATGTTAGGCTCACTGGCCTGTAATTCCCTGGTTTATCCCTACTACCGTTCTTGAATAATGGTACTACGTTAGCTGTCCTCTGGCACCTCCCCTGTGGCCAGAGAGGTTCTGAAAATTTGTGTCAGAGCCCCTGCAATCTCCTCCCTTGCCTCACACAGCAGCATAGGATAGATCTCATCTGGGCCTGGGGATTTATCTACTTTTAAGCCTGCTAAAACCGCTAGTACCTCCTCCCTCTCAATACTAATTTGTTCAAGTATATCACAATCCCCCTGCCTGATTTCTATGCCTACATCATCCTTCTCCATAGTGAACACAGATGCAAAATATTCATTTAAAACCTCACCCACATCTTCCGGCACTACACACAGATTGCCACTTTGGTCCCTAATGGGCCTTACTCTTTCCCTGGTTATCCTCTTGCCCTTAATATACTTATAAAATACCTTGGGATTTTCCTTTATTTTGCCCGCCAGTGTTTTTTCACGCCCCCTCTTCGCTCTCCTAATTTCTTTTTTAAGTACCCCCTTGCACTTTCTATACTCCTCTAGGGCTTCCATTGTTTTTAGTCCTTTGCATCTGCCAAAAGCCTCCCTTTTTTTCCTAAACATTCTTGTATATCCCTTGACATCCAGGGTTCCCTGGGTTTGTTGGTCCCACCCTTGACATTTACGGGAACATGTTGGCGTTGTACTCTCTATTTCCTTTCTGAAAGACTCCCACTGCTCTGATGTGGATTTTCCTACAAGTAGCTGATCCCAGTCCACTTTGGCCAGATCCTGCCTTATCATATTAGAATCGGCCTTCCCCCAATTTAGAACCTTTATTTCCGGTCCATCTTTGTCCTTTTCCATGACTACCTTAAATCTCACCGAATTATGGTCACGGTCACCAAAATGCTCTCCTACTGACACTTCTACCACTTGCCCGGCTACATTCCCTAGAATTAGGTCCAGTACCGCCCCCTCTCTTGTCGGACTTTCTACATGCTGGCTCAAAAAGCTCTCCTGGATGCACTTTAAGAATTCCGCACCCTCTAAGCCTTTCACACTCTGACTATCCCAGTTAATATTGGGGAAGTTGAAATCCCCTACTATTATTACCCTATTATTTCTACACTTCTCTGAGATTTGCCTACATATCTGTTCCTCTATCTCCCCCTGACTGTTTGGGGGCCTATAGTACACTCCCAGCAAAGTGCTTGCCCCCTTTTTGTTTTTAAGTTCTACCCATATGGCCTCATTAGAGGAACCTGCTAAGATATCATCCCTCCTTACTGCAGTAATTGACTCCTTGATAAATATTGCGACACCCCCTCCTCTTTTACACCCCCTTTTGTCTCGCCTGAAGATTCTGTACCCCGGAATATTGAACTGCCAGTCCTGCCCCTCCCTCAACCATGTCTCTGTGATAGCAACAATATCATACTCCCATGTGTTCATCAACACCTTCAATTCATCTGCCTTACCTGCAAGACTCCTTGCATTAAAATAAATGTCATCCAGCCTTGCCATACTCCCTTGTGCCATTACATATTTGTTCTGCCTTCCAGGCTGACTTGTTTTTTCCTCTATATTTGGGTGTGCATCACCCCCTACTATAGCTCCACTCCGTATCCCATCCCCCTGCCAAGTTAGTTTAAACGCCCCCCAACCAATCCTCAATCCATGCTAATATATTACCCCCAATCCCATGAGTCCTAATTTTGTGTAATAGCCTCTTGTGTGGCACTCTATCGAATGCTTATTGAAAATCCAAATACACTACATCTACTGCTTCCCCCTTATCCTTCCTACTAGTTACATCTTCAAAAAACTCTTAACAAATTTGTCAAACATGATTTCTCTTTCATAAAACTATGTTGGCTTGACCTAATCATATTATGATTTTCTAAGTGCACTGTTACCATGTCCCTAATAATAGATTCTAGCATTTTGCCTACTACTGATGTCAGGCTAACTGGCCCAATAATTCCCTGTTTTTTCTCTTCCTCCTTTCTTAACTAGTGGGGTTATGTTTGCTACCTTCCAATCCTTGGGGACTGTTCTAAAATCTAGGGAATTCTGGAAGATTAATACCAGTGCATCCACTATCTCTGCAGCTACCTCTTTTAAAACCCTAGGATGCAGGTTGTCAGGTCCAGGGGATTTGTCGCCATTTAGTCCCATTAATTTCTCCAGTACTATGTCTTTACATATACTGATTTCTTTAAGTTTCTCATTTTCTCTAGACCCTTGGTTCCCCATTATTTCCGGAATGCTTTTTGTGTCTTCTACCGTGAAGACAGATACAAAGTATTTGTTTAATGTCTCTGCCATTTCCTTATTGGCCATTATAATTTCTCCTGCCACTAATAGGCCCACGTTTACTTTCAATAATCTCTTCCTATTTACCTACCTATAGAAATGTTTACAATCTGTTTTTATGTCTCTTGCTAATTTATTCTCATATAGAAAGACACGGATTAATCAAGGATAGTCAGCATGGATTTGTTAAGGGAAGGTCGTGTCTGACAAACTTGATTGAATTTTTTGAGTAGGTAACAAGGAGGGTAGATGAGGGTAGTGCATTTGATGTAGTGTATATGGACTTTTGATAAGGTTCCACATGGCAGACTGGTCACGAAGTTAAAAGCCCATGGGATCCAGGGCAAAGTGTCAAGTTGGATTCAAAACTGGCTCGGAGACAGGAAGCAGAGGGTAATGGTTGATGGGTGTTTTTGTGACTGGAAGGCTGTTTCCAGTGGGGTTCCGCAGGGCTCGGTATTAGGTCCCTTGCTTTTTGTGGTATATATCAACGATCTAGACTTGAATATAATGGGTATGATTAAGTAGTTTGCAGATGATACTAAAATCAGCTGTGTGGTTGTTACTGAAGAAGGAAGCTGTGGACTGCAGGAAGATATCAATAAATTGGTCAGGTGGGCAGAACAGTGGCAAATGGAATTCAATCCGGAGAAGTGTGAGGTAATGCATTTGGGGAGGGCTAACAAGGAAAGGGAATACACATTAAATGGTAGGCACTGAGTAGTGTAGAGGAACAAAGGGACCTTGGAGTGCATGTCCACAGATCCCTGAGGTAGCAGGCCAAGTAGATAAGGTGGTTAAGAAGGCATACGGAATGCTTGCCTTTATTAGCCGTGGCATAGAATACAAGAGCAGGGGGGTTATGCTTCAACTGTATAAAACACTAGTTAGGCCTCAGCTAGAGTATTGCGTGCAGTTTTGGTCACCACATTACAGGAAAGATGTGATTGCACTAGAGAGGGTACAGAGGAGATTTACAAGGATGTTGCTGGGAGTAGAGAATCTTAGCTATGAGGAAAGACTGGATAGGCTGGGTCTGTTTTCCTTGGAACAGAGGAGGCTGAGGGGAGACCTTATTGAGGTGTATAAAATTATGAGGGGCATAGATAAAGTGGATAGAAAGGATCTATTTCCCTTAGCAGAGGGGTCAAAAACCAGGGGCACAGATTTAAAGTAATTGGGGGAAGGTTTAGAGGGGATTTGAGGGGAAATTTCTTCACCCAGAGGGTTGTGGGGGTCTGGAACTCACTGCCTGAAAGGGTGGTAGAGGCAGGAACCCTAACCACATTTAAAAAGTACTTGGATGTGCACTTGGGATGCTGTAACCTGCAGGGCTACGGACCAAGAGCTGGGAAGTGGGATTAGGCTGGATAGCTCTTTGTTGGCCGGCGCAGACACAATGGGCCGAAATGGCCTCCTTCCGTGCTGTAACTTTCTATGATTCTGTCTACTAGCGTGCAAAGTTAAAGCACATGGGATTGGGGGTAAGGTACTGACTTGGATAGAGAACTGGTTGGCAGACAGGAAGCAAAGAGTTGGAATAAACGGGTCTTTTTCCGAGTGGCAGGCAGTGACTAGTGGGGTACCGCAGGTATCGGTGTTAGGACCCCAGTTATTCACAATATATATTAATGATCTAGACGAGGGAACTAGATGTAATATCTTCAAGTTTGCAGACGACACAAAGGTGGGTGGGCGTGTGTGTTGTGAGGATGATGCAGAGAAACTCCAGTATGATTTGGACAGGTTGGGTGATTGGGCAGATGCATGGCTGATTCCGTATAATGTGGATAAATGCGAGGTTATCCACTTTGGTGGCAAAAACAGGAAGGCAGATTATTATCTGAACGGCAATAGATTGGGAAAAGGGGAAGTGCAACGAGACCTGGGAGTCCTTGTGCACCAGTCGTTGAAGGTAAGCATGCAGGTGCAGCAGGTGGTTAAGAAGGCAAATGGTATGTTGGCCTTCATAGTGAGAGGATTCGAGTACAGGAGCAAGGATGTCTTGCTGCAGTTGTACAGGGCCTTGGTGAGACCACACCTTGAGTATTGTGTGCAGTTTTGGTCGCCTTATCTGAGCAAGGATGTTCTTGCCATGGAGGGAGTGCAGCGAAGATTCACCAGACTGATACCTGGGATGGCAGGAATGACGTATGAAGAGAGATTGGGACAATTGGGCTTGTATTCGCTAGAGTTTAGAAGAATGAGAAGGGATCTCATTGAAACTTATAAAATTCTAACAGGACTAGACAGACTAGATGCAGGAAGGATGTTCCCGATGGTGGGGGAGTCCAGAACCAGGGGTCACAGTCTAAGGATAAGGGGTAAGCGATTTAGGACTGAGATGAGGAGGAATTTCTTCACCCAGAGAGTGGTGAACCTATGGAATTCTCTACCACAGAAGGCAGTTGAGGCCAATTCATTAAATATATTCAAGAAGGAGTTGGATATATTTCTTAAGGCTAAAGGGATCAAGGGATATGGGGAGAAAGCAGGGACAGGGTACTGAATTTGGATGATCAGCCATGATCTCATTGAATGGCGGAGCAGGCTTGAGGGGCCGAATGGCCTACTCCTGCTCCTATCTTCTATGTTTAATGTAGTTTCCCAATCTACCTTGGCCAACTTGCCCCTCATACCTGCATAGTTTGCTTTGTTTAGATTTAAGACCCTAGTTTCGGACTTAACTAAATCACTTTCAGACTCAGTATAAAATTCTATCATATTATGGTCACTCTTCCCGAAAGGCCCCTTTACTACATTTTTTATTGCACAATACTAGATCTAAAATAGCCTTTTCCCTTGTTGGTTCCTCAACATACTGATCCAGAAAACTATCTTTTATACATTCCATGAATTCGTCCTCCACACTATTACTGCAAATTTGGTTTGCCCAGTCTATATGTAGATTAAAGTCCTCCATGATTACTGTATTACCCTTGTTACATGCGCCTCTAATTTCTTGATTTATACTCTGTCCTACATTACAACTACTGTTTGGGGGCCTATAAACAACTCCCACCAATGTTTTCTGCCCCTTGCTGTTTCTTAGCTCCACCCAAACTGATTCTACTTCTTGATTTTCGGAGCCAAGATCCTTTCTCTCTACTGTCTTTATCCCATCCTTTATTATCGGGGCTACCCCTCCTCCTTTTCCATTTTGCCTATCTCTTCTAAAAGTTAAGTATCCTGGAATATTTAGTTCCCAACCTTGGCCACTTTGCAACCAAGTTTCCATAATGGCTGTTAGAGCAAACCTATTAATTTATATCTGCGCTATTAATTCATCTATTTTGTTGCAAATGCATGCTGCCAAATGATTTGGGGGGCGGGGATCATGCATTGCTGGGCTTTAGTACGTTTGAGTCCGATTAGGACCTCACTTTGTTAATGCTGCCACATTTATATCAATGGTCACACAAAACCACTTGGCATCAATGTGAGATTAGCTGTATAACTGCAGCCCAGGCTTTCTAACTTGGTGTTTACACAATGTGTAAGGAACCTACAAGACTGGGAAAGAATCTGCAATCCTGGCTGGTTCCATCGTGTAATACCCTTCATCCTTGATTGAAGTTTAATCTTTTAGGGTTCCTCCTTTATCTTTTTATACACAGGCTCAAATTGAAGTTTTAAGTGTAACTTTCATTTCAAATGTTATTTAGGATTGCTAAGCTACTGTACCCTTAAAACTGCTCCCAAACATGGGACACCCAGTTTCTTACCAAAAACAGCATTCATTCCAAAAAGTAATCTCCAGCCGCAGAGACTAGTTGCTTAGTAATTAGCACCTCTATCTATCTAACATTATCTACCGGCACAATTCACACTCTAGCAGATACCTGAAGAAATCCTGTTATTTCTTTAATTTTAAAGATCACCTGTGGTGTATCCATTAGCTTTTTGACAGTCTTCCTTAACCTTTCCTTAATTCCTCCTTTGCTGGCAGAGATTTGTTACCAATGCCCTGCTCCCTCTCTAAACCTCTCCACCCTCTCTCTACTTCTCTCTCCTCCTTTAAAAACCTTCTCAAAACCCATCTTCCTGCCTCAGCCTTCAGTTATCTCTTCTAAACTATCACCCTCAGTTTGCTGTTGCACTCCTCTTGCGAATTCACTGTAAAGTACCTTGGGGTTGAACAGTTTCCTGTTTGTTCGGGAAACTGTTCAACCTCCGTCGCCTCCAGTCCAGATCCAAGGTCGTCCCATCCTCTGTTGTCGAATTACACTATGCAGACGATGCTTGCGTCTGCGCTCACTCGGAGGTCGAACTCCAAACCATCGTCAATACCTTCACCGAAGCGTACGAGAGCATGGGCCTTACACTAAACATCCGTAAGACAAAGGTCCTCTACCAACCTGCCCCCGCCACACAGTACTGCCCCCCGATTATCAAAATTCACGACAAGGCCTTGGACAACGTGGACCACTTTCCATACCTTGGGAGCCTACTGTCAACAAGGGCAGACATCGATGACGAAGTCCAACACTGCCTTCAGTGTGCCAGTGCAGCCTTCAGTCGCCTGAGGAAGAGGGTGTTTGAAGACCAGTACCTCAAACCCGACACTAAGCTCATGGTCTACAGAGCAGCAGTGATACCCGCCCTGCTGTATGCTTCAGAGACATGGACCATGTACAGCAGGCACCTCAAAGCACTGGAGTGGTACCACCAACGCTGCCTCCACAAGATCCTGCAAATCCATCGGCAGGATAGGCGCACCAACATCAGTGTTCTCGCTCAGGGCAACATCCCCAGCAGCGAAGCTTTGACCACGCTCGATCAGCTCCGATGAACGGTTCACATTGTCTGCATGCCCGATACGAGACTCCCAAAACAAGCGCTCTACTCGGAGCTCCGGCACGGCAAGAGAGCCCCAGGTGGGCAGATGAAACGCTTCAAGGACACCCTCAAAGCCTCCTTGAAAAAGTGTAACATCCCCACCGACACCTGGGAATCCCTGGCCCAAGACTGCACAAAGTGGAGGAGAAGGATCCGGGAAGGCGCCGAACACCTCGAGTCTCTTCGCCGGGAGCAAGCGGAAGTAAAAGCGCAAGGAGCGCACGTCAACACAAGCACCCCACCCATCCGCCCCTTCAACCACCGTCTGCCCCACCTGTGACAGAGACTGTAGGTCCCGCATTGGACTGATCAGTCACCTGAGAACTCATTTTTAATGTGGAAGCAAGTCATCCTCGGTTCCGAGGGACTGCCTAAGAAGAAGGAAGGGTGTTTTGTACGTTAAAGGCCCTGTGTAAATGTGAGTTGTCCTCATCATCTCTCAATTGTGTCATCCATGGCTCTCTCACCTCTGAGTCAGAAGGTTGTGGGTTCAAATCCCACTCCAGAAACTTGAGCACAAAAATCCAGGCTGACACGCCCAGTGCAGTGCTGAGGGAGTGCAGCACTGCCTGAGGTGCCGTCTCTCTGTTGAGACGTTAAACCGAGGCCCCCACCTACTCTCTCAGGTGGGCGTAAAAGATCCCATGGCACTATTTTGAAGAAGAGCAGGGGAGTTCTCCCCGGTGTCCTGACCAATATTTATCCCTCAACCAACATCACCAAAACAGATTATCTGATCATTATCACATTGCTGTTTGTGGGAGCTTGCTGTGCGCAAATTGGCTGTTGCGTTTCCTACATTACAACAGTAACTACACTTCAAAACTACTTAATTGGCTTTAGAGAGCTTTGAGACACTATGCGGTCGTGATAGGTGCTATATAAATGCAAGTCTTTATTTTAAATTGCTTGTTTAGAAGTTGAAATAAAATGTGTCATCGTAAACCCAAAAAACGTCTAATCATTCGTTTTTATTTATCTGAAGTGCTGGGAGACCCCAGAGCGTTCCCAAGAACTTGCTTTATGAAGCCAACCCCTGCTTCTTCTGTACAGGCATACTTGCATAATGTGTGGGTGTTAAAAAAGGACATGGAAGCACTGGAGGAAATGCAAAAAAGATTTACAAGGATGGTACCAGAACTGAGAGATTGCAGCTATAGGGAAAGATTGAACAGGTGGGGGCTTTTTTCTTTAGAAAAGAGAAGACTTGGAGGTGACATGATAGAGGTCTTTAAACTTATGAATGGGTTAGACAGGGTCGATGTGGAGAGAATCCAAAACTAGGGGCCATAAATACAAGATGGTTACTAATAAATCCAATAGGGAAATGAGGAGAAATTTCTTCACTCAAGAGAGTGGTTAGAATGTGAAACTCGCTATCACAGGAAGTGGTTGAGGCAAATAGTTCAGATGCTTTCAGAAGGAAACTAGACGAGTACATGAGAGAAAAGGGAATAGAAAGATATGCTGAAAGGCTGAGATGAAGTAGATAGAATGGGAGGAGACTCGTGTGGAGTTTCAAGACCAGCACAGACTAGTTGGGCCGAATAACCTGTTTTTGTGCTGTATATTCTATATAATTCTATCTAAATTTAGACTTGGAGACTGAATTACCTGGTTTAGTTTAAATCCTTTGGGGTAGAAATTAGGTCGCGCCCCATTTGGGGCGCAAATATCGTCCGAGCGCAAATATTAGCGCCTGGCGCTAATTATCGGCACTGACAGGAAACTTCACTTTTACCGCCCCGGGAGGTGAGTGGAGCGCTAAATTAGGCGCTGCACACCTCTCTTAAGGCGCAAAGGCCTAGGAGTGAGGCGCTACCTCAGCGCACGAGCGCAGCGCAGCTGCTGCCAGTTAGCGAGGGAACACAGACACACTGGCGCCGGACACTTCTTAAAGCGGGGGGGGCCACTTGCTCCCCAGCCACACCCTGCTCATTGCAGCCTTGAATCTCAGCCTGGAGAGACCTGTAATCCATTTTGCTGCCAAGCATGGAGAGGGTGAGAGAACGCGCTCATCACTTCACCGAGCGGGCCTTGGATGCTCTGGTTGGCGCAGTGGAGCGCAGACGATGCATGCTGTTCCCGGAGAGTGGCAGGAGGCCTTTGCCATGCGAGTTCAGAAGAGTGTGGAGGGAGGTGGCTCAGAGCGTCTCCTCCAGGAGCATGGTGCCCAGGACCCTTGTTCAGTGCCGCAAAAAATTCAACGACCTCACTCGGGTCGTCAGGGTGAGTGGCTTTTTCTCAATACCTCTCCATCCCTCCATCTCAACCTCACTATATGGCCAGAGGGTCTTAAAACCCCAATGCACAACACTCATGCAACACCTATGGCCCTTTCATCAAACACACACACACATTCCACACTTTGCATACAGTAAGGGCTATTCACCTATGGGAGGCACATCAGGCAAGACCATGGCTGCATATTGTAAGGGCTATTCACCTATGGGAGGCACATCAGGCAAGACCATGGCTGTATATTTACTCAGATGCTGTCCTTTTTCTTGCAGGCTAAGCTGGCTCATAATCGGAGACAGCAGCAACGGACGGGTGGAGGGCGACTTCAGCTGCAACCCCTCAGCGATCTGGAGGAGCGCGTCCACAGGATTGTGGCAAGCCGGGTGATCGGTCCCGTCGCCACTGGGGACGCCGACCCCGTTGTGGACAGCAATGGTAAGGTCATCACCTTTTTGTCCTCTGTCCTTCCACTTGTCCCTCACAATACCAGCCTTTGACACTTTCAATCCAACTTGCTAACTCGCTGCACTTATTCCTCCCTTACTGCCACCCTGTCCTCACGCTAAAGCCACTCTTGTACCTCCCTGCTTTCAGATGGTGATTCACCAGCTGAGGAGATGGTCCCTGAAGCTGCCACTGGGAGTGATGCTGCAGCTGAGGAGGAAGAGGAAGCCGGAGCATCAGTGCCACCCTCTCCCGAGGAAGCCCATGGCCACACTGGGAACACGCCTTCCCCGGAGGGGAGCAGGGGGGAAGGGGCTGATGATGGTGAAGCTCCAGGACCCAGCGGGCTGCAGCAACGCCATTGGGGGGGGAGGGAAGAACGGGAGCCTTATCCCCAGAGGGAGAGTATGCCAGACACTCCTACTGCAATGGACGCAGAGGAGGAGCGGCTGATTGCAGAAATGAACAGCCAGGCGGTGGGCATGCACACTGAGCTCATGGGTGCAGTGGGAAGGGTGCCCGAATGCATTGAGGCACTGGCAAGGAGTGTGGAGCACTTCGCTGTAGCACAGGCGGATGCCACACTAAAGCTTAGTGCTGCAATTCAGTCACTGGCTGCCAGGAACCCATCTGAGACTGCTCTCATGCAGACTCAGATTGAGGCCACGCGAGCACTGACTGCTGCCATCCTCGATGGTTCGTGCACATGTCCCCGGGGCTGTCACCGCGCCGCAGCAGGCCAGCAATGTGTTCTCCGGCAAATTGCTCCGGATGCTGAAGTGCTGCCCCGTGGGAGTGCCAGTGTGTCGGGCGAGCAGGGAGTTGCTGTCCTCTCTCACGATGACAGCATTCCTGCTGCCAACACTGTCACTTCTCCACTGCACTTGCCACCGCCTGTAGGACAGACTGCTGCCGCCCATGCAGAGTTGGTGCAGTCTGCAGCCGGGCCCTCCAGGCCCAGAAGTGGTCGAGGCCGTCCTTCAGGGGCATCTGCAGTGTCAGGGTCTGACGAGCAGCAGCCTTCCACCAGCCTTGCTGCAGCCACTGAGGTCCCATTACGGAGGAGCAGTAGGGTTAGAAGGGGGGAAGTGCGCAAGGGAAGGAGATCACCCTCGAAGGGCAAAATGTAGGAGGTGTGCCAAAATGCTGGTCATTTTTTTATTAAAGGCTGAGGTTCATGGCCCAACTTTTGTTTAGTGTTTTGGACATTATCTCCAGGTTGTGAGAACCAGTTATGTTATTGACTGTTTTTTTGTGTTTATTTCTATGAGTTTGTCATGAGGAATTGACACACACAGAGTTTGTACAATAAATAAGTTTCTGTATTCAAAATATACATGGCTGGTGGTTGGAATTATTGGTGCCTTGGCCGGCTTAGGGGTTGCGTGCTGGGTTGATTCGTGTTTGTAGCAATGGCAGGGGCCCTAGAAGCGGCTTGCTATTAGTCGTTGACGGACGGCCCTTGCAGTTTGACCATTGTGGGCCGCCCTCCTGCCTTGGTGCTGCTGCTGATCATCGTCCTCGTCCTGTTCCTCCTCTTCCTCCTCCTCCTCTTGTGGTGCTGCAAGGCCTGGTGGCATTGGCTGCGTCCTGAGGATTGCCATGTTGTGCAACATGCAGCACACGACTACGAATTTCGAAACTTGCTCAGGCGAGTACTGCAGGGCTCCTCCGGAATGGTCCAGACAGCGGAATCGTTGTTTCAGCACGCCGATTGTGCGCTCAATAATGTTCCTGGTTGCTTGTTGGCTTTCCTGGTACCGCAGCTCAGCAGGGGTGTTTGGCGCACGGAGCGGTGTCATCAGCCAGGTGCTCAATGCGTACCCCTTGTCCCCCAGAAGCCAACCAACTGGCTGATGCGGTGCCTCGAAAATTTCTGCCACAGTACTCTGGCGCAGGATGAAAGCATCGTGGCAGCTGCCCGGATAGTGGGCATTGACAGCGAGAATCACCTGTCTGTGGTCACAGACCAACTGCACATTCAAGGAATGGAACCCCTTTCTGTTCCGGAACTCCTCTGCATTCTCTCGCGGAGCACGCAAAGCCACATGCGTGCAGTCAATGGCGCCCTGCACCATGGGGAAGCCCGCTACCCTCGCAAAGCCCATAGCACGGTCATGCTGCTTGTCTGGGGTCATAGGGAAGGAGATGAAGTCTCGTCTCCTTCTGAAGAGGGCATTGGTGACCTGCCGGATGCAGCGATGCACCGCAAACTGGGAGATATTGGCGAGGTCCCCAACAGCAGCTTGGAATGAGCCAGTGGCGTAGAAGTTCAAAGCCACTGTGACCTTCACTGCCACCGACAGAGACGTCCTGGACCTCAGCTGAGGCTGCAGATCTGGCTGCAGCAGGTGGCAGAGCTCAGTGACCACCTCCTTGCTGAATCGCAGCCTTCGCAAACACAGCTCCTCGGACATATGGATGTAGGAGAGCTGTTCACGATATACCCTGGGAGGGTAAGCTCTCCTGTACATGCGCCTGATGGCCCTCCTCCGTCTGGCCATCATTGCCACTCTCTGTCTGCGTCTCACTATCCTCCGATTGAGCTGGAGCAGGACGACGCCCCCAATCATTGCAGCCCCCATATTCTCTTTGCCAGAAAAGTAATGAGGTACAGCAACTAAAGTAGCAGCAAAGTTAGGATGAACTAGGCCAAACTACCTCACAAAGCGTTGAGTCAATGTAGAAGTCTCTCTCTCTCTCTCCGAATCTCTCTCTCTCTCTCAGAACGAGTGGTGCATAAATGTCGACCACAGAAAAAGACAGGAAGAGGCCCCCTTTAAATAGCGGCCCCCCCAGCCCCACACCGATTGATAACGTTCCAGTCTTCCGGTCGTTGGAAGCGCCAGGCGGTAAGGCAGGGGGCGCCACTCAATTTCCGCTCCGGGGCGCCCCAAGGGCGTTGCACCATGGAATGACGTCACAATCTGCGCGCGCAGGTGGTCGCAGCGGTAAGTTTTAGCGCCGCCGCACAATCTCAAGTTAAGTTCTCGAGCGGCGCAAACAGCGCTGCGCCCGGGCGTTAGCGCCTTAACGCCCCATTAGCGCCCTCTTAAGGCGCTAACGGGAGGCGCAACCAACTGAATTTTTCCCTCTTTGTGTTTTTCCACGAATTTGGGGTAGGAATCAGATTCTTGAAGCAGAAATTTCAGATGATGAAACAATTCTTCTTCTTACTGATTCAAAAGGATGAACCGTATGGAAGTGTAAAAACTTTCTCCCACCTCCAGTAATGTAACAGCCAAGATAAGTGAGTCAAACCTTTGGCACTCTGTCCATTAAATGACATCCTGAATTAGTGCTTTAAGAGTGACTTTAGCTATTGGGGAAAATTGTGGTGAAGACAGGAAATTACATGTGGTTTGTGTCATTAAGTATCAGATGAGGTTCATGGAAGAGTGATGGTGCTCCATGTGATGTAATCCTGTAGAAATGTGCAGAAACCAGCCAATTGAGTCTTCTGGTTCATAACAACAACTTGCATTTATATATATTTTTTTATTCATAGAATGGTTACGGCACGGAAGAAGGCCATTCGGCCCGTCGAGCCCATGCCAGCTCTCTGCAAGAGCACTTCAGCTAGTCCCACTCCCCCACCCTTTCCCCGTAGCCCTGCAAATTTCTTTCCTTCAGATACTTGTCCGACTCCCTTTTTGAAAGCCGTGATTGAGTCTGCCTTCACCACCCGTTCAGGCAGTGCATTCCAGATCTTAACCACTCGCTGCGTAAAAAAGTGTTTTCTTGCGTCACCTTTGGTTCTTTTGCCAATCACATTAAATCTGTGTCCTCTGGTTCTCGACCCTTCTGCCAACGGGAACAGTTTCCCTCTATCTACTCTGTCCAGACCCCTCATGATTTTGAACACCTCTATCAAATCTCCTCTCAATCTTTTCTGCTCCAAGGAGAACAATCCCACCTTCTCCAGTCTATCAATGTAACTGAAAACCCTCATTCCTGGAATCATTCTCGTAAATCTTTTCTGAACCCTCTCTGAGGCCTTCACATCCTTCCTAAAGTGTGGTGCCCAGAATTGGACACAGTACTCCAGTTGGGGCCGAACCACTGTTTTATACAGGTTCATCATAATTTCCATACTTTTGTACTCTATACCTCTATTCATGAAGCCCAGGATCCCATAAACCATTTTAACTGCTTTCTCAACCTGCCCTGCCACCTTCAACGATTTGTGCACACATACCCCCAGGTCTCTCTGTTCGCGCACCCCCTTCAGGATTGTACCATTTAGTTTGTATGTCCTCTCCTCATTCTTTCTACCAAAATGTATCACTTCACACTTTTCTGCGTTAAATTTCATCTGCCACGTGTCCGACCATTTCACCAGCCTGTCTATGTCTTCCTGAAGTCTATCACTCTCCTCCTCACTGTTCACTATACTTCCAAGTTTTGTGTAATCTGCAAATTTTGTCCCTGATTACTGTTTCTAAAAGCTTCCCCACTACCGAGGTTAAACTGACTGACCTGTAGTCGATGGGTTTATCTTTACACCCTTTTTTGAACAATGGTGTAACATTTGCAATTCTCCAGTCCTCTGGTACCACCCCCATATCTAAATAGGATTGGAATATTATGGCCAGTACCTCCGCGATTTCCTCCCTCAATTCCCTAGGATGCATCCCATCCGCTCCTGGTGATTTATCTACTTTAATTACAGCCAGCCTTTCTAATACCTCCTCTTTATCAATTTTTATCCTATCAAATATCTCCACCACCTCCTCCATTACTATGTCTGTGGCAGCATCCTCTTGGTGAAGACAGATGCAAAGTACTCGTTTAGTACCTCAGCCATACCCTCTGCCTCCATGCATAGGTCTCCTTATTGGTGCCTAATCGGCCCCACCCCTCCTCTTACTACTCGTTTACTATTTATATGCCTGTAGAAGACTTTTGGATTACCTTTTATGTTGGCACCCATTTTATTCTCATACCCTCTCTTTTCCCCTCTTATTTTCTTTTTCACTTCTCCTCTGACCTTTCTATATATAGCCTGATTCTCAGATGTATTTGCAACCTGACATCTGTCATACGCACTCTTTTTCTGCTGCTTCATATTCTTTATCTCTTTCGTCATCCAAGGAGCCCTGACTTTATTTGTCCTGCCTTTCCCCCTAGTGGGAATGTATCTCAACTGTACCTGAACTATTTCCTCTTTAAAGGCAGCCCATTGTTCCATTACAGTTTTGCCTGCCAATCTTTGATTCCAGTTTACCCGGGCCAGATCCGTTCTCATCCCACTGAAATTGGCCTTCCCCCCCAGTTAAACATTTTTACTCTAGATTGCTCCCTGTCCTTTTCCATAGCTAATCTAAACCTTATGATACTAATTTGCTCCTCCATATCCTTCCCACTATTTGGTGGTCTATAGAATACACCTAGTACTTTAATGGCACCTCTATTATTTCATAACTCTAGCCATATAGATTCTGTCCTTGACCCCTACAGGGCATCCTCCCTTTCCAGCACTGCAACATTCTCCTTGTCCAATACTGCCACACCACCTCCCATCTTCCCTTCCCTATCGTTCCTGAACACTTTATAACCAGGAATATTTAATACCCAAACCTGCCCTTTTTTGAGCCAGGTCTCAGTTATTGCCACAACATCATATTCTTATGTGGTTTTTTGTGCCTGAAGCTCACTTACTTTGTGCGTTCACATACATACACTGTATACCCATCTTAGACCATCCTGTATTCTCTTAGTTTGACCCCCCCAATACCTTACTATTTCTTACTTTAGTGCTCTCTGCCTCTCCCAGTCCTTTGAGCACTTTATTTCCCCTTTCTAATGTTACATCCTGGTGCCCATCCCCCTGCCAAATTAGTTTAAACCCTCCCATTCATTCACGGGATGTGGATGTCGCTGGCAAGGCCAGCATTTATTGCCCATCCCTAATTTCCCTTGAGAAGGTGGTGGTGAACCACCTTCTTCAACCGCTGCAGTCGGTGTGGTGAAAGTACTCTCACAGTGCTGTTAGGGAAGGAGTTCCAGGATTTTGACCCAACGATGATGAAGGAACAGCCGATATATTTCCAAGTCAGGATGGTGTGTGTCTTGGAGGGGAATGTGAGGTGGTGGTGTTCCCATGCACCTGTTGCCCTTGTCCTTCTAGGTGGTAGAGATCGCCGGTTTGGGAGGTGCTGTCGAAGAAAAATATAGCGCCTTTAACGTAGTAAAAATGTCTCGAACATTTCCAGACAAAATTTGACACCGAGTCACATAAGGAGATATCAGGACAGGGATAGAAGTAGGTTTTAAGGAGTGTCTTAAAGGAGGAGCGAGAGGTGGAGAGGTTTAGGGAGGGAATTCCAGAGCTTAGGGCCTAGTCATGCTATCCCAATCCATTCAGTAGAGAGCAATAGAGAGGGAGTGCAGCGAAGGTTCACCAGACTGATTCCTGGGATGGCAGGACTGTCGTATGAGGAGAGATTGGGTCAACTAGTCCTGTATTCACTAGAGTTTAGAAGAATGAGAGGGGATCTCATTGAAACGTATAAAATTCTGACAGGGCTAGACAGACTGGATGCAGGGAGGATGTTTCCCCTGGCTGGGGTGGGGGGGGGTCTAGAATGAGGGGTCACAGTCTCAGGATACGGGGTAGGACATTTAGGACTGAGATGAGAAATTTCTTCACTCAGAGGGTGGTGAACCTGTGGAATTCTCTACCACAGAAGGCTGTGGAGGCCAAGACACTGAATATATTTAAGAAGGAGATAGCTAGATTTCTAAACACAAAAGGCATCAAGGGGTATGGGGAGAGTGGGAATATGGTATTGAGATAGAGGATCAGCCATGATCATATTGAATGGCGGAGCAGGCTCGAAGGGCCGAATGGCCTACTCCTGCTCCTATTTTTCTATGTTTCTATGTTTCAATAGCATCCACTTTTAAGGTATATGTCCCATCTGCATTGAGCCTTACATAGGGGCAGCTTACAATCAGTTGAACCTTTTCTAACTTGCATCCATTAGACAAAAAAAATCTGTTTAAAGATCATTGAATTAAACCGAATTGAGTATATTTGTGGCAGATGAAATTCAATACAGGGCTAAACAGATGTTAGTTAAGGCGCATTGGAAGAAGAAAAGGGACGTCATATTACACTGTGGAAATAACTAGACATGGTGGAAAGGGATCTGGAGTCATAGTACATTCAGCACTTAACATGTCATATCCATGTGAAGCAGCAATCAAGCAAACAGAATGCTGAATTATATTGCCAGGTCATTTTGAGTGTATGTCAAACCATGTCACGCTGACATTGTACAGTGTCTTGCTCAGACCTTATCTTGAGTACTGTGTTCAGTACTGGTCACCAAGACAATGGGAAAACATTTAAACTGGGGGCAGAGTAGAAAAGAGACATAACGCATGTGAGTTGGTGTCAATGGAGTAAATTGCCCATAGAAAAGATTAATTCCACTGCACACCCTCTCCTCTAAGTCAGAAGGTTGTGGATTCAAGTCCCACTCCAGAGACTTGAGCACATAAAGCTAGGCTGACACTCCAGTGCAGTGCTGAGGGAGTGCTGCACTGTCAGAGGTGCCGTCTTTCGGATGAGACGTTAAACTGAGGCCCTGTCTGCCCTCTCAGGTGGACGTAAAAGATCCCATGGCACTATTTTGAAGAAGAGCAGGGGAAATCTCCCCGGTGGGCGTCCTTGCCAATATTCATCCCTCAACCAACATCTCACTAAACAGATGATCTGGTCATTATCACATTGTTGTTTGTGGGAGCTTGCTGTGCGCAAATTGGCTGCTGCGTTTCTTACATTACAACAGTACTTCATTGGCTGTAAAGAGCTTTGGGATGGCCTGAGGCTGTGAAAGGCGCTATATAAATGCAAGTTCTGTCTTTTCAGTTTAAAATGTGCCAGAATACTAGAACCAGAGGGCATAGATTGAAACTGGTGAAAGGAATGTTTAGGATTGATGTTAGGCAGCACTTTACACAAAGAACGATCAATATTTGAAATGGGCATTCAGGTAAAGTCATTTTTTTTCTGAATGGATAAGGTAACATGGACCAGGCTTAAAAATCATAGAGGTCTCTTGATGTGAATCACAAATTGAAAGAAGAAAGAAAGAACTTGCATTTATATAGGGCCTTTCACAACCTCAGGACATCCCAAAGTTAGTGCTCTAAGGGTGAATAATGTGTTTTAGTGATGTTGGTTGAGGGGCGAACACTGGCCAGGACACGGACAAGAGCTCCCCTGCTCTTCTTCGAAATAGTGCCATGGGATCTTTTACATCCACCCGAGAGGTGCAGATAGGGCCTCGGTTTAACGTCTCATCCAAAAGACGGCACCTCCGACAGTGCAGCACTCCCTCAGCTGGAAGTGTCAGCCTAGATTATTGTGCTCTAGTCTCTGGAGTGGGACTATGAACCCACAACATTCTGACTCTTGGGCAAGAGTGCTACCCACTGAGCCAAGGCTGAAAATCTGCTGCTTGTCCAGGCATTGGGAATCGCTATCGTTTGGCAGAAGGCAAACTGTAATCCAACACTTGGTAGAACCTAGCTCGTATGTATCTAATAACTGAAGCTAGAATAAATCTGAATTTATCCCAGTCCCCTATCTGAAGATAAATATTACACAATAACAAGGAATTGTTATTCTGTTATTGCTGGTAAAGTATGACCAAAAACAGTATGCTTCTGCCTCCTAATATGACAAGTCGCACAACACCAGGTTATAGTCCAACAGATTTATTTAATTTTACAAGCTTTCGAAGCAGTTCGCTCCTTCGTCAGGTAAGTTAGCAATGAGAGAATCTCCCAGAATTCACAATTTAAACACAGACAAAATCTATTCACATTTTTCCTACAACAAAGAGCACAGCCAAGACAATGAGATGTGTCCCAGGGGGTCCAACGTGTCAAACCACCTGCTGGCTGCATATCCTGTCAATTTGTGTTCTTGTGTTAGTAAAAAAAAAAATTTAAAAAACACCTGGGAAGACCGGCCATGATGTCAAGTCACGTTCTGTATCGTGACATGAACCCGATATCGCGATTGAGGCCATCCTCATGAGTGCGGAACTTGGCTATCAGTTTCTGCTCTATGATTTTGCGCTGTCGTGTATCTCGAAGGCCGCCTTGGAGAACGCTTACCCGCAGATCCGAGGCTGAATGCCCCTGGCTGCTGAAGTGTTCCCCGACTGGGAGGCAACCCTCCTGCCTGGCGATTGTTGCGCGGTGTCCGTTCATACGTTGTCTCAGTGTCTGCATCATTCTCTCATTGCTAACTTACCTGACGAAGGAGCGAACTGCTTCGAAAGCTTGTAAAATTAAATAAATCTGTTGGACTATAACCTGGTGTTGTGCGACTTCTCATTTTTGTCCACCCCAGTCCAACGCCGGCATCTCCACATCATGACTCCTAATATGACAACATTTATATAGCGTCTTTAACGTAGTAAAACGTCCCAAAGTGCTTCACAGGAGCGTAATCAGACAAAAATTGACTCCGAACCAATGAAGGAGACATTAGAACAGGTGACCCAAACGCTTGGTCAAAGAGGTAGGTTTTAAACGGCGTCTTAAAGGAGAAGAGAGAGGTGGAGAGGTTTAGGGAGAGAATTCCAGAGATTAGGACCTAGGCGGCTGAAGGCACGGCCGCCAATGGTGGGGCAAAGGAAGTGGGAGATGCACAAGAAGCCAATGTTGGATGAACACAGAGTTCTCGGAGGGTTAGAAGGCTGGAAAGGTAGGTCCCGCATTGGACTCATCAGTCACCTGAGAACTCATTTTTAATGTGGAAGCAAGTCATCCTCAGTTCAGAGGGACTGCCTAAGAGAGAGAAGAGAGAAGGCTGGAAGAGGTTAGAGAGATAGGGAGGGAGGAGGCCACGGAGGGACGTAAACACGAGGATAAGAACTTTAAAATTGAGGCATTGATGGACCGGGAGCCAATGTAGGTAAAGAGGAACAGATATTTCTGTCACCATCGAGGCAGTGAATTGAGTGGGTTTTGAAAAATGCCAGATTTCCTGATGCTTTCCAATGGACTTGTTCATCTTTTTTTGGATGGAACAACAAACACTCCCACTGTGCATAAAGTCTGCCAATAATTCTTCTGAATTACGTTGTGCCTGTGGCAGGTGACTGGCTGAATCATTATGGGTTTTGTGGGGATGCTTAAACCACAGCTTCACATTTACCAGATCATAATACTTTAGCAACTAACGTGCCTATAAATTTTGACCATTTATCCACAAGGTGAATTAGTTTCTCATTTCATACCTGTCCCAAATGCAATATATGTTTCCGAATCATAAGTTATGTAATATATTGCAAACACTAGCCAATATATTGCTAAAAAGGGAATAATTTAGGAACAATTATTGCATAAGGGAAAAGGCAAGAATAGGCATTCAAGCACTTCCCAATCAGTTGATGATGCAATCGCACACACTGTCCACCCACCTGCTCCAGCCTAGCAATGACCTGTCCTGGGAGCTGTTTAAAAAAAGGCACGAGTGTGTATCCAATTCAGGAAATCTCTGGGAAATTCCTCTGAGACTCCCCAAGGCAATCAAGCAAGTTCCAGGAGATTGTGGTGTCCCATAACTCACTACAGTTTCAACTGGCACCACACCTCCAATGCCTGGAAATGTCCTCTTCCCTCAGTAGCCTGTAGAGTCATAGAATGATACAGCCATTCGGCCCATCGTGCCTGTGCTAGCTCTTTGGTAGAGCTATCCAGTTAGTCCCACTCCCCTCTGCTCTTTCCCCATAGCCCTGCAAATGTTTCCCCTTCAAGTATTTATCCAATTCCGTTTTGAAAGTTACGATTGAATCTGCTTCCACTGCCCTTTCAGGCAGTGCATGCCAGATCACAACAACTCGCTGTGTAAAAAATTCTCTTCATCTCTCTGCCCCCACGCCCCAGCATTTTTGTAAATTATCTTAAATCTGTGTTCTCTGGTTACCGACTCTTCTGCCAGTGGAAACAGTTTCTTCCGATCTACTGTATTAAAAACCCTCGTAATTTTGAACAGCTCCATGAAATCTCCCCTTAACCTTCTCTGCTCTAAGGAGAACAATCCCAGCTTCTCTAGTCTCTCCATATAACCGAATTCTCTCACCCCTGGTGCCATTCTGATAAAATAGCAAAATGCTGCGGATGCTGGAAATCTGAAATAACAACAGAAAATGCTGGAAACACTCAGCAGGTCAGGCAACATCGTGGGGAGAGAAACAGAGTTAACGTTTCGGGTCGATGACCCCTTCGTCAGAACTGGAAAAGGTTAGAGAAGTAACAGATTTTTAAGCAAGTGTGGGGCAGGGACAGGGAGGAGGGGAGGAAACAACAAAGGGAGGGTCTGTGATAGGCTGGAAGACAGGAGAGACAAAAGGGCTGATGGTGCAAGGCAAAAGGAGATGGTAATGGGACAAGTTAAGAAACAAAAGATGAGTCTAGATGAAATGTAAATGGCAATGGCAGAATCAGCAGCAGCTGCCATGTGAGAGAAAAAAAAGGGGGAAAAATATATAGGGGCAGAGGTTATGGTCTGAAATTGTTGAATTCGATGTTGAGTCCAGAAGGCTGTAAAGTGCCTAATTGAAAGATGAGGTGCTGTTCCTCGAGCTTACGTTGAGCTTCATTGGAACAGTATAAGAGGCCGAGGACAGAGAGATCAGAGTGGGAGTGGAGCGGAGAATTAAAGTAACGGGTGACCGGAAGCTCGGGGTCACTCTTATGGACTGAACGGAGGTGTTCCGCAAAGTGGTCACCCAATCTGCATTTAGTCTCCCCAGTGTAGAGGAGATGGCATCGTGAACAGCGAATACAGTATACTAAATTGTAAGAAGTACAAGTAAATCGCTATTTCACCTGGAAGGAGTGTTTGGGGCCCTGGACAGTGTGAAGGGATCAGGTAAAAGGGCAGGTGTTGCATCTCCTGCGCTTGCACGGGAAGGTGCCGTGGGAAGGGGAAGGGGTGTTGGGGGTGATAGAGGAGTGGACCAGGGTGTCGCAGAGGGATTCCCTCAGCCCTGGTAACATTCTGATAAATCTCCTCTGTACCCTCTCCAAGATCCTTCCTAAAGTGTGGTGCTCAGAGTTGAACACAATAATCTAGCTGAGGTCTAACCAGTGATTTATAACTGGTTCCCTTCGTAAATGACAAGCAATTCCATACTCACTACATGTCTCAGCAGTTTATCACAGATGGAGATAAGTAGCTGAGATAAGGAATACTTTCTGGCATTTAATCAGTCATACCATCCCTATCCATTTCAGTACAATCCACTTATCATTTTTAAAATCTTCAATCATATCCCCGTTGTAAGGGGTGACCTGTGGCTCTGTGCTTAGCCTGGGTGCTAGTGCGGGGTTAGGCCTTGTTGCCTGTTCTGGTCTCCAGCCAGCCTGATAACACTAGACACCTGTGAGTGGTTCGACCCACTCGCCCTTACGGTTCTGACACTGGACTTAGGTGCGAGAGCAATAATGCAGAGAAGACTCAGGTAGACCCGGTTGAATAGTGCGAAATGGAAAATCTTTATTGCATATTATTCAAGATTACGAGATACATGTCATAAGCACAGATTAACGACAGTACAATCTTACACACAGTTATGAAACTAATTTTAGGGAAACGAGGAGCGCACGACACATCGTAAAAGGGGACACACATTATAATTATCCTTAAAACTTAAACCCTCTCCTATCAATACCTGTCCTAATCTAGATTTGTAGGATCGAGACTCATGCTCACCACTCGTGATAACTCGGAGAATTCCAAAACTCTGCTCGGATGGTTTTACCGCAGCACCTGACTATCCACGTGTTGATCAGGGGTCTCTGTACCCCACTTGTTTACTCGTTTCTGCTCCAGCTAGCAGGCTGGACCGTCTGCTGCCATGAAGATCTGTGTTGGTCTTCGGAGTTCGGACACCACTCGAAAAAGAGTCTTCCTGTGCCCTACACCAGTTGCCTGTAGAACTCGAAGAATAGTCTTCCTAGGCCAGTTGTGGAGTAGACGATAAAATTCGAAGAAGTGTTTAATCGACTTACAGGCGCGGTCGGGGCTTACTGACCGTGGCGATACGTATTGTCGTCTTCTTCTCATCTCATCTCATCTCATCTCATCTCCTCTCGGGCCTTCGGTTCCAACACCGTTTACCGACTTCTCGGGATGGTGCGCCCGCTTCCAGGCCTCACAGCCCAGTTCTCCACAGATCTTCGCGGCAAGCCACGAGATTGATCCTAGCGGACCAGAGTCCAGAGCCGTCAGGCAAGAGAATAAAAGTTCAGCAGCCTTCCAGCGAGTCAAAGCAGCAAGAGAGAGATGGACGGTTGTACTTTACAGTTATAGTGCTGTAATTCCTCTTTTCCCGCCCAATCTTAATGTCTATCTTTTGTCAGGTTTTTGGCGCTCAAACTTCTTGTATGGGGTGATCTCAGTCTTTAATGGGTTTCGGTGACACTTGTAACTGTCTGAGTACCCGTTAATATTTCTCCCATTGTGGAACCGGCTAGTAGTCTCCCTGGAGGGGTTTTGGGGCTTCCAAATGCTTGCTGTGAGTACCCGCAAACGGCTCTCTCATCTTAGAGCCGTGGGGATTTTGCATATTAATGTCTTTGGATGGGTCCTTGATCGCTCAGTACAATAGCCCTTGTTTGCACCTGGGAGACCGATTTCAGTATTTATGTTTAAAATGCAAACCCATCATGTCTTGTCATTATCTCAAATGTGCTGAGTCCTGTTCGATCTTGCTGAAATGTTTATTGAAGCGCCATCTTGTCTGCCTATTGAAAGTCTAGAACTTTCTGCCACGAGGCGTGGCGGCCATTTTACAGGCTGTTTGTGTCCGTTTTGAAACCTGACAGCATTCTGCTGAAATAAAGCTGTTTATACGAAACTTTATGTCTCCTGCTTATTTTATAAAATCGCGATAATTTTGCCTCTCTTTCCTCATTTAAGACACTCCTACCTCTTTGACCAAGCTTTTGGTCACCGGCCCTAATATCTCCTCATGTGGCTCGGTGTCAAATTTTGTTTGATAACGTTCCTGTGAAGCGCCCTGGGGCGTTTTACTACGTCAAAGGTGCTATATAAATATAAGTTGTTGTTGTTGAATGCCAAACTATTTTCTAACTCTTTGTTTCTACACGTAACAAGTGAAATGAATAGGAGAAATCTTAACTAATCAAGAAAAAGCTGCTTCTCTGTTTTTACTGAGGTGGTTCTGTGTGTTTGAGCCACCAGCTCATTGTGGTCTTGGTGCACTGACCCTTTTGCAGGCTCATCACTTTCTTCCTTTGTGAATGTATTAACTAAAAGTTTGTTTCAAAAAATTATTTTTACCCCCCCTCCCGCCAAGCTTTACATAGAATTGCAGCGAATTTACAGCACAGAAACAGGCCATTCAGCCCAACTGGTCTGTGCCGGTGTTTATGCTCCACACGAGCCTCCTCCCACTTTACTTCATCTAACCCTATTTTGCTTATCCTTCTACTGCTTTCTCTCTGGTGTACTTATCTAGCTTCCCCTTAACGGCATCTATGCTATTCGCCTCAACCACTCCCTGTGGCAGTGAGTTCCGCATTCTAACTACTCTCTGGGAAAAGAAGCTTTCTGCTTCACCAGTGAAGAAAGGCGGGCGTGAATGAACTAGAGTTACCTTTCGTAATTGAAATGAAGATTTACAACCAAAAAATTGAGGCTGCTTCAGCAGTAGTGACGCTCCTATGACATCAATATTACCATCTCCCCAAACACTGGCTGCTCGCGGGCTCCCTCTCAATACATTACCCTGTTCCAACTTTGGGATTCTGCTTATAACTGTGCGACATCTGCATTATTCCCACAATTGAGTTTCATTTTTGATCCCATCTTTCCATCATTATCGACCGCAAACTCATAGAATAAGTGAGAAACTGCCCTGGAGGTGGTGCATTTCTGAGTTTTCAAATGAGACGGTCTTCGGATGAAACGTTGAACCGAGGCCCCGTCTGCCCTCTCTCAGGTGGACGTAAAGGATTCCCATGCCCACCATTTCGAAGAAGAGCAGGGGAGTTCTCCCTGGTGTCCTGGGTCAATGTTTATGCCTTAACCAACCTGAGGTCGTGAAAGGCGCTATATAAATGCAAGTCTTTCTTTCATGTGAGCGAAAGACCAATCTGTCTTGGGCTTTACGGCACCAAACACAATCTCTACTGGGAGGGGTGGGGGGATCCAATACAAAAATGTACGTGCCCAGGCTCTAACATTGATATTTATTTTCACGGCCGTGTTTCCTTCTCTTTATTTTCTATTTCATCCCCTTTATTTCATCTAGTGTAACTCCCGTAGCCAAGCCGGGTTGGCCCTTTCCCAGACTGCTGCCAGCGTCCCACCCTAGTAGCCAGCTGCCGGGAGACAACCACAGGCTGGCCAGAGGTGGGTCTCCTGAGTCTCCCGACCCTTTGACTTTTCTCCCCCCTCCCCCCCCCCCGACCCACCTCACAAGTTAGCCAGCGGCAGGTCACTGCGCACTTTCTGTCGGAAGTTAAATGTGGAGAATGACGCATTAAAGGCTCATTGAAGTGTGGATGAATTGCAAATAAATAAACATTGCCTCTTTTAGTCCTCATTCTTTTAAATGCAAACTGGCACAAAACAGATCGCATCATACAGAAGGTTAACAGTTCACGTACGCATGGTGAATGTAATCTCCTGGATTGGTTTTGAGGGGGTCAGAGAGGAATTTTCCAGAGTTTTCTCTTCCCTTGTTGGTTCTGTGTTTTTTTTTTGCCTCTCCCAGGAGATTACAACAACAATTTGCATTTATATAGCGCCTTTAACGTAGTAAAACATCCCAAGGCGCTTCACAGGAGTGATTATCAAACAAAATTTGCCACCCAGCCATATAAGGAGATATTAGGGCAGGTGGCCAAAAGCTTGGTCAAAGAGGTAGGTTTTAAGGAGCGTCTTAAAGGAGGAAGGAGAGGTAGGGAGGCGGAGAGGCTTAGGGAGGGAATTCCAGAGCTTAGGGCCCAGGCAGCTGAAGGCACGGCCACCAAATTGCATGGCTGCTGCAGGTGGGGAGGGGGTAGGAATGTCTGCTCATGATACTCCAGGCAGCATGAGTGTGGGGCAGCCATGATGGACCAGCTGGTCGTTTCCTGTCCGTCATTTTTGTATGTTCGTAACTGTTTAAGCAGTTAACTGCTACGAGTGGTCATTCATATTCTGCTAGGAGAACTTCAAGGAATATAGCCTCGAAGTTACTTTTTGCTTAACACATTAGTGTAACATTCCACTTTCATTTTAACAGAGGTGTTAACAGATTTATTATAATGGATTAATGCATCTGTGACAACATGCCTCTCTGCTCAACTAGTGGAGTGAGGAATATCACAGCAGCGTATCATGTGCCAATATCACAGACACTCGATTTTAGGCTCATATGATGGCTGGGGAGAAAAGAGGGAATAGGATTGAACCCACGTTCTACTATTTTGGCCCAAACATGCTGAACACCAGCATTTTAATCCCCCTGTATTGTGTTTAATAATGATCAGGTAATCTGTTTTTTAGTGGTGTTGGTTGAGGGATAAATATTAAGCCAGGACGGAACTCCACTGTCCTTCTTCAAGATAGTACCACAGGATCTCTTACCTCCACCCAAGAAGGCAGACGGGGCCCTCGGTTTAACATCTCATCCGAAAAACGGAACCTCCGACAGTGCAGCACTCCCTCAGTACTGGCACTGGGAGTGTCAGCCTGGATTATGTACTCAAGTCTCTGAGAGTGGGACTCAAACCCACAACCTTCTGATTCAAGAGGTGAGAGTGCTACCCACTGAGCTGCGGGTAGACACTGTGACACATTCTAGACACAGCTAGACCATATAATAAAACTTGTATGTTAGGGGTGCGGAGGACACAGACCCATATCATTTAGCATTCAAGTAGCTCGTATCTCTGAAGCAGATACGGGTAGCATCAGAATTCATGGTAGATCCAAGTAATGTTAAGTCAGGAGTGTGATGGAATACTCTCCACTTGCCTGGATGAGTGCAGCTCCAACAACACTCAAGAAGCTCGACGCCATCCAGGACAAAGCAGCCCGCTTGATTAGCACCCCATCCACCACCTTAAACATTCATTCCCTCCACCACCGGCGTACCGTGGCTGCAGTGTATACCATCTACAAGATGCACTGCAACAGCTCACCAAGGCTTCTACGGCAGCATCTCCCAAACCCGCGAACTCTACCACCTAGAAGGACATGGGCAGCAGGTGCATGGGAACACCACCACCTCCAAGTTCCCCTCCAAATCACACACCATCCTGACTTAGAAGTATATCGCCGATCCTTTATCATCGCTGGGTCAAAATCCTGGAACTCCCTACCTAACAGCACCGTGGGAGTACTTTCACCACACGGACTGCAGCGGTTCAAGAAGGCCGCTCACCATCACCTTCTCAAGGGCAACTAGGGATGGGCAATAAATGCTGGCCTTGCCAGCAAAGCCCAGATCTCATAAGCGAATAAAAAAAATGTGCCCAGGCCTTTTAAAGTGACTGCATCTGCTTCGTGTCTGCTCGCTTAGAGCACAGTTCTTTCGTCTTTCGGATGAGACGTTGAACCGAGGCCCCGTCTGCTCTCTCAGGTGGACATAAAAGATCAATTGTACTATTTCAAAGAAGAACAGGCTAGTTATCCCCGGTGTCCTGGGCCAATAGTTATCCCTCAATCAACATCACAAAAACAGATTCTCTGGTCATTCTCACATTGCTGGGAGCTTGCTGTGCACAAATTGGCTGCCGCGTTTCCTGCATTACAACAGTGACCACACCTCAAAAGTATTTCATTGGCTGTAAAGCTCTGTGGGCCATCCTGAGGTCGTGAAAGGCGCTATATAAATGCAAAGTTCTTTCTTTCTTTCAGTTCTAAAGCTCTACAATCTGCAGCCTATTTAAAAAAATATTTTGTTTCTGTTTGTGGCTGCGACCGTAATAGGATACCAAGAACTTCTCAATAAAAGTGGCATTTTATTTCATTGTCGGCAAAATTATTTTAATCTTATTTCTTGATCTTGAAGCCAGAAGTTTTATGAACTTCAGCCAGAAAAGAGGGGCTGTAATTATAACTTTCTACATTCACGTGCCTAAGGAGCAGAGTTTTGATATACTAAAAAATGTTTACTTTGTACTTCATTCTAGAGGAAGTGTTTTATATTTTTCTTGGCTTGCTTTTATGCAGTTAACTGGCAGCCATTGTTTGAAGTGTAATTAATACTCCGATGCAGTCTGTCTGTGGCGACCTGCTGTGGTTAGTATAATTTTACGCTGCACCGCTAAGAGCTTTGAATAGCATTAAATAAAGATCTAGTTGAATTTATCTTAAAAGGATGCCCTTTATTTCGTCCTGTACTTCCCCCCCTCCGCCAGTTCATCTGATTGCACGCAACTGACTTCCTCTCATCTCTCAGCGCTGTTTGTGCAGCGTTATTGGCACGGAACAGCTGCCACGTTTACTTATATGACATTACGGGGCTCCAAAAATAAGTCGATGTGCGAAGCACTTTGAGATGTCTCAGTGATGTGGTAAGGTGCTAGTTTAGGTGCCATTCGTGGCTCAGTGGGTAGCACACTCTCGCCTCTGATGTCAGAAGGTTGTGGCTTCAAAGTCCCACTCCAGGGACTTGAGCCCATAACCTAGGCTGACGCTCCCAGTGCGGTACTGAGGGAGTGCTGCACTGTCGGGGGTGCCGTCTTTTGGAAGACGCGCTAAACCGAGGCCCCGTCTGCTCTCTCAGCTGGACATAAAAGATCCCATGGCATTATTTGGAAGAAGAGCAGGGGAGTTGTCCCCAGTGTCCCAGCCAATATTTATCCCTCAATCAACACAACTTGATCTGGTCGTTATCACATTGCTGTTTGTGGGAGCTTGCTGTGCGCAAATTGGCTGCTGCGTTTCCCACATTACAACGGTGACTACACCTCAAAAGTGGTGGTAAAGTGTTTTGGGACGTCCTGAGGTGGTGAAATGCACTGAAATAAATGCAGGTTCCTTTTTCTTCTAAATTGCCCAGTAACACATGTTGTTCTATCAAAAAAAAACATTGTCAAGTCATTCTTCATATTTGTACTTCTTCATACTAGGGATCATTCGAGTGAATCTGTGTTGTATCCTCTCTGAAGCCTCAATATCCTTCCTCTAGAGTGGAGCCCGATGTAGCACACCATATGGTAACCGAGGTCTTATTTAAGTTTTATATCGGCTTGTCCCAAACCCGCGACCTCCACCAGCTAGAAGGACAAGGGCAGCAGGCGCGCATGGGAACACCACCACCCCCAAGTTTCCCCCCAAGTCACACACCATCCTGACTTGGAAATATATCGGCCATTCCTTCATCCTCGCTGGGTCAAAATCTTGGAACTCCCTCCCTAACAGCACTGTGGGAGTACCTTCACCACACGGACTGCAGCGGTTCAAGAAGGCGGCTCACCACCACCTTCTCAAGGGGCAATTAGGGGATGGGCAATAAATGCTGGCCTTGCCAACGACGCCCACATCCCAGGAATGACTAATAAAAACATTTTTTGAAAAATCATTACCACTTGTCTTTTATATTCTATACTTCTTGTAATAAAATTTAGAATTACATTAGCTTTTTTTTAAACAGCCTTATCAGCCGGAGATGCTGCCTTGAATGTCCTGTGAACCTATAGCCCCTAATCCCTCCGCTCTTTCACACACACCGAGCCTACTTCCATTCAGAGTGTAATTAATACTGATACTTTTACCAAAATGCAACACCTTGCAATTACTGACATCGAATTTCATTTGCAGCTTTGTAGCTTATTCCCCCGTCTTATTAATATTCCTTCGCAGCATCTTTTGGGCTTCTAAAAAAATTAACTATATCTCTTATTTTGGTATCTGCAAATTTTGACACCACTATCTCTTCATAAGAACATAAGGATTAGGAGCAGGAGTCGGCCATACGGCCCCTCGAGCCTGCTCCGCCATTCAATAAGATCATGGCTGATGTTCGACCTCAACTCCACTTTCCTGCACTATCCCCATATCCCTTGATTCCCCATAGAGTCCAAAAATATATCTATCTCAGCCTTGAATATAGTCAACGACTGAAACATAGAAACTAGGAGCAGGAGTAGGCCATTCGGCCCGTCGAGCCTGCTCCACCATTCAATACGATCATGGCTGATCATCCAAATCCAGTACCCTGTCCCTGCCCCCTCACACAGAATCCCCATCGAGCCTGCACCGACACATATCCCACCCTATCCCCGTAACCCCCACGTATTTAATTCCCCCTAACATATCCCATCCTATCCCTGTAACCCCACATATTTAATCCCCCCCTAACACTAAGGGTCAATTTATCATAGCCAAATCACCTAACCCGCACATTTTTGGACTGTGGGAGGAAACCGGAGCACCCGGAGGAAACCCACGCAGACACGGGGAGAATGTGCAAACTCCACACAGTCAGTCACCCGAGGCCAGATTCGAACCCGGGTCTCTGGCGCTGTGAGGCACCAGTGCTAACCACTATGCCACCGACTGAGCATCCACAGCCCTCTGGGGTAGAGAATTCCAAAGATTCACAACCCTCCGAGTGAAGAAATTCCTCCTCATCTCAGTCTTAAAAGGCTGATCCCTTATCCTGAGACTGCGCCCCCTAGGTCTGGACCCTCCAGCCAGGGGAAACAACCTCTCAGCATCTACACTGTCAACCCCCCTTGGACCTATATCCAAATCATTCCTATACACAGTGACTACTTTGCGTTGCATTTATGAATCCAAGTTAGTAATGGCAGCAGCAGAAGGGTCGGTAACCAGAGAACACAGATTTACGGTGATTGGCAAAAGAACCAGAGGAAAAACTTTTTTTTTTACACAGCGAGTTGTTATGATCTTGAGCGTGCTGCCTGAAAGGGAGGTGGAAGCAGATTTAATAGTAACTTTCAAAAGGGAATTGGATAAATACTTAAAAAGGAAAAATTTGCAGGGCTATGGAGAAAGAGCAGGGGAGTGGAACTAATTGGTAGCTTTTTGAGAGAGCCAGCACAGGCACAAGGGGCTGAATGGCCTCCTGCTATGCTGTATGATTCTATATGGTTTTCCTCTCTCCACGGGGAATCTTCACTACTACAAAAAAAGTCAAGGAGGTTGGTTAAGCAGGATCTCCACATTTTAAAGCCATGTTGATTGTTATTTACTGGATTGTTGCCGTAACGAAAGTCCTGAGCTTCCATTATTTTCCCAGTTGTTGATGTAGGACTGGTGAGTCTAAATTAGATTTGTCCCCTGTTTTGAATATGGTAATTGTGATTAGCTCCAGCCATGGCTCACTGTTAGCACTCCCAACTCTGAGACAGAAGGTTCAAGACCCACTCCAGAGACTTGAGCACATAATCTAGGCTGACACTCCAGTGCAGTGCTGAGGGAGTGCTGCACTGTCGGAGGTGCCGTCTTTCGGATGAGACTTTAAACCGAGGCCCCGCCTACGCTCTCAGGTGGACGTAAAAGATTCTGTGGCACTGTTTCGAAGAAAAAGCAGGGGAGTTCTCCCTGGCATCCTGGCTAATATTTATCCCTCAAACAACATCACTAAAACAGATTATCTACTCATTTAACTCATTGCTGTTTGTGGGAGCTTGCTGTTCGCAAACTGGCGGCTGTGTTTTCTAAATTACAACAATGACCACACTTCAAAAGTACTTCATTGGCTGTAAAGCGCTTTGGGATGTCCTGAGGTCGTGAAAGGCGCTGTAGAAAGGTAAGTCTTTCTTCTTTCTTTCTTCCTAGCATTAAGTGATCATTGCCAGCACTTCATAAGTTTCATCTCTTGGTACTTCTTCATACCAGGCATCTTGGTTACCCTGAGATGAATATTATCTATCCCTAAGCATTCGTTCATCTTGAGTCCTGTAAACTTGTCTAGAGCCTCTGTCTTGTTGATGTTAAAGTCAGTAAATCTGCTTAGATTATTTCCATTGATACTGTAGTCATCTCGAATGAATACTTGTAATTCATTAAATCATAGAATCATACAGCGCAGAAGGAGGCCATTCAGCCCATCGTGCCTACGCTGCCTCTTTGAAAGAGCTGTCTAATTAATCCCCATAACCATATAAATTTATCCTTTTCAAGTATTTATCTAATTCCCTTTTTGAAAGTTACTATTGAATCTGCTTCCACCGCCCTTTCAGGCAGTGCATTCCAGGTCACAACAACTCACTGCTTAGAAAACATAATCTTCTCATCTCCCCCTCTGGTTCTTTTGCCAAGTATCTTAAATCTGTGTCCTCTGGTCACCGACCCTCCTGCCGGTGGAAACAGTTTCTCCCCATCGACTCTATCAAAACCCCTCACAATTTTGAACACCTCTATTAAATCGCCCCTTAACCTTCACTGCTCCAAGGAGAACAATCCCAGTTTCTCTCGTCTCTCCACATCCCTGGTACCATTCTGGTAAATCTCCTCTGCATCCTCTCCAAGGCCTTGACATCCTTCCTAAAGTGTTGAGAATATTTATTTTCTTTGCTTAACATCTGTTTCAACCCCACTAGCAAACTTTAAGGTCCATAACTCATCCCTGACTGTCCTGATGTTGTTAGAGAACCGGAAGTATTTCATGCTACAAAAACAGAAAATGCTGGAAACACATCTGTACTTCTGACGGAGGGTTATGCCTTAAAGGTTACATTTTTCCTTTCTTTATAGATTCTGCCTGACTTGCTGAGTGTTTCCATATAAATGTAGGATCAGGACAAGGCCATTAAACCCCTCGAGCCTGTTCCACCATTCAATTGGGGACCAGCCACATAAATACTCTGGCAACAAGAGCAGGTCAGCGGCTAGGTATTCTGTGGTGAGTGTCTCACCTCCTGACTCCCCAAAGCCTTTCCACCATCTACAAGGCACAAGTCAGGAGTGTGATGGAATACTCTCCACTTGCCTGGATGAGTGCAGCTCCAACAACACTCAAGAAGCTCGACACCATCCAGGACAAAGCAGCCCGCTTGATTGGCACCCCATCCACCACCTTAAACATTCACTCCCTCCACCACCGGCGTACCATGGTTGCAGTGTGTACTGTCTACAAAATGCACTGCAGCAACTCGCCAAGGCTTCTACGGCAGCACCTCCCAAACCTGTGACCTCTTCCACCTAGAAGGACAAGGGAAGCAGGCGCATGAGAACACCACCACTTCCAAGTTCCCCTCCAAGTCACACACCATCCTGACTTAGAAGTATATCGGCCGATCCTTCATCGTCACTGGGTCAAAATCCTGGAACTCACTCCCTAACAGCACTGTGGGAGTACCTTCACCACACGGACTGCAGCAGTTCAAGAAGGTGGCTCACCACCACCTTCTCAAGGGCAACTAGGGATGGGCAATAAATGCTGGCCTTGCCAGCGACGCCCACATCCCATAAATGAATTTTTAAAAATTAGATCTAGGCCGATCTCCACCTGAACTCCACTTACCCGCCTTTTTCCATATCCCTCGATACCCTTACCCAACAAAAATCTGTCAATCTCAGTCTTGAAAGCTCCAATTGTCCCCCAGCATCCACAGCCTTTTTGGGGGAAGCCAGTTTCAGATTTCCACTACCCTTCGTGTGAAAATGTGATTCCTGATTTCACTTCTACACGGCTGAGCTCCAATTTTAAAATGAGGACCTCTTGCTCTGGATTTCCCCACCAGAGGAAATAGTTTCACTGTATCTACCCTATCTAATCCCTTTATCATGTTAAATACCTCGATTAGGTCATGCCTCAACCTTCTAAACTCAAGGAAATACAAGCCAAAGTTATGCAACCTCTCCTCATAATTTAACCCGACTAGCAAGCCCCGATCTCTCATTCTGGCGAATCTGCTTTGTACCCCTTCCAAGGCCAGTATATCCTTCTTGAGGTACGGTGCCCAAAACTGAACGCAGTGCTCCAGGTGGGGCCTAACCAAACCTCTGTACAACTGAAGCATCCCTTCCTCACTTTAGAATTCCAACCCCCTTGAGATAAAGACCAACATTCCATTTGCCTTTTTGATTGCTTTTTGTACCTGTGCACTAGCCCTTAATGATTCGTGCACATGCACACCCAAATCCCTTTGCCCCTCCACAGCTCCTAGTCTCTCACTATTGAGGAAATACTCTGACTTGTATTTCTTGCTGTTCTGTTTAACGTCTGATCTCTAGTTCTCTCTTTGCACCTCGAATCACCCCTTCGGACACGTGTCAGAAGTTTCCTACATACACCATTGTGCTCCGCAGATTTTGCGAAGCTCAATTTTCCCTTCACGTTGTCTCGCTAATACATTTACAGTCGTGCTTTTGAGTCTACACTTGCTAATCCTGGGTACGTATTTGTCCTCATCAATATAAGATAGTTACTCACCAATCAAATAGGGAAATAAGGAGAAATTTCTTTACTCAGTGAGTGGTTAGAATGTGGAACTCGCTACCACAAGGAAGTGGTTGGGACAAATAGCTTAGATAGAAAGAAAGACTTGCATTTATATAGCGCCTTTCACAATCTCAGGACGTCCCAAAGTAGTTTACAGCCAATGAAGTACTTTTTGAAGTGTAGTCACTGTTATAATGTAGGAAATGTGGCAGCCAATTTACACACAGCAAGCTCCCACAAACAGCAATGTGATAATGACCAGATAATCTGTTTTTTAGTGGTGTTGATTGAGGGTAAATATTGGCCAGGGTGCTTTCAAAGGGAAACTAGATGAGTACATGAGAGAAAGGGAATAGGAAGATATGCTGAAAGGCTGAGATGAGGCAAGATGGAATGGGAAGAAACTCGTGCGGAGTATAAACACCAGCACAGACTAGTTGGGCCGAATGGCCTGTTTCTGTGCTGTATATTCGATGTAATTCTGTGTATTTCTTCTCTGTGCTCTTTAGTATATCTTTGAAGATATTCCATTGATCCTCCACTGAGGTCTTAGAACAATTTTCACCAGTCAATCAAAAGTAGCTCTTCCCTTGTGGCCTCGCAGCTGACTCTTTTAAAATGGTATATCATTTAAAGTGGATGTTGGCAGTGTCGAATCCCAAATCACATCAAACTTAATCAGGTTGCGGTCACTGTCATCCAGAGGTCCCATGACTTCCATTTACTGCACGCTGTCAAGGTCACTTATCATTACTAAGTCGAGCAGAGATCTGCCACTTGTGATTTCAGTGAGGTACTGAGCCCTAAAGCAATCATGCTTTGCATTTACCAATCCTGACTGCAGGCCACCTTGGGCAATCCCAATTTAATATTTGTTTGTTTGGCATCCCATTTTAATACAACCTTCTTGTTTTTGCACGCCCTCCTTATCTCTTCATTATGCCCTTCTTCTTATTCTGAGCTGCCTGTCTATATAAAGAAGAGAAAAAAAAGAAAGAACTTGGGTTTGTTTACATCATCTGTTTTCCTTATCAACTCATCTCCTTTGCCAAACACGCTACGTTTGCCTGGCAACATTATTCCACGTTCCCTATTAGGTTTTGAGGTTAACCTCACATAGATACCCTTGAGGGCCTCTGTATAATTTCTCCCTATTCTGCCAACCCTTACACGGACCATCACCACTAGTTCTGCTTCTGTTCCAGTCTGTAATCTTACTATTGTTTTCCTGATGTGTGCAGCTCTGGTTCCAGACTTTTATCATGTAAGGTTTTATCTTTGTGACTGACACGGCTAACCTACTTTCTTTGCAATAAATCTCCTACAACGACTATGGGGGTAACTTTAATCCCCAAAACGGGTGGGTTGGGGTCGGATGAGATGTAAAACATTTTTAAATCTCAAACCCGACCCCAACCCGCTCACTTCCGGCTTTAATTGAGCTGAGCGCACTGGATACAGCAAAGGCTATGGGCCCTGACAATATCCCAGTTGTCGTGCTGAAGACTTGTGCTGCGCCTCTAGCCAAGCTGTTCCAGTACAGTTACAACACTGGCATCTACCAGGCAATGTGGAAAACTGCCCAGGTATGTCCTGTCCACAAAAAGCAGGACAAATCCAATCCGGCCAATTACCGCTCCATCAGTCTACTCTCAATCATTAGCAAAGTGATGGAAGGTGTCGTCGACAGCGCTATCAAGTGCCACTTACTCACCAATAACCTGCTCACCGATGCTCAGTTTGGGTTCTGCTGGTACCACTCGGCTCCAGACCTCATTACAGCCTTGGTCTAAACATGGACAAAACAGCTGAATTCCGGAGGTGAGGTGAGAGTGACTGCCCTTGACATCAAGGAGCCCTAGTAAAACTGAAGTCAATGGGAATCAGGAGGAAAACTCTCCACTGGCTGGTGTCGTACCTAACACAAAGGAAGATGGTTGTGGTTGTTGGAAGTCAATCAGCTCAGCCCCAGGACATCGCTGCAGGAGTTCATCAGGGCAGCATCCTAGGCCCAACCATCATCAGCTGCTTCATCAATGACCTTCCCTCCATCATAAGGGCAGAAATGGGGATGTTCACTGATGACTGCACAGTGTTCAGTTCCATTCACAACTCCTCAGATAATGAAGCAGTCCATGCCCGCATGCAACAAGACCTGGACGACATTCAGGCTTGGGTTGATAACTGGCAAGTAACATTCGCGCCACACGTGTGCCAGGCAATGACTATCTCCAACAAGAGAGCGTCTAACTGCCACCCCTTCAACTGTGGCTAGAAGAGCAGGTCAGAGGCTGGGTATTCTGTGGCGAGTGTCTCACCTCCTGATTCCCCAAAGCCTTTCCACCATCTACAAGGCACAAGTCAGGAGTGTGATGGAATACTCTCCACTTGCCTGGATGAGTGCAGCTCCAATAACACTCAAGAAGCTAGACACCATCCAGGAGAAAGCAGCCCGCTTGATTGGCACCCCACCCACCACCTTAAACATTCACACCCTCCACCACCAGCGCACCGTGGCTGCAGTGTGTACCATCTACAAGATGCGCTGCAGCAACTCGCCAAGGCTTCTTTGACAGCACCTCCCAAACCCACGACCTCTTCCACCTAGAAGGACAAGGGCAGCAGGCACATGGGAACACCACCACCTCCAAGTTCTCCTCCAAGTCACACATCATCCTGACTTGGAAATATATCGCCGTTCCTTCATAGTCGCTGGGTCAAAATCCTGGAACTCCCTCCCTAACAGCACTGTGGGAGTATCTTCACCACACGGACTGCAGCGGTTCAAGAAGGTGGGTCACCACCACCTTCTCAAGGGCAATTAGGGATGGGCAATAAATGCTGGCCTTGCCAGCAACGCCCATATCCCAGGAACGAATAAAAAGAACGGAGGCGGGACAGCCAACCCACTCCCAGGAGGCGGGTTGGCTATTTAAATATTATAATGAGACTGGGAGCCTCCCATTTAACTTGCCTTACAGGTTTAACCCTGACCGGCCAGATTTCCCAGGCCTTGGGAAACCCGGCAGCTCCAGGGAGGCGAGGACAGCTTTGGGGAAAAGGTAAGTTCCCTTACAGCACTGCTTGTGGGCCAGGAGGAGTGCCCGGTCTCCCAAGCTTACCTTCTTCCCTGGGATCGGACCCATGAGACAACCCCCAACCAAAAATCGGGGATCGGACCCTCCCCGCGGAACCGGACAACCCCACCCGGGAGTGGAACCCCCCCCAGGAGCGTGTCACCCCCCCAGGGTTGGGAATCGGACCCCCCATCCATGCTCCCACTAGCAGCTGCAGCCTCGTCACCTGGGGCTCCGGTCTGCTCCGGCGAGCTCCCCGCCCGCCAGGGAGCCATGCCTATCGATCAGGCTGAGATCCAGGCGTTGATCCTGTTAAAAAAAGAAGACTCATGCTGTGGTGTTAAAACTGCACAGTATGCGGGGAAACCCAGACTTCCGACCAACACTCTGCCCCCCCACCCCCCGGCTTACCAAACCCGCAGTATCAGGGCCTATGAGTCTGGAACTCATTATTTTTTTAGGAATAAATTTACTTCCCTTTTTTTATTAATTCGGGATGCGGGCATCGCCAGCAAGGCCATTGTCCATTTATTGCCCATCACTAGTTGCCCTGAGAAGGTGGTGGTGGGCCTTCTTTTTGAACCGCTGCAGTCCATGTGGTGAGGGCACTCGGTGGCCGTTTGACACGATTGAGTGGCTTATTCGTGTCAAATTGTGTCCCATTGAGTGGATTACTGGTCCATCTCTGGATTAGCAATGCTCTAGGATTACTGGTCCAGTAACATAACCACTAGTTACTCATTAACTACCACTAGTTAACATTACTTCAAAGGGCAGTCAAGAGTCAGCCATGTTGGTATGGGACTGGAGTCACATATAGGCCCAGACCGGGTAAGGACGGCAGGTTTCCTTCCCTAAAGGGACGTAAGTGAGTTTTTTGCACCGATCCGACAGCTTCATGGTCACTTTTACTGGTACCAGATTTTTTTAAATATCCAGATTTTTTTTTTAACTGAATTTGAGGGATTTGAACTCACATTCTCTGGATTAGCAACGCTCTAGGATTACTGGTCCACATCTGGATTAGCAATGCTCTAGGATTACTGGTCCACATCTGGATTAGAAATGCTCTAGGATTACTGGTCCAGTAACATAACCACTAGTTACTCATTAACTACCACTAGTTAACATTACTGTACCTGTAGTAGTAATAAGAACATAAGAAGTAGGAGCAGGAGTAGGCCATATGGCCCCTCGGGCCTGCTCCGCCATTCAATAGGATCATGGCTAATCTGAACCTAGACTCACGTCCACTTCCCTGCCCGCTCCCCATAACCCTTAATTCCCTTATCAGCTAGGAAACTGTCTATCTCCGTTTTAAATTTATTTAATGTCGCAGCTTCCACAGCTCTGAGGTAGCAAATTCCATAGATTTACTACCCTCTGAGTGAAGAAGTTTCTCCTCATCTCAGTTTTGAAACGGCAGCCCCTTATTCTAAGATTATGCCCCCTATTTCTAGTCTCACCCATCAGTGGAAACATCCTCCCCGCCTCCACCCGATCAAGCCCCCTCACAATCTTATATGTTTCGATAAGATCGCCTCTCATTCTTCTGTATTCCAATGAGTAGAGGCCCAACCTACTCAACCTTTCCTCATAAGTCAACCCCCTCATCTCCAGAATCAACCGAGTGAACTTTCTCTGAACTGCCTCTAGAGCAAGTGATCTTTTCTTAAATATGGAAACCAAAACTGTACGCAGTACTCCAGGTGTTATTTAAAAGGGAGGCAATTTAAGAAAAATACTTTTTGTTCAAAGTAGCTGGCTATTTCTTTTCAAGAAATGGAGAGTACTTTGAGCAACAGTTCTCCCCTTTGACTTTCTTTCCATTTTAATTGCATGTCTGCCTTTGTTTCAGGCGTGGAATTGTATCTAATGAGAGCCTAGCTGTGCTCCTCCTCTAATTATACCGATCGGGACTACTGGGAGTTCAGGACAGAAGCTGTTACAGAAAACATCTGCAGTTATGAAAAAGAATATCAAACTGTCATTAGTCAAACATAAAATGAATTTATGTGAACTGCTGCTGGATTAGATCGGATCTCATTTCCCTTGGGTTCTCAGCAGTTTCTTCAGCTGAGCGCAGGTCAGGAGCTGGGTTCTGAAAGATTAAGCTATTCACTGGAGTTTCTAAAAAAAAAATTCCACCAAATTACTCACCTCCTCTCCTGTGATTCTAGAAAGAAAGAAAGACTTGCATCTATATACCGCCTTTCACGGCCTCAGGCTAGGGGGCGATTTTAACCCCACTCGCTCAGCAGAAACCTGGCGGGCGGGCAGTTAAAACCACCCTGGGCTCTTAACCTGTCCGAAAGCCGTCATGATCACAACATCTGCAATTTTAACCTGCTCTCCTGAGCAGGCGGCAAGGACACGCGCCCGGAGCCAACAGGGTCCTTCTTTACATATGCCTGTTGCGGCCCGATGACATCATTGAGACCCGACTGTAATTGTAACTCAGGCCTGAGCGGGCAATCCACCTGGAGTTAAAATCGAAGGCTAATAGAAGTACTTTTTTTTATGGGAGTGTAGTCACTGTTGTAATGTCGGATACGGGGCAGCCAATTTGAGCACAGCAAGCTCCCACAAACAGCAATGTGATAACGACCAGATGATCTGTTTTTTTTTAGTGATGTTGGTTGAGGGATAAATGTTGGTGAACTCCCCTGCTTATCATTGAATTAGTGTTATGGGATCTTTTACATCTGCCTGAGAGGGCAGACAGGGCCTCGGAGTGACGTCTCATCCGAAGGACGTTAAACAGATCTTGCTGGGGTACCAGTCTACAGGTGCTGCCAGCCCTCTGGTATCTTACCTAAGGAATCACTCTTCACGTGTGAGCTGAGAGAGTGGGGGGGGGGGGGGGTAAATTTGACTTTGTGTGATAGTGTAAAGTGGGCAATATCGGATCAGCTGCCCTTTGTACCTCGCTCCCGATTGTCATTCCCATTGAGGTCGGTGGAAATGAAAATCAGGAGAGATGCAAAACATTCCGAAGTCCCACTCCAGAGATCTTGAGCACATAATCCAGGCTGGCATTCCCAGTGCAGCACTGAGAGTGCCATGCTGTCGGAGGTGCCATCTTTTGGATGAGACGTTTAACTGAGTCCCGGTCTGCTCTCTCAGGTGGACTTAAAAGATCCCATGGCTCTATTTTGAAGAATTACATAGAACTTACAGCACAGAAACAGGCCACTTGGCCTAACAGGTCCATGCCTGTGTTTATGCTCCACACAAGCCTCCTGCTACCCTGCTTCATCTAACCCTATGTGCATATCCGTCTACCCTATCAAAACCCTTCATCATTTTAAAGACCTCTATTAGGTCGCCCCCCCCCCCTTCTCTTTTCTAGCGAAGAGCAGGGGAGTTCTTCCCAGTGTCTTGGACAATATTTATCCCTTAACTAAGGGACATAGATTTAAAGTAATTGGTTTTAGAGGGGATTTGAGAAGAAATTTTTTCGCCCAGAGGGTGGGTTGCAGGGACTCACTGCCTGAAAGTGTGGTAGGGGCAGAAACCCTCATCACGTTTAAAAAGTACTTGGATATGCACTTGAAGTGCGGTAACCTACAGGGCTACGGACCAAGTGCTGGAAAGTGGGATTAGGGGTGGATGGCTCTTTGTCGGCCTGCACGGACAAGATGGGCCGAAATGGCCTCCTTCTGTGCTGTAAATTTCTATTAACCAACATCAGTTTTAAAAAAACAGATCCTCTGGTCATTATCACATTGCTGTTTGTGGGATCTTGCTGTGCACGCAATGGCTGCCACGTCCTTTAGAACAGCGACTACGGGCTTCAAAAGCATCTCATTGGCTGTAAAGTGTTTTTGGGGGAACATCCTGAGGCCGTAAAAGGCGCTCGTATAAAATGCAAGTCCTTGCTTTCTGTGGACAGTCTGGCCAACACCTTATCCAGCAGGAACTGCTTTGCACCTTTTCTTTTGCCTCTGTCTCTGTCGCCTGCTCCGTTTTCACTGCTGCTGAAGCTTCTGTGATGTGAGTTTTTTATTCTCTGCTTTAGTACAATTTCCTAATGCGTCTCAGCTCCCGCACAAAGAATCTGATTAAATTGTAATGACTCCGATTTAAAAGAGGATGATTATGCATCAGCAGATGTTCCCCTTAAAAGAACTTAATCACATGCCAGTAGCTTCAAGGAATACTCAAGGGCTGGTTTCGTGAAATGTGTCTATTTGCATTAAGAGAACAGCCTGTTGGCAAATTTATTCCCCTCTAAGTGCGTACAGTTGTTGTTAGTTATGGATACTAAAGCTTTCCTCTTGTACAATAATTACGAGAAATTTGCAAAGTTTTCACACACAAAGCATTAAGAATCGGGCTTCGAAATAAATTATGGATCCGACTGCCCCTTAGCCAATCTAATCATAATTTTCACCCGAATGCCGATGTAACAAATCACTTCACATAATATTGGATTTTTGATTCAGGCGTGATTAATCAGGTGCTCGGCATACAGATCACCGTCGGGCGAAAACTAATCATTTCTTGTAAAAGGTTATGTTTAATGTTTAATCCAGCCACTGATTGTAGCAGCGATGCCCCACATTTATCGCATCACAATCCACTCTTTCTTTAAAAGGAAGAGGTGCATTTATATAGCACCTTTCACGACCATCGGATGTCCCCCAAAGAGCTGTACAGCCAATGAAGTACTTTTTGAAGTGTAGTCACTGTTGGTAATGTAGGAAACGCAGCAGCCACTTTGTGCACAGCAAGCTCCCACAAACAGCAATGCGATAATGACTAGATAATCTGTTTTCTAGTGATGTTGATTGAGGGATAAATATTGGCCAGGACACCGGGGATAACTCCCCTGCGCTTCTTCAAAATAGTGCCATGGGATCTTTTACGTCCACCTGAGTGGGCAGAAAAAGCCTCGGTTTAACGTCTCATCCGAAAGACGGCACCTCCGACAGTGCAGCACTCGCTCGGTACTCCACTGGACTGTCAGCCTAGATTTTCATGCTCAAGCTTCTGGAGTGAATCATAGAATCAATGAATGGTTACAGCACAGAAGGAGGCCATTTAGCCCGTCGAGCCCGTGCCGGCTCTCTGCAAGAGCACTTCAGCTAGTCCCAATCCCCCGCCCTTTCCCCGTAGCCCTGCAAATTTTTTTCTTTCAGGTACTTATCCAATTCCCTTTTGAAAGCCGTGATTGAGCTTGGCTCCACCACCCTTTCAGGCAGTGCATTCCAGATCCTAACCACTCGCTGCGTAAAAAAGTTTTTCCTCATGTCGCCTTTGGTTCTTTTGCCAATCACCTTAAATCTGTATCCTCTGGTTCTAGACCCTTCTGCCAATGGGAACAGTTCCTCTTTATCTACTCTGTCCAGACCCCTCATGATTTTGAACACCTCTATCAAATCTCCTCGCAACCTTCTCTGCTCTAAGGAGAACAACCCCAGCTTATCTAATCTATCCACATAACTGAAGTCCCTCATCCCTGGAATCATTCTCGTAAATCTTTTCTGCACCCTCTCTAAGGCCTTCTCATCCTTCCTAAAGTGCGGTGCCCAGAATTGGACACAATACTCCAGTTGAGGCTGAACCACTGTTTTATAACTTCCTTACTTTTGTACTCATTGGGGGGAATTTTGCCAGCCCTGGGGAGGCGGGTATGGAGGCGGGAAAATGGCAGAAACTGGGAGCGGGTACCGTACCCACTCCCAACCCACCTCCATGCCATTTTCCTGGGAGGCGGGTCCCCGAATCGCGCAGGGACCCGCCTCCTTGAGGCGGGAAGGGGCTTACTGCCAATTAACTGCCTGTTAACAGGTAGTTAACAGGCAGTTAAGAGGCTTATCCCCATTTTACCCCTGCAAGTGTGGGCTTCCCGACGGCTGCGAACCTCGCCAGGGTCAACGAGGCGAGCAGTGGGTCTGCGGGGGTGAGAGGGGTCGAAAAGTCCGCTGTGGAGGTGAGTGATGGGTGCAAGTGTGGAAAGGTAAGTATGAGAGGTGAATGTAAAGTTATGAAAAAGTTTACTTACCTTTGCTTCTTTCTGCAGGCTTCACCCCTTGGGGATCTGGAGGTGCCTCATCTCAACGGCAGAGATGACAGAATGGGTGCTGCATTCTCAGATGCAGCAGCCATCTGATTTCTGCTGAGGAAAGAGGTTTGGTGAGCCTTCAGCACAAGGGCTCACCTTAGAACAGAGATTGTCAGTGTTTGACAGCTTCTCAAAGCTGTCAAACGCTGACAATTCATCTGTCAAAAGTTTTTGACATGAAACGTCATACGCTGACGTCTTCTGTCACTGGCTTTCCCTTAATTGGTCGGCTAAGCCCGCTAAGCATGGGTTGGCCGGACATCGTTGGGGGCGGGACTGAAACCCGACAACCAGCAGTCCCGCCTCCAACGCACCCCCATTGACAAAATCCCGCCTTATGCCTCTATTTATGAAGCCCAGGATCCCGTATGCTTTTTTAACCGCTTTCTCAACCTGCCCTGCCACCTTCAATGATTTGTGCACATATACCCCCAGGTCTCTCTGTTCATGCACCCCCTTTAGAATTGTACCATTTAGTTTATATTGCCTCTCCTCGTTCTTCCTACCAAAATGCATCACTTCGCACTTTTCTGCATGAAATTTCATCTGCCACGTATCCGCCCATTCCACCAGCCTGTCTATGTCTTCTTGAAGTCTATCACTCTCCTCCTCACTGTTCACTATACTTCCAAGTTTTGTGTAATCTGCAAATTTTGATATTGTGCCCTATACACCCAAGTCCAAGTCATTAATATATATCAAGAAAAGCAGTGGTCCTAGAACCGACCCCCTGGGGAACACCACTGTATACCTTCCTCCAGTCTGATAAACAACTGTTCATTACTACTCTCTGTTTCCTGTCACTTAGCCAATTTCGTATCCATGCTGCCACTGTCCCTTTTATTCCATGGGCTTCAACTTTGCTGGCAAGCCTATTATGTGGCACTTTATCAAATGCCTTTTGGAAGTCCATGTACACTACATCAACCGCATTACCCTCATCAACCCTCTCTGTTACCTCATCAAAAAACTCGATCAAGTTAGTTAAACACGATTTGCCTTTAACAAATCCGTGCTGGCTTTCCTTAATTAATCCACACTTGTCCAAGTGACTGTTAACTTTGTCCCTGATTATCGTTTCTAAAAGCTTCCCCACTACCGAGGTTAAACTGACTGGCCTGTAGTTGCTGGATTTATCCTTACACCCTTTTTTGAACAACGGTGTAACATTTGCAATTCTCCAGTCCTCTGGCTCCACCCCCATATCTAAGGAGGATTGGAATATTATGGTCAGTACCTCCACAATTTCCTTCTTAACCTCCCTCAGCATCCTAGGATACATCCCATCCGGACCTGGTGGCTTATCAACTTTAAGTACAGACAGCCTTTCTAGTACCTCCTCTTTATCAATTTTTATCCCATCCAGTATCTCCTCTTTCACTATGTCTATGGCAGCATCTTCTTCCTTGGTGAAGACAGATGCAAAGTACTCATTTAGCACCTCAGCCTCCATGTGTTGTCTCCTTTTTGGTCCCTAATCAGCCCCACCCCTCCTCTTACTACCCGTTTACTATTTATATGCCTATAGAAGACTTTTAAATTCCCTTTTATGTTAGCTGCCAATCTATTCTCATACTCCCTCTTTGCCCCTCTTATTTTCTTTTTCAGAAGTGCCAGGCAATGACTATCTCCAACAAGCAAAAGTCTAACCACCGCCGCTTGACATTCAACGGCATTACCATCGCCGAATCCCCCACCATCAACATCCTGGGGGTCACCATTGACCAGAAACTTAACTGGACCAGCCGCATAAATACTGTGGCAACAAGAGCAAGTCAGAGGCTAGGTATTCTGCGGTGAGTGTCTCACCTCCTGACTCCCCAAAGCCTTTCCACCATCTACAAGGCACAAGTAAGGAGTGTGATGGAATACTCTTCACTTGCCTGGATGAGTGCAGCTCCAACAACACTCAAGAAGCTCGACACCATCCAGGACAAAGCAGACCGCTTGATTGGCACCCATCCACCACCTTAAACATTTACTCCCTCCACCACCAGCACACCGTGGCTGCAGTGTGTACCATCTACAAGATGCACTGCAGCAACTCACCAAGGCTTCTTTGGCAGCACCTCCCAAACCCGCGACCTCTTCCACCTAGAAGGACAAGGGCAGCAGGCGCATGGGAACACCACCACCTCCAAGTTCCCCTCCAAGTCACACACCATCTTGACTTAGAAGTATATCGCCGATCCTTCATCGTCGCTGGGTCAAAATCCTGGAACTCCCTCCCTAACAGCACTGTGGGAGTACCTTCACCACACGGACTGCAGCGGTTCAAGAAGGCAGCTCACCACCACCTTCTCGAGGGCAATTAGGGATGGGCAATAAATGCTGGCCTTGCCAGCGATGCCCACATCCCATAAACAAATTTTAAAAAACTTCCCCTCTGAAGTTTCTATATTCAGCCTGATTCTCACCCTGACATCTATGCTTTTATTTCTGCTTCATCTTATTCTCCATCTCTTTTGTCATCCAGGGAGCCTCTGGTTTTAGTTGCCCTGCCTTTCAAGTGGAAATTGAACCTGCAGTCCTTCTGACTCAGAGGCGAGGGTGCTACCCACTGAGCCACAGCTGACACAGAGATGTATATATTTTTTTTAAATGAGGAAGTTGGAAGTAGTCAAGTAGAACTTCTTTGAAGCAAAGGGTTATAGAGTAAATTACCCGAGAAGGTCATTGAAGCAAGCAGTATAAATGGGTGGACTTCTGGAGAGGGAGAGAAGGGATATGGTGAAATAAAAACAGAAAATGCTGGAAACACTCAGCAGGTCAGGCAGCATCTGGAAAGAGGGAAACAGGGTTAACGTTTCAGGTCGGTGACCTTTCGTCAGAACTGGAAAAAGTTAGAGATGTAACAGGTTTTATACAAATGCAGGGGCAGGGAAAGAGGGGGAGGGGAGGAAAGCACAAAAGGGAAGGTCTGTGATAGGGTGGAAGGCAGGAGAGATTAAAAGACACAAAAGGGATGATGGTACAAGGCAAAAGGAAGTGGTAATGGGATCAAGTTAAGAAACAAAAGATGGCTCTAGATGAGGTGTAAATGAGAATGGCAGAATCATCAACAGCTGCCATGTGAAAAGATATGGTGAGATAGGTAAGCAGGGTTGAGATTAATCAAAAGGAAATACACTTGTTGGGTCTAACAGCCTTGTCCTGCATATCTTACCCCATTCATTTTAAGGGCATTGAAGATTTTGCAACAGAGATTCATTTTCAGTAATGTGTGGCCTGTTCAGGTGTCAACCATGGCTCAGTGGGAGCAGTCTCGCCTCTGAGTCAGCAGGTTGTGGGATCACAGTCCCACTCCAGAGACTTGAGCATGTAATCTAGGCTGATGCCTCACTGTAGTACCATAGAATCATAGAATGGTTACAGCACAGAAGAAGGCCATTCGGCCCATCGAGCCTGTGCCGACTCTCAGCTGGTCCCACTCCCCTGCCCTTTCCCCGTAGCCCTGCAATTTTTTTTCCTTCAAATACTTATCCAACTCCCTTTTGAAAGATAAAATTGAGTCTGCCTCCACCACCCTTTCAGGCAGTGCATTCCAGATCTTAACCACTCGCTGTGTAAAAAAAGTTTTTTCTTACGTCACCTTTGGTTCTTTTGCCAATCACCTTAAATCTGTGTCCTCTGGTTCTCGACCCTTCTGCCAATGGGAACAGTTTCTCTCCATCTACTCTGTCCAGACCCCTCATGATTTTGAACACCTCTATCAAATCTCCTCTCAATCTTCACTGCTCCAAGGAGAACAACCCCAGCTTCTCCAGTCTATCCACGTAACTGAAGTCCCTCATCCCTGGTAAACCTTTTCTGTACCCTGAAGTTTATCACTCTCCTCCTCACTGTTCACTATACTTCCAAGTATTGTGTCATCGGCAAATTTTGAAATTGTGCCCTGTATACCCACGTCCAAGTTATTAATATATATCAAGAAAAGCAGTGGTCCTAGAACCGACCCCTGGGGAACAGCACTGTTTACCTTCCTCCAGTCCGAAAAACAACCATTCACCACTACTCTCTGTTTCCTGTCACTTAGCCAATTTCGTATCCATGCTGCCACTGTCCCTTTTATTCCATGGGCTTCAATTTTGCTGGCAAACCTATTATGTGGCACTTTGTCGAATGCCTTTTGGAAATCCATGTATACTACGTCAACCACATTACCCTCATCAACCCTCTCTGTTACTTCATCAAAAAACTCAATCAAGTTGGTTAAACACGATTTGCCTTTAACAAATCGGTGCTGGCTTTCCTTAATTATTCCACCCCTATCCAAGTGACAGTTGATTTTGTCCCTGATTACTGTTTCTAAAAGCTTCCCCACTACCGAGGTTAAACTGACTGGCCTGTAGTTGCTGGGTTTATCTTTACACCCTTTTTTGAACAATGGTGTAACATTTTCAATTCTCCAGTCCCCTGGCACTACCCCCGTATCTGTGGAAGATTGGAAGATTATCGCCAGTACCTCCGCGATTTCCGTGCTCAATTCCCTCAGCATCCTCGGATGCATCCCATCCGCTCCTGGTGATTTATCTACTTTAAGTACAGCCAGCCTTTCTAATACCTCTTCTTTATCAATTTTTATCCTATCAAGTGTCTCCACTACCTACTCCTTCATTATGTCTATGGCAGCATCCTCTTCCTTGGTGAAGACAGATGCAAAGTACTTGTTTAGTACCTCAGCCATACCCTCTGCCTCCATGCATAGGTCTCCTTTTTGGTCCTTAATCAGCCCCACCCCTCCTCTTACTATCCTTTTACTATTTATATGCCTATAGAAGACTTTTGGATTACCTTTTATATTGGCTGCCATCTATTCTCATATCTTCTCTTTGCCCCTCTTACTTTCTTTTTCACTTCTCCTCTGACCTTTCTATATATAGCCTGATTCTCAGATGTATTTGCAACCTGATATCTGTCATATGTGCTCTTTTTCTGCTTCTTCATATTCTCTATCTGTTTCGTCATCCAGGTAGCTCCGGGCAACATGGTGGCATAGTGGTTAGCACTGTTACCTCACAGCGCCAGGGACCCGGGTTCAAATCCAGCCTTGGGTGACTGTCTGTGTGGAGTTTGCATATTCTCCCCGTGTCTGCGTGGGTTTCCTCCGGGTGCTCTGGTTTCCTCCCACAGTTCAAAGATGTGCGGGTTAGGTTGATTTGGCTATGATAAAATTGACCCTTAGTGTTAGGGGGATTAAATACGTGGGGTTACGGGGATAGGGTGGGATATGTGTTGGTGAAGGCTCGATGGGCCGAAATGGCCTCTATCTGCACTGTGGGGATTCTGTGATTGTAGTTGCCCTACCTTTCTCTCTCGTGGGAATGTACCTCGACTGTACCCGAACTATTTCCTCTTTAAAGGCAGCCCATTGTTCCATTACAGTTTTGCCTGCCAATCTTTGATTCCAGTTTACCCGGGCCAGATCCGTTCTCATCCCACTGAAATTGGCCTTCCCCAGTTAAACATTTTTACTCTAGATTGCTACCTGTTCTTTTCCATAGCTAATCTAAACGTTATGATATGATCACTGTTCCCTAAATGTTCACCTACTGACACTTGCTCCACTTGACCTACTTCATTCCCCAGAACCAGATCCAGCAATGCCTCCTCCCTCGTCGGGTTGGAAACATACTGATTAAGAAAGTTCTCCTGGACACACTTCAGAAATTCTTCCCCTTCTCTGCCCTTAACACTATTATGATCCCAGTCTATATTAGGATAGTTGAAGTCCCTCATTATTACTACTGTACAATTCTTGCTCCTCTCTGTAATTTCTCTGCAAATTTGCTCCTCCATATTTTTCCCACTATTTGGTGGTCTATAGAATACTCCTAGTAGTGTAATGGCACCTCTATTATTTCTTAACTCTAGCCATATAGATTCTGTCCTTGACCCCTCCAGGACATCCTCCCTCTCCAGCACTGTAACATTCTCCTTAACCAATACTGGCACACCACCTCCTATCTTTTCTTCCCTATCTTTCCTGAACACTTTATAACCAGGAATATTTAATACCCAATCCTGCCCTTTTTTGAGCCAGGTCTCAGTTATTTCCACAACATCATATTCCCATGTGGCTATTTGTGCCTGCAGCTCACTTACCTTGTTTACTACGCTTCGTGCGTTCACATACATACACTGGAAACCCATCTTAGACCATCCTGTATTCTCTCTTAGTTGGACCCTTAGTACTGAGGGAGTGCTGCACTGTCAGAGGTGCCGTCTTTCGGATGAGACATTAAATCAAGGCCCCGTCTGCCCTCTCAGGTGGAAGTAAGAGATCCCATGAGATTTGAAGAAGAGCAGGGGAGTTCGGGTCATTATCTGGGAGCTTGCTGTGTGTAAATTGGCTGCTGGATTTCCTACATTACATCAGTGACTACACTTGTAAAAAAAATACTTCAATGACTGCAAAGCGCTTTGGGACATGCTGAGGTCGTGAAAGACTTTCTATAAACACAAGTCTTTCTTTCTTTAGCAATGACTCTAATTAGTGTGATAATGCTCTAAAGGACTTGTTTGGCATTCCTCTCTGTGCTATATTAATGTGAGAAGTCGCACAACACCAGGTTATAGTCCAACAGCTTTATTTGAAATCACAAGCTTTTGGAGCGCTGCTCCTTCGTCAGGTGAAGTGAAGAGATGCATATAGGCACAGCATATATAGTCAGAGAACACTGCCAGATGATTACAGTTAATCTTTCTAACTGCCCTTTATCACACTTCGGCAGAGAGATAATCACAGCAATCAAAGGTGTGGATGGTGTCCAAACAGGTCAGTCAGGAAAACATTACAACAAAGACAATGAGGGTAAGCGTTCTCCAAGGCGGCCTTCGAGACACACGACAACGCAAAATCGTCGAGCAGAAACTGATAGCCAAGTTCCGCACCCATGAGGACGGCCTCAACCGGGATCTTGGGTTCATGTCACGTTACATGTAACCCCACCTGACGTAGAGTCATCCAGACTCGAGTCGTCGTTGGCTTGTTCTCTCTACACAGATGTGGCTGGACCTGCTGTGATTTCCAGCAAAAAAAGTTTTTTGTTTTCCATACAGACCCCAGCATCTGCCACATTTGACCCCTTGTGACCCCACCTCATTGTCTTTGATATAATGTTTTCCTGACTGACCTGTTTGGACACCATCCACACCTTTGATTGCCGTGATTATCTCTCTGCCGAGGTGTGATAAAGGGCAGTTAGAAAGATTAACTGTAATCATCTGGCAGTGTTCTCTGTCTATATGCTGTGCCTATATGCATCTCTTCACTGCACCTGACGAAGGAGCAGCGCTCCGAAAGCTTGTGATTTCAAATAAAGCTGTTGGACTATAACCTGGTGTTGTGCGACTTCTCACATTTGTCCACCCCAGTCCAACACTGGCATCTCCACATCAGTGCTATTTTAAGGGGAGGCTTTAACTCATTTAATATGAGTGAGTTAACGCCTCTGATAAAACTGTTGGACGGTGCAAATGTCTTACAAATGAGTCAAACGTTTGCCTGATATTATCGTCAAAAGTCATTTCCAGGCTTGTTTCTTCTGTCTGGAAGTGAAGGGGTTAAGACCTTGACTCAGAAGGGCAATAATGACAAGAAAACACCAGAAAGGGGAACACAAGATTACTTGAGCTATATTCATAGCAGGTAGAAGGGGCCTCTTCAAAGCTAAGTGCTGGGAGCCAGTGACCAAAGAGAATGGTGCAGCTTAACGTTTAAATAAGTATTCACTGCTGCAGTTCCTCGGTTCCAGTAATCAGACTAACAAGGGATTCATCAGAGAAAGTTATGGAAATCGAGGTCATTAAGAAACCTGAGACATTGGTGATTTCACAAAATAACTGATCTTGATGGAAGGCATCCAAGAATAATTAAGGAGTTGAAAGTGGTACTGGGGGGAGCAGAGGGCGGAACGCTGTCTGAGATTTTGTCAATTCTTTATAAATCTGGGGCAGCATCAGGAGACTAAGAAACAGCTTGTACGATTCTAATTTTTGAGACAGGGCAAAAGGTGTGAACCTGAGAATTGTGGGCCAGTTCGTTTGACATCAGTACTGGGAAGATATTGGGAGTCTATTATAAAAGAAGCAATTCAGGACTATCTAGAGGGATCGAAAGTAATAAAGGAAAACCAGCAGGGGACCAGGGCCAGGGGGATTGTTCCCGTCAAGTTATTGGAATTTTTTTTTTTGAGCATGTCATTGAGTTGCGGTTGATAACGGTACGTTGTGACTTTCAAAAGGCATTTGACAGGATCCATCACAAAAAGACTTAAAGCAAAGGTGAAGGCTCATTGAATCCATGGTCAAGAAGCAAATTGACTAGAAAATTGGCTGCACAACAGAAAGCCGAGAGCATTCAAAAAATGAGAGTAGTTCAAGCTGGGCAGGGCGGCTGGCAAAGTCCAACAGCGATGAGTCCTTGAAACGCTGCTATTTGTAACGTTCATTTACAACCTCAACAAAAGTGTTGTAAACATGATGTCTCGCGTCTACTGCAGATGCTGATTTGGGTAGATAAATCCTAGGGAGAAGACTATCATTCAAAGGGACTTCCAGATACCCAGCATGGGACAGGTAGGAGATAGGTAGCACTCGATATCGATAAATGTAAGGTAGTGCGTCCTTATCAGATCATAGAATGATACAACAGCAGAGGTCCCTGGCTTCGACCTCCCTCGAAGGCAGTGGACGGCGCTCAACCAATCCGCACAGGGCGTGGACGAGGCGGCCACCTGCTCCACAAGTGGAAGGTGAGGGACGACCCGAAGTGTGACTGTGGCCATGAGTCCCAGACCATGGAACACATCACATCAACCTGCCCAGTAGGATCTGTAGCGTGAGGCACCTCATTTCTCCACTCGGCACCTCAGGAGGCCATCGAATGGAGAGAAAAACTAGGCATCCCATCATAAGCTTTTCCCGTCATACGAAACAACAAGAAGAATGATACAGCACGGAAGGGGGCCATTCGGCCCGCGTTGCCTGTGCCGGCTCTTTGAAAGAGCTATCCAATTAGTCCCACTCCCCCTGCCCTTTCCCCATAGCCCTGCAAATTTTATTTTAAAAAGTATAAATAGTAAACATGGAGATCTACTCCTTGGCTCAATGGGTAAACGTACTGGAAAAATCATGGCAGGAGGAAGCCCAGGTTTGATCCCTGGTCAGTGTTGAGGTAACTGATCTCAGTGGAGATGGCAGAATGGGAATTGGGCTAGATAGGGGAGAAAATCTGCCAGGCTTGCTATTCCTGACTGATATCCAGTGATATTCCATTGGCAAGGGCAGCTGTGTGGATAGGATCAGGATCGGATCCAATGCTTCCCATTGAATGGTAGCCCACCAACAGTTATTAAGAAAGACTTGCATTTATATAGCGCCTATATCCAGACGTCCCAAAGTGCTCTACAGCCAATGAAGTGCTGTTTTGAAATACTCCCTCAGTACTTGCACTGGAGTGCCAGCCTAGATTTTTGTGCTTATAAATCTCTGGAGTGGGAACTTGAACTCACAACCTTCTGACTCAGAGGTGAGAGTGCTACCCACTGAGCCACGGCTGACCCATCACATAGGAAGAATGGCCACTGAAGGGAGGTGCTGGAGAATCCCGGGGTCCCCTTGGACTGTACCCCGGCACAAGTCAGGAGAGGAGAAAATTGGATGGGCAGTGGAAATTATAAAGACAAGTTCTCAATGTGGTTTATAAACATTCACGCCTTGGCAGGAGTGCAGCGTAGATTTACCAGAATGATACCTGGACTCCAAGGGTTAAATTACGAGGAGAGATTACACAAACTAGGGTTGCATTTCCTGGAATTTAGAAGGTTAAAGGGTGATTTGATCAAAGTTTTCAAGATATTAAGGGGAACTGATAGGGTAGATAGAGAGAAACTATTTCCGCTGGTTGGGGAGTCTAGGATTAGGGGACTTAACCTAAAAATTAAATCCTACAAGAGGCACAGGCCAAAGGATATATTAACACTGCTAAGGACAGTGCCCAGGGTACAATAGACCACCCCCCCTACAAAGGGAGGCTCACTTTATTTCCATTAGAACAAAAGGAAAGCAGTCCAGGTGTTTAAAAAGCTGAAGGGACTTAATGAGGTTGAAGCTCAGAAGTTATTTGTGAAACGGGAGCAGAACAGTTCTTTAAAAAAAAAACAAGCTAGATACAAGCGATGCGACTACATTGTCCTTCCACTGAGTTAGAATCATAGAATCATATAGCACAGAAGGAGGCCATTCGGCCCATCGTGCTTTCTGAAAGAGCTCTCCAATTACTCCCACTCCCCACCCTGCTCTTGCCCCATAGCCCTACAACTATTTCCTTTTCAAGTATTTATCCAATTCCCTTTTAAAAGTTACGATTGAATCTGCTTCCACTGCCCTTTCCAGGCAGCGCATGCCAGAGCATAACAACTCGCTGCGTAAAAACAATTCTCCTCATCTCCCCCCTGGCTTTTTTGCCAATTATTTTAAATCTGAGTGTCCTTTGGTTACTGACCCTCCTGCCAGTGGAAACAGTTTCTCCGTATCTACTCTATCAAAACCCCTCATGATTTTGAACGCCTCTATTAAATCTCCCCTTAACCTTCTCTGCTCTAAGGAGAACAATCCCAGCTTCTCCAGTCTCTCCACATAACGGAAGTACCTCACCCATAGTACCATGGGTTGTAATGGAACGACTCCAAAATGAAGTGAGGAGTCTGTCGAGAATTAATTCATAGAATCATAGAAATTTACAGCACAGAAGGAGGCCATTGAATTGATCACGAGTTCCTGATCGGGGAAGTAATGGAGGAACATAGGCGGGCATGAATGAAGATTGCCCCCTCAAACTTGACACTTCAGGTTTGTTGTAACATTCCCTCTGCCTTACTCAAGTAGAGTGAGATAACTTATTCCACAGCATCAAACAAGCAGTGGCTTGCTGTATTTCACTGCTTGTTTCACAGCACGTACTCTACTGGCTTATATAGGCTTATATATTACAGTTCACATTGGTGCAAACTGCAATTCGGTGTACAGTCACCCACAGTGCACTTAGGCAGGAGGTGTGAGACCATATCCACTGCAGTATAACTGCAATCCTGTCTGAAGCCAAGTTAAAAATTTTTTTTAGAAATTCTTTAAAATTTCACTTTCTTAACATTGGTAGAGATCTCCCCTATCGTTAAAAATGAACCTAAATTTGGTTATCAAGTGTGGTGCGGGAGGAAAGAGTGTCATTCACGTGTGAGTCTAGACGGTGAACATCGTGAGGGGCATCATAATTCCGCCGGGTCTCACTTGACATAAGCAATCCTACTTCCCAGCGCTAATCTCTGGATAGCAATTGGAAACAGGAAACCTGGCTGCATTTAATCATCCCCAGCCCCGGGGCAATGAAGCTAATGATGGCGGTCTCCTGCTACCTCCCCAGCTGTGATCAACTAACTCAGAACAGACTGGGGGCTCGATTCTGGGAACCTTCCTCGGCTGCTGGTTTGCCATCTAATGACTGAGCCACAGGCAGTTGTGTACCAGTGCTAGTCCAGTGGCTTATGTTACTTGGGCTCGTAATCCCGAGGCCAGTAGCGGTGGGGGTTTGCAATCCCACCGGGGCAGTTTGAGAATTTGCATTCGGTTTAGAAACGCTGGTATCAGTAAAAACTGACCGCGAAGTCGTCGGATTGTCAGTAAAAACACAACTGGTTCACTGAGGAAGGCAATCCGTCGTCCTCACCCGATCTGGGTATGTGTGAGGGAATACTCTCCACTTACCTGGATGAGTGCAGCTCCAACAACACTCAAGAAGCTCGACACCGTCCAGGACAAAGCAGCCCACTTGATTGGCACCCCATCCACCACCTCAAACATTCACTCCATCCACCACCGGTGTACCGTGGCTGCAGTGTGTACCAGCTACAAGATGCACTGCAGCAACTCACCAAGGCTTCTTCGGCAGCACCTCCCAAACCAGCGACCTCTTCCACCTAGAAGGACAAGGGCAGCAGGCGCATGGGAACACCACCACCTCCAAGTTCCCCTCCAAGTCACACACCATCCTGACTTGGAAATACATCGGCCGTTCCTTCATCATCGCTGGGTCAAAATCCTGGAACTCCCTCCCTAACAGCACAGTGGGAGCACCTTCACCACACGGACCGTAGCGGTTCAAGAAGGCGGCTCACCACCACCTTCTCAAGGGCAACCAGGGATGGGCAATAAATGCTGGCCTCGCCAGCGACGCCCACATCACGCGAACAAATTAAAAAAAAGTGTGACTCCAATCCTGCACCAACGTGGTTGACTCTGACTGACTCTGATGTTGGCCTAGTGAGCCGTATCAAACTGCTACATGGTTCAAGAAGAAGGCCCACCACCACATTCTCAGGAACAACTAGGGACGGGCGATAAACAGCAACCTTGCCACCTCCAGAGAATTAATTTTTTTAAAGTGGGTGATCTGTAAGCATTGCACAAAGAATGCAACATGATAAGAGGAATCTCACGTTGACGGGCTGTGCATAGATTGGCGTAACCCTGAGGAGCTGCGTTTGAATTTCATATGAGGGACAAACACCTTTGAGTGATTTTTTTTTTTCTTTAATTTAAAATGGCTTTTGTTTTGTTTCCAATTTCTGGGTCTTCTTTCATATTCCCCCTCATGCGCAGAGATTAAAATTGCCAGTAAATCACATTTGCGGAGGTGAGCCACAAGAAGATATAGTTAATACAAGCTTTCAAACTGCATTAATCTCCTATGGAGGCTCTTGGCTGTGATGTCTGCAATCATACAAATTACCTGCCACTTGGGCACAAGCTTCCCGATTCACCTTCACAAACTTTTTTTTTTACGCTAAATAATCATCTGTAAGAATCTTTAATACGGTTTTGTGTCCACAATTCTTTGTTACTGCTCTGCGCGCTGTAGCTGTTGAGGTATTGCAGATTGTCAGCAGGTCCTGGCGCTGGATGACACACGACCCCTGGAGTCAGGAGACATTTTATCAATCAGTTCTCCCAGCTCCCTGTGCCTTGTTGTTTCATATGACAGGAAAAGCTTCTAATGGGATGTCTAGTTTTTTCTATCCATTTGATGGCCTCCTGAGATGTCGAGTGGAGAAATGAGGCGCCTCCCGCTTACAGATCTCAGTGGGCAGGTTGATAGGATGTGTTCCATGGTCTGGGACTCATGGCCACATTCGCACTTCAGGTCGTCCCCTCATCTTCCACTTGTGGAGCTGGTGGCCGCCTCATCTGTGCCCTGTGCAGATTCGGTTAAGCGCTGTCCACTGTCTTCGAGGGAGGTCGAAGCCAGGGACCTCTGCTGTTGGGTCAGCGATGAGGTGTTGGTTCTTTATGTTGCATGTGTCCCACAATTCCGTCTATCTGGATAGTGGGTCGATACCAGCGGCGTGAATATTGGCTGCTGTTTCCCAGAATGTCCGGTGCAAATTTAAGTGTTTTCGTGGTGGGTTTTTCAAATCTTCGTGAATGGGAAGATCGGTGTTGCTCATGAATTTTCCAAATCCTAACCACTCGTGGCGCAAAAAAGTTTTTCCTCATGTTGCCTCTGGTTGCCAATCACTTTAAATCTGTGCCCTCTGGTTATCAATCCTTCAGCCGTTGGAAACAGCTTCTCTTTATTCGCTCTATCGAAACCCTTCTTGATTTTAAACACCTTGGCTGAATGCATTTTTTCATTGCCCATGAGCCAGGGCCATTGAGGATATTGGCAGGGCTTCAACTCTTGTCCCCAGCTAAGGTCAACTAACTCATCGTAGGCCAGGGGTTGGACCTAGGCCCCTACTGAGCCAGTGGGGAAACCAGCGCTTCCTCAGCACTGCACTGGAGTGTCAGCCTGGATTTTGTGCCCAAGCCTCTGAAGCGGGTCCCTGAACCCACAACCGTCTGACACTGAGGCGAGAGTGCGACCCACTGAGCCAAGGCTGACACCCATTCAAATACTGCACTGCGCAGGCAATTTCGGAGCTGAATTTGGTTACCATTCAGAACGCAATTACAATTTACAATAGTTAAGTTAGCTGCTTGCCCATGTGTGCGGCGATCTCTTAATGATGCAGCTTTAATGAAAAAATATGAGCTAATTCGTGTCGAAACCAGTTACAGTAAAGAAGAAGAGCAGCTGTTGCAGGAAGTGCCATCTGTTTGTGCTCAACATATCCCAATAAAGCATTTCAAAAGGAACAGCGGAGATTAATGAGGCATAAATGAGCCATTTAGAAGTCGTACATGTGGGGTTGAAAAATAACAAGATAAATGGGTGAAAGGAGTACTAACTGGAGATCTGGTCACAATGTGAGAATTTCTGCCACACAAGAGCCGAGGTCTGGGCATTAGGGGAGTTCACATCCAAACTCTTGGATTTCGGTATGAGGTGCACTAATAACTGGTCTGCGCTGATTTACCTGATCTCAGCTAAAACAACAACAGCCAACAGCAACAACTTGTATTTATATAGCACCTGTAACATAGTCAAACATCCCAAGGTGCTTCACAATAGTTGGGGGTCACTGTCCAAAGGCATTATGTTGAAAAATGTGTGTGTTTGTGTGTCTGCGTGTGTGCGTTTGTGTCTACACACATGCATTGCGTGAGGACAGAATCAAGCAGATGGGGAATATCCTCATCTTGTTTTAAACAAAAAATTTATTTTGCCAATAACTTTTTACCTCCCCATCCAAACACCCCTAAGGGGTGTTGGCCATTTAAGACTGAGATGAGGATAAATTTCTTCACTCAGAGGGTGGTGAATCTTTGTAATTCTCTACCCCAGAGGGCTGTGGAGGCTCAGTCGTTGAGTATATTCAAGACAGAGATCAAGAGATTTTTGGATATTAAGGGAATCAAGGGATATGGGGATAGTGCAGGAAATTGGAGATGAGGTAGAAGATCAGCCATGATCTTCTTGAATGGCGGAGCAGACTCGAGGGGCCGAATGGCCTAACTCCTGCTCCTATTCCTTATGTAAGTTCTAGAAACAATTATAATTTGTCAAGAAAATGAAGCTGGGAGTTTATTTGGTGCTGAATTTACCTTCTCATTGTAAACAACCGGCACCAGAGCTGGTTAATCTAAAATGGCTTCTTTCACATAGCAGTTTCAACATGGCAACAGGCCGTTCGGCCCAAGCAGTCTATATTGGTGATTATCTTCCATGAGTCGTAGTCCTAATCAATATTCCCTTTAAGCTGCATGGCTGCGCAGCACTCTGGACCTCCCACGCAGCCGGCTCACCGGCTTTTCAATGGGGAAAACGGCACGTGCGCGGTATTTTGAATGGGCCGCGCAGTCGCTTAAAGGGGCCGCGCACCCAAAAGTAATTAACGGGAACATTGGTCCTAATCCCATATGCCTGCCCTGCACCAGTATTCCTTTTTTCCCCTTTCCTTCAATCACTTAATTAATCTATTCTTAAAGATTGGCCTCTGCTTCAACCTGTAACTCAGGTAGTGCATTCCACAGCCTCGTAACCCTCTGTTGTAAAAATAAATTCTCCTACTTTCTCACCTCACTCGCTTACATTTAATCTTATATCCATGTTCCCTTGTTCTAGACTTCTCAATCAATGGAAGCAGTCTGTTTCTGTCTACTGTGTTCCATCCCTCCATAATTTTAAACACCTCTATCAAATCGTGCCATAATCTCCTCAGTTCTAATTTTTTCAAGTCTTTCTTATTATTTGTATTTCCTCAAAGCAGGCAGCATCCTAGTGAATTACACCGAGTTACATCGAGTGTACAGCAAAGAAACAGGCCATTCGGCCCAACTGGACTATGCCAGTGTTTATGCTCCTCATGAGCCTCCTCCCACCCTAGTTCATCTAACCCTATCAGCGTAGCCTTCTATTCCTTTCTTCCTCACGTGATAATCTAGCTTCCCCTTAAATGCATCTATGCTATTTGCCTCAACCACTCCCTGTGGTAGAGAGATCCACATTCTCACCACTCTCTGGGTGAAGAAGTTTCTCCTGAATTCCCTATTGGATTTATTAGTGACTATCTTATATTTATGACTCTAGTTTTGGACTCTCCCACAAGTGGAATCATTTTCTCTACGTCAATCCTATCAAACCCCTTCATTATCTTAAAGACCTTTATCAGGTCACCCCTCAACCTTCTCTTTTCTGCACCGGACCCTATTACTGCAACATTCTTCCAAAGCATGGAACCCAAAATTGCTGCACCGTACTGCAACTGAAGTCTCACTGAGGTTTGATAGCGATTCGCCATTACATCTTGACTTATGCTTCAACTGTATAAAACACTAGTTAGGCCACAGCTAGAGTACTGCGTGCAGTTCTGGTCACCACATTACAGGAAAGATGTGATTGCACTAGAGAGGGTGCAGAGGAGATTTACAAGGATGTTGCCGGGAGTAGAGAATCTTAGCTATGAGGAAAGACTGCATAGGCTGGGTCTGTTTTCCTTGGAACAGAGGAGGCTGAGGGGAGACCTTATTGAGGTGTATAAAATTATGAGGGGCCGAGATAAAGTGGATAGAAAGGACCAATTTCCCTTAGCAGAGGGGTCAAAAACCAGGGGGCACAGATTTAAAGTAATTGGTGGAAGTTTAGAGGGGATTTGAGGGGAAATTTCTTCACCCAGAGGGTTGTGGGGGTCTGAAAGGGTGGTAGAGGCAGGAACCCTAACCACATTTAAAAAGTACTTGGATGTGCACTTGGGATGCTGTAACCTGCAGGGCTACGGACCAAGAGCTGGGAAGTGGGATTAGGCTGGATAGCTCTTTGTTGGTCGACACGGACACGATGGGCCGAAATGGCCTCCTTCCGTGCTGTAACTTTCTATGATTCTATGATGTTCTAGGCCTCTTGCCATTAATTCCAGTATTCCATTAGGTTTTATTTTGATGGCCTTATCCTCTTGAGGTGCTACTTTTAATGTCTTTCAAATAGAGAAAACCAAGCACAGACACTTTCTAAAGAGGTGACGGGAAATCTATTAAATGGTCATCACTTCGACAGCTCATCCAGGCTAATCTTTGCCCTCACAGTCTGTGCGTTGGACGTGACGAAGAAAGATAACTTGTTGACAAGAAAAACAGCTTGTTTTCATTAAGAATGAAGTGTCATTAACACACACACACATTTGTTTCCCCATGTCCTCCTGTCTTCAGCCTCTGCTTTGGAAGTTCTTCATTAACTCAGGCCTTCTAGCTTCATCCTGGATTGAAGAATTGATTTGGAGATTGCCGAATTAATAAATTTTTCAGTGTTGCTTTCTCATCCCAGTGATTTTGTTACCTCCAGACTTGACTATTCCAACGCTCTCCTGGCCGGCCTCCAATCTTCCACCCTCTATAAAATTGAGCTCCTCCAAAACTCGGCTGTCCGTGTCCTAACTCGCACCAAGTCCCGTTCACCCATCACCCCAGTGCCCACTGACCTACGTTGGCTCCCGGCCCACCAACGCCTCAAATCTAAAATTCTCATCCTCGTGTTCAAATGCCTCCATGGCCTCGCCCCCTCCCTATCTCTGTAACCTCCTTTGGCCCTACAACCCTCTGAGATCTCTGCATTCCTCCAATTCTGGCCTCTTGTGCATCCCCGATTTTAATCGACCCACCATTGGCGGCCGTGTCCTCAGCTGTCTAGTCCCTGACCTCTGGAACTCCCTCCCAAAATCTTTCCTCTCTCTCCTCCTTTAAGACACTCCCTAAAACCTATCTCTTTGACCAAGCTTTTGGTCACCTGTCCTACGCTGCAGCCCTCTGGACTCAATATCGAGTTCAACAATTTTAGATCACAACCTCAGCTCCAATCACATTTATATTTTATTTTTTCCACCCTTTCATTTGCCCCCCCCCACCTTTTTTTTTTCCTCCTAGAAGCTGGCAGCTGTCCTTCATTCTGCCAGTGGATTTCACACTTCATTCAGCCTTAATCTGTCACATTGACACCACCTCTGGCCTTGCATATCTCTTAGTGTCTCTTGATGTCTCTTCATCTCCCCCTTTGTTCTTTTATCCCCTCCCCCTTTTCCCAGCTTTACTCTGGCCTTAAATCTATTTGATTTCTGGCTCTTCACAGTTCTGATGAAAGGTCTTCGACCTGAAACGTTAACTCTCTTTCTCTCTCCACGGATGCTGCCTGGCCTGCTGAGTTTTTCCAGCGTTTTCTGTTGTTATTTTTTATCTAAGGTTTCCTTCTTTGGCTCAGTGTCAATCTTTGTCTGATTGCGCTCTTGTGAAGCGCCTTGGGATGATTTACTACGTTAAAGGTGCCATACAAATGCAAGTTGTTGATATTTAGGATCAGAAAGTTATATATTTTTTAATTTTTAGGAGCAGAACAAACCCATTTATGCCCAACAAGCCCTTGAACTCAAACCCCTCTTGCTCTAGAAGCACACTAATTCCCTCTTAACCCCATGCAACTGCTTCAGAGACTTTCAATGCCAAAGCTGTGCATTGGAGCAGCAATGTGCAGCAACACTGTAGTAAGAGAAACAGGTTTGGACTTCCAGACGTCTGATACCCTGAGTTCAGGTTAGATGCTGTTAGGAGGGCTAGGGAGAGGTAGGGTTGCCTAGGATTGCCCTGGAGTCCCCAGGAATTAAAGATTAATCTCCTGGACACTGCGGCAAGCAACCCTGGAGAAACATCAAACGGGCATTTGAAAAAAAAAGTTTTAATATTATTTTTAATATCATAGAATCTCATTGCACACAAGGAGGAGGCCATTTGGTCCATTGTGCCTCTTTGGTAGAGCTATCCAACTTTAAAAAAATTTGTTTTATGGGATGTGGGCGTCGCTGGCAAGGCCAGCATTTATTGCCCATCCCTAATTGCCCTTGAGAAGGTGGTGATGAGCCGCCTTCTTGAACCGCTACAGTCCGTGTGGGGAAGGTGCTCCCACAGTGCTGTTAGGTAGGGAGTTCCAGGATTTTGACCCAGCGACAATGAAGGATCGGCGATATACTTCCAAGTCAGGATGGTGTGTGACTTGGAGGGGAACTTGGAAGTGGTGGTGTTCCCATGCGCCTGCTGCCCTTGTCCTTCTGGGTGGAAGAGGTCGCAGGTTTGGGAGGTGCTGCCGAAGAAGCCTTGACGAGTTGCTGCAGTGCATTTTGTAGATGGTACACACTGCAGCCACGGTATGCTGGTGGTGGAGGGAGTGAATGTTTGAGGTGGTGGATGGGGTGCCAATCAAGTGGGCTGCTTTTTCCTGGATGGTGTCGAGCTTCTTGAATGTTGTTGGAGCTGCACTCATCCAGGCAAGTCCCACTCCCTTCCTCTTTCCCGTAGCCCTGCAGTTTTCTCCCCATTTATCCAATTCCCTTTTGAAAGTTACTATTGAATCTGCTTCCACCGCCCTTTCAGGCAGCGTATTCCAGATCACAACAACTCGCTGTGCAAAAAAAAATTCTCCTCCTCATCTCCCCTCTGGTTCTGTGGACAATTACCTTAAATCTGTGTCCTCTGGTTACCGACCCTCCTGCCGGTGGAAACGATTTCTCCTTATTTACTCTATTTGAATACTTTTCTTTAATAATTCTCATAATATTGGAAATAGGAGGTGGAAGAAAAAGTCTGCTTGGCTGTCAAGTCAAGAACCATCCAACTGGGTAATGGAGGGTCTGGTCGCTTTCCAACGGGCCTGGGAAGGCAGGCGTTGAGAGGATGGACTGTCGGGCGACCAATGGCGGGGGTTAGAGACCATGTGATTAAATCTCCCGGAATATGCCCAACCAGAATTGGCGAACCCCAGCGAGAAGTCGATTGTCTCTCCACTGTTTGGAGAGTGGGGGTGGGGGGGGGGAGGAAGACAATGGCAGCTCTCTCGTGCCTCTCTCTCTAGCGAAGGGCAGTCTTGCTTAACGAACGACTCCCCCCCTATAAGTCGACACCTTTGGAAGAGAGGACACGAAAAGAAAAAAATGGGACCACATCATTGAGGGAAAAATTCAACTTAGCATCTCCTCGGAATGGTTTATTCTGTAATATCTTTTGCAATGTACAATATACAAAAAATACATAGAATAACAAAAAAAAATTCACAGTGTCTACAGAGGCAGTGATTACTCTCTATGCCGCAGTTTACCGACAGTACCATAATTTAAATTGCATAGGAAGGCGCGAAGAACGTTCAAAAACAACTCCTCCGACCCACCGGGGACTCTGCGGTGCCAACAATTGGCGCAACCGTGCCCATTTGTTCAGTATGGGGATACATAGATCTGTTCCTTCTGGTTTTATAATCAGCTCAACATTGCTCAGGACGGTTAAAAGTCGGCCGTCACCAGGGTATTAATAGATAGCAGATAGCACCCCACAGAATAACGTCGGGGATCCCCAGCATCCTGCAACCCGCCAGCGCTAGTCACGTGCCGCAGCTCCCATCAGAGGTTCTCTTTCTGTACCGCACATCGTGACATCCGTCAATTTCAGGGTTCTGAGCTGTCCACAGGGGGGCGCAATTTTAACCCAACTCGCCAGCCGGTAAACCCACGGGGTCGGGTTAGAATGCCGGTTTTACTCCCCGCCCGCGCGATATTGCTCTCCCGTTGACTTCAATGGGGGAGTAAAATGGGGCAAGGGCTGCATAACCAGCGTTGCCCGCCAGTTTGTGTTAAAATTGCACCCCCTCCCCCCCCGCCCGTAATGTCAGCTCCGTCGCAGCCTCGTCAAGTTACGTATGTGCCAATATGGGCGCCTGAATACCGAGCACCTCTGTCTGGTGTTTTAGTAGAAGCGTTAAATGGCGTCAAACCTCCGCTACTAGAGCGGGCCGACGGGACAGCGCGTGAGCCCATCGAGCCTTCGCGCACCGACATTCGCAAGGCATAATGTTGAGGCCTGCATGCGGCACCCTTTAAGGTTATAGCACGACCAATCGGGCACCCGGCTTGCGAGTCAGCCACACATCTCGACCAGCTCACCGGAAGAGTGCGTGCAAAATATATATTTTGGGAGGACAACCTTTATTTTTAAAAAGTGATAAAATGCATAGTGATGTTTTAGATCGTCGTTTAATTTAAAGGGTTTCTTCCTTTAAAAGCAGGGCTGTTTGACTCATGTAGAAATTTACGGCACAGAAAGAGGCCATTCGGCCCATCGTGTCTGCGCCGGCCGAAAAAGAGCTATCCAGCCTAATCCCACAATCCAGCTCTTGGTCCGTATCCCTGCAGGTTACGGCACTTCAAGTGCATATCCAAGTAGTTGCTGGAAGTGGTTCAACTGGAGTGTTTTTATTTCACATCCCCCCATTCCTCCCCCCCCCCCCCCACCCCCCGCCTTCCCCTCCCCTCTTATACAGGTCACTGGAAATTTTCATAACACTCTCTAGTCTCGGATTTTCAGTAAGATGCAGCAGTGAGGCATTACATGTCACCTTCTTCCATTGCCAAAGACCTAATTACATAATGACCCCGCTTCAGCAGGCTTTAACGGCTTAGTTCAGCCCTGTTGCCCGAGAAATCTGTTCAGCGCTCAGTTCTGAGGCCCACATCCAACAAAAAACTACTTGAGCCAAACTGAATGGATTTCCCAGCATGCTCACCTCCAAACCCCCCCCCACATTGCTAACATGCTGCAGTTGCACCTGTTGGCCTAAGGTGGTGCTACTGGCACACTTTCTCCTAATACTTGTTTCCCACTGGGTCAACTTAATGGCACATAAGCAACACAAGCATTTCATGGGTAACTGTAGGTGCTTCCCTTGCTGTATTCCAGTTAAAGAAATGCCTCTGCCTGGCGACTCCAGAGCTTTTTTTTTTTCCAGTTATTGGAGCGGATTAAACAGCCCCGCTGGGCTTGGCCAAGTTCGCACTCTTTGCATAGGTACGAAAAGCCAATAAAAAGCTGTTCCAAGGACATTCACCTTATGAGAAAATGGAGGTGATCTGCAGGATATAAACCCACGTCACCAGCCCATGCCGACTCTCATTCTTATAAAAGTGTACAGCAGGAGTGCAAATGAACACGCAAAGCTTCCAAGGGGAGTGCAGGATTCGGGTGTAGGTAGGGGGTGAAGCAGGACTCTGACTGGAGATCAACGCTCCCTCTAAGCTGCACGCATGCGCGCCTGTGCAGTAATCTGCAAGGTCCCACGCAGGCCGCTCACAAGCTTTTACATTGGAAATACCGCACAAGCGCACAAATTTAAAGGGACCGCGCATTGAAAGGAACAGGCCGCGCAGAACCCAGTGCTGCCTACAGGGAACAGTGCTGGAGACCAGTTGGTGTGGTAGTATGTCAGTGGTCTGACACTTCGTGCCACACGGTAGTCGGTTGTAGGACATACAACCCCCCCCCCCCCCAACAGATATTTGTCTTGGTCAAGCAGGTGCGGGGAAAGTGGTAAGTGGAGGCCAGGAAAGTCGCCAATTGAAAATCGAGGCCAAAAAAATAAGTTCCTCCAGGTTACTCTTGAGCACCTCTGACTGCCTTCGATAAACTGCCATTGGAAGGACCCTGTGACAAGGCGTGTTTCTACCCCACCATCCCCACCCCTCAGCTGGGAGGATGGTGGTGGGGCGGGGGGGGGTGGTGAGGTGACTCAAGGAACTAGGAGAAAGAGAGAAACAAAACCATATGTAAAAATCAAATTGTTAGAACTTAAAAGAAAGACTTGCATTTATACAGCACCTTTCCTGACCTCAGGACGTCCCAAAGTGATTTACAGCCAATGAAGTACTTTTTGAAGTGTAGTCACTGTTGTAATGTAGGAAACGCAGCAGCCAATTTGCACACAGCAAGCTCCCACAAACAGCAATGTGATAACGACCAGATAATCTGTTTTGTTTTAGTGAAGTTGGTTGAGGGATCAATATTGGCCGAGGACACCGGTGATAACTCCCCTGCTCTTCTTTCAAACAGTGGCCATGGGATCGTTTACGTCCACCCAAGAGGGCAGACGGGGCCTCGGTTTAACGTCTCATCCGAAAGGCGGCACCTCCGACAGTGCAGCGCTCCCTCAGTACTGGCATTGGGAGTGTCAGCCTAGGTTATGTGCTAAAAAAAGATAACCTGGGAGTAAACACCTGTGCTCCTCTCATTATTTTCTAAAGAGAAAAATCCTAAAAACACAATAGAAAATACAATTATTTAAAGAAAACGTACCCACAATCTAACAGCTTCAATGAGTGCAAGATGTAAGCATTCATTCCCTTGGTAATAGCTGGCCAGGGTTGGTTGGTGTCAGCAGCGCTTGGCTCAGCATGTGGTTACAGTGGTCCCTGGGCTGTAGACAAATCTTCCAATCCATTACTGCCCCATTACCTGCCAATTATACACGATGCCTGATGCCAAGCAGAAGTTCTCCTTGGCAAGCCGGTAGTAAGCGGCAGTATTACGAGGCTCCATAACCTCGGAAGCTTGGCAGGAGCTGCTGGTGCGATGGAGTGTGAGGACATTATGCCATCGCCGCGCCGATACCTCACCTGGTTCCCTGGGGTTGCTCTCATTATACGATAAATGTTACAACGTCTTAAAATGAAAAAACATTAGCAATTTTTTTTTTGCTTACTAAATGTCAACGACATCGTCAGAAAGGCCACGGGCAAAGTTTAAGTTTGTAAAAGAATAAAAATAATTTTATTCCTGAAACAACAATGAACATGGGACTAAGCTGCGCGGCCGCCCCGTCGTCCACAAGGTCCCGCGCAGGCCGCTCACCGGCTTTTACATTGTAGGTACCGTGCGCGCGCAAACATTTGAACGGGCCACGCATTGGGGGAGGCTGGCCGCGCAGGGGGCGGTGTGGCTCACGGGGGGGGGAACGACATTGCACGGGACCACTCTCCTTTTTACTTCCCTTTTTGATATCTTTGCGCTCAACAAACATGAGTGGATATTAGTATCGGGGAATGGAACACTTTCCCAATTCAGACCCCCCGGTTTTAACCTCACCTGCACTGGCGGGAACGGGGCATGGGTTCAGGATGAAGCGTCCGACTTACCCCCACCCCCCCCACCCGATTACACGCTCTGTTGACTTCAAGGGAGCGTAAAATGGGAGCGTTCCAACCCGAACTTGTTCTCGTTGGGCGGGGTAGGTTAAAGGTTATAGTATCGGCATCAAGCACCCCCGGCTCAGATACAGTGCGGTTAAGCTGCAGGGCGAAGCTCCCCGCTGCACTGCCTCAGCCTCAGAAGAGTGCATTCATGTTTCCCATTCCCCACCTAAGCCACCTAAGGGTTGCCAACTCTGGTAGGACGCATTCCTGGAGTCACATGACTTCCCATCGCCAACTGCCCGGCCCCCACACCATTGGTCGTCCAGCACGTCCAACCTAGCGCCGTACCGCCTTCTCACAGCCAATCGAGCAGTGAGCAGACTCTTCGCTACCCGACTGGTTGCTTATCAACTTCAGTCAAATGGCCCTTTCCCCCCCCGCCCCCCACCCACCCCTTGCTTTTTTTTAAAGCACGAATAAGCAAAAATGTTCAAAGAAAATGAAGGGGGAAAAAAAAAAAGCACACAATCTTTTTAATGTCGGGATGATTTTTCTCCCGGGTTTTGCTCACAGCTGTGCCCCATGAGATTACTCTTCAATTCCTGGAGACTCCAGGGCAATCCTGGCGGGTTGGCGACCCTGGGATCTCTATGGAGTGTGACCAAGGGTTTCTGAAGGAACCATGCGTCATTCAGAAGTGGAGTGAGACGACTCAACTCATTTCACATGGGACGCTTTACAGCCGGCAGACAGACGAGACTTCAGAAGGCACCAGTCTGTTGGTCAGTCTGCGCTGGGTGGGCAGCATTACAAATCAGGGCCATCGCTCTAATAATTGGTACCAACACTTCTTCTAATTACAAACCTGATATTTACAAAAGTTGTCTGTTTGTTTGGCAGTTTAAAAAAATATGGCTGTTCCGAACGGCCTGAACTGTACAAGGTACATTTACATTTAATCTTCCAAAAAATTCATCACACCACTAGCAGTGACGACCGCCTATATACAAAGGTGCATCTGGTCAGTACAATACTTGACTATTGTTCAACTCGCTCAGTGAGCTGAGAGACTCCATTCACGAACATGCCCCGTGTAAATGCTATGCTGCTGACCATGGTGACAGTAACTGCAAGGTGTGGTGCTGAAGAGGCACTTTAGTTTTGCCTTACTCTTGTTGCCGTTTTTGATACTACCGCCCGTTGCTGTGTGTTTGCCTGGCTGCTAAAAGATGTGGTGTTACTAAATTTCCTACATTACAACAGTGACTGCACTTCAAAAGTACTTAATTTGGCTTCACTGCGATGTCCAGAGGTCGTGAAAGGCGCTATATAAATTTCTACGTGTTGTTTATTATCTCCCTGCTCTCCCAAAAAGCGGTGGCTCCCACTGACGCACAGTTCCACAACAGTCAGTCGTCCCTCTATTACTTTGCCCAAGTGGTGAGTCTTCATGCGTGACCCTAGGGAGCGGCTGGTTGACCATTTGGGGAGGGGCATCGTAGCGAAGTCCGATCATCTCCTCACCCAACCCTCGTAGACATGCGCGTTCCAATAGGGGGCCAATGTGAATATGAGAGAAGACCCTGGCTGATTTCCCCCTCCCTCCGCCCCAGCCTAAGGAGACTGAAGACAAATTAATACCTTCACTTGTTATCCTGGCTGAGGATAGCTAACTCAGCGTAGGACCTGGGGCCTTCCTGGTCCAGTTTCATACCAGGCGATGGACTTACCAAGGGAGAAATTGGGGTTGCCCTACTGACTTAGTGTTAATAAGTGGGGGTGTTCTACAATGGAGGAGTAGATGAACAGAGAGAGCGCTACAGTACTCACTCGCTGCTGCCTCTAGTGGTATAGCACGGCAAATCAGCATGAGGACATCTATTTTGACAACTTGTAGGGGAGAGCTGCTATGCAACTCATGGAAAGAAACAACCTTCAAATGATTTTTTTTTATCTCTCGTTCTGCTTTAAGATGTTTGATGAATTGAAAAATGTTTTGCTTTTATTTTTTGGTGGGATCTAGACTCCAGATTCTAACTACACTACGCACTCTGCATCCTGTCCAACACACCAGCTGCAGCAGTGATTAGGCCCTTACTCCAAACCCACGCCAGGTTGAGTTAAAGGGACGTCGCCGTCAGGGAGGGAAAAAAGAATCATTTCGGAGTTTCTGGAACGCAAGTCAGCAGGGATCGAGCGTGCCAGGTGCTGAGGAAACAGCAGCGAGCCAGTCACTTCTAAAATATTGATGTTCGTGAAGTGTTTAACATCATGTGCTCCAGATTACATCATTGTAATTGCCTCAAAAACATTACCGTGCTGAAAATTAGCTCAGCTCCTGGCACTGCGAGACAAGCCCGTCTGACATCACCTTTCTCCAAAGATTTTAAATCCAGCTACAATGAGGCCGCATGTTGCTGGCGCACAGGTCAGGAGTTGCTCTTGAGAAACTTCCTGACCCATGAGTCATCAGTGTCAAATCACAGTGTGCATTCGTCAATTCAGCCAGTTGGCAAGGTTTATCTTTGTGTTCACCAAAGCCACAAGTGCGTAGTGTAGTATCATTCTTATATTCTATGACTAACATACCCCAATCCCTCCATCCTCATTTGAAGGCTCTCTGCTACAAGGCTACCTGATCATCGCTACCGGGTGCGTACTGGTTACGTTTTGAGTGACATTATGGCTTATTCATTGGAGCAGACTTGCAGCTCTAGGCTCCCGAAGAACGTGCTGTAACGAGGGTGGAGTACGTAAGCTGGGACTTGTTTTCCTTCTAGGTCAAGAGTCTGTTGGGATTGTTCCTGCAGAACAGAGATTCCATCGTTCCAATATGAACAGATGTCATGAGTTGTTCTCGAGGACAAACTCTGCGGAAAAGCTACGCGGCATTTGCTCAACATTAGCTGCTTCTATCTTTTCCACTCGTTTGCCCAGATTTCCACCTCTTCTCCAAGTACCTCTGCAGCCACACAACAACTTGCATTTATATGGCGCCTTTAAACGCAGCAAAACCTCCCAAGGGGCTTCACAGGAGCGTTATCAAACAAAATTTGACACTGAGTGGCATAAGGAGATATGAGGGCCGGTGACCAGAAGCTTGGTCAAAGAGGTAGGTTTTAAAGAGCATCTTAAAGAAGAGGCGGAGAGGTTTAGGGAGGGAATTGCAAGATTGTGGCCTAAACAGCTGAAGGAACGACTGCCAATGGTGGAGCGAAGGAAATCGGGGACGTGCAAGAGACCAGAATTCGAGGAACGCAGAGATCTCGGAGGGTTGTAGGGCTGGAGGAGGTCACAGAGATAGGGAGGGGAGAGACCTTGCAGGAATTTGAAAACGGGCATGAGAATTTTAAACTTGAGGCGTTGCTGGGCCGGGAGCCAATGTAGGTCAGCGAGCACAGGGGGGATTGATGGGAGAACGGGACATGGTTCGAGTTAGGATACAAGCAGCGGAATTTTGGATGAGCTCAAGTTTACGGAGGGTGCAAGGTGGGAGAACGGCCAGGAGAGCATTGGAATAGTCACACTTTGCAGCAATGGTTGACTGCATCGCCATCGCTGAATTTTCCCACCCCCTAGTTCAGGGTCTCTAACTCCAATCACAGTTTTCCCCTTACAGGTCAGGGGTCGCCCTTGGGAGCTTACTGATTCATATGGCTTCAGTGTCAAACCCGTACTGGCCATTCGCCAATTGAGCCATCAAAGTAAGCAACGTCAATGCTAGAGTATCGTCACTATTTTGGAACCAGTGTCAGCACACAAGCAATCCTAGGCTGGGATACAGAATAAAGGTCAATCTATTCTGTCTCAACAACATGTTAACTCCCAAGCTCGGAGGAGCTTCAATGTGACATTGCCAATTCCCACAGCAGCCATCCTTCAGCCTCACTAATGAATGAGGTCAACATCGACCAAACCCATTTCACGTAGACCCCTGATGGCAGCGAGAGGAATATTCAATCTGCCCGAATCAATGGGTTTTTGAGCCAGGGCTCAGAATTAACAGAAGAATGTCTTAACTCACTGCACCATCTGGAATCTCCCGTCTCTGTTTCTTAACTAAAGCACCCAACTACTCTACTCAACGCGCAGGAGTGACAGATGGCTCCTGAAGTTGGCTCACAATAGATATTTACTTTGTCCACCATGACCCAATTCCATGCCATAAACAGTTTTCTGATTGGTGAGCCAAAATCATATGATGCCAACCCCAGTGGAACTATAAACCCAGTAACTAATGGCAACCATAATAGTGGATCATGGTCTGTATGCATACATTCTGCGAATATAGATTCACACCTGTTTAAAAAAAAATACCAGATGGCAAGTATTACTGTTCCTGGTGGCAATTATAATAACATTTTCCTCCACTTTTTCTCCTCCTCCCCCAAGAAGTACTGTATGCTGGAAATAAGGTGACTGCCAAGCAAAGCTACCATGCACAAACCATCACATGATACAAGGCCAAATTACAGTGGTTGATGGAAACTAAGGCACATCTGAATAGTCACCGCATTCCACAGTCTTGTAGCGTACTGAAGCTCACTATTAATTTTACACAATTCATGTTGTACTCACAATGCCAGGAAGCAGGAATTCGCGCTTCCCAATAATTCAGGAGAAGTAGAACCACCCGTCCAGGTAAAGGTAAAAAAAAATTCCACTTCAACAACAACAACTTGCATTTATATAGCGCCTTTAACGTAGTAAAACGCCCCAAGGTGCTTCACAGGAGCGATTATCAAACAAAATTTGATGCCGAGCCTCATAAGGAGATATTAGGACAGATGATCAAAAGCTTGGTCAAAGAGGTAGGTTTTAAGAAGCGTCTTAAGGGAGGGGAGAGAGAGAGAGATAGAGAGGTTTATGAAGGGAATTCCAGAGTTTGGGGCCGAGGCAGCTGGAAGCACGGCCGCCAATGGTGGAACGATTAAGACAGGGGATGTGCAAGAGGCCAGAATTGGAGGAGCGCAGAGATCTCGGAGGGCTGGAGGTGGTTGCAGAGATAGGGAGGGGCGAGGCCATGGAGAGATTTGAAAACAAGGATGAGAATTTTAGCTTTTCATGTGTACTGATGCGTTCCTCGGTGCAGATAACTCCATAGCTGCCTTCGCATACATAAATATATACATACATAATCATCATCATCATCTAGGAAAATTCCGATTCCCCCTTTGAGAACCCAGTTGATTGAGCTATTATATGAAGATGAGTCTTCAATGGACATAAGTCCAGGTTTGACCATAATCGGCATTCAAGCAGCAGAACATTCCTTGGCAAAGCAGCTGTGCCATCGAGATCTGATTTCAGCGTCCACGCGTCACAATGCTTAGCTGCGCTATTAGATCACGAGTAGATAAGCACAGCTTCCAACTGTATCCTAACTTCCATCAAACCCAGTTCAAGCCAATAACTTGCGACAGGAGGTCAAAGAAATTGAACTGAAGATGACCCCAGATTGCCAAGAGCTTTAGTCAAAGGTGAAAAAAAAAACTCTTCTTACTTGAGAAGCTTTTAGCTAGAATTCAGGACACTGACCAGTTCTGAAATTGCTTCAGTAAACTTTGAAAACAACTTTGTTCTGCAGTTGTGTGCCCGGCCCATCAGAGCGAGGGCAGTGCAGCAGCAAAGGAAAGATTTTTGACTTTCCGCTCACGTATCAAACCAGCTCAGGTAGGATTGTGGGTGAGTTCCAGTGCACTGCGCTAACAGTGCACCTCAACCCCAGTCTCAGAGACCTGACCCCCTTCCTCAGCACAGCTACTACACCGCTCTTCACTCGAGTGCCCTCTCTGTACAACTCAGGGCAGTTTTATGACGAGTCAGGAGCTGGCGAGAATACAGCATCAAGCTAGGCAGGATAAATACCAGCATCCCGTATTTCAGCTGCATCGGCAGTTGTTTAATTCTCCACTACTACAGTTTCTTTCTCCTGTGACCATTTCTCTGTCCGCCTTGCGCCATAGAACGACGTGGTCACTTGGCAGCTCACAGGACACACTCCAAAGGAGGAGGTGAAATGGTGGTGAAGCAGCAACTTAAATCTGCCGGTAACAAACCCGTGAAGCGATCGAACCATCCAAGCTGGGGACAAGGGGTGCGTTAAGCTATTTCCTCACAGGACTCGCTCCAAACTATTTTAACAGTAGTTTGCCGATTAAAGGGATTTCAATCCTAACTAAACTTGGAAAGACCGACTACAGTGAGCCAAGCTCTGTGGAAAGCATCACCAGATTGCTCTCCATGCAAATTGCACCAATTCATGACATAAGATGTGCTGGAATGCCAACTCTGGGAATGCAAGTGAGGTCAGGAATTGCCATCCCCAACCTCTCAATGGGCAGGAATTGGGTTCCTGCGATTTCATTCCATTGCCAATTTTAAATACAATGCAGTGCACCGGTTTGAAAAAAGAAAGCTAATAGTTTCATGTTTCCACATATATATATATATATTAAAAAAAATCTACTGGCAAACTCTTTGCACTGGCAGGTGGGATGGTAACCAGAGGACACAGATTTAAAATAATTGGCAAAAAGGCCAGAGATTGGGGGGGGGGGGCAGATGAGGAGACTTTTTTTTAAACACAGCGAGTTGTTAAGATCTGGAATGCGCTGCCTGAAAGGGCGGTGGCAGCAGATTCAATAATAACATTCAAAAGGGAAATGGATAAATACTTGAACAGGAAACATATGCAGGGCTACGGGGTAGTGGGGCTAACTGGATCGCTCTTACAAAGAGCCGGCACAGGCTCGATGGGCCGAATGGCCTCCTTCTGTCTTGTATGATTCTAACTCCTCTCAAATAAGCAAGGTAGAGGAATTTCTTTTTTTATTCATTCACGGGATGTGGGCGTCGCTGGCAAGGCCAGCATTTATTGCCCATCCCTAATTGCCCTTGAGAAGGTGGTGGTGAACCGCCTTCTTGAACTGCTGCAGTCCGTGTGGTGAAGGTACTCCCACAGAGCTGTTAGGAAGGGAGTTCCAGGATTTTGACCCAGCGACAATGAAGGAACGGCCGATATACTTCCAAGTCAGGATGGTGTGTGACTTGGAGGGGAACTTGGAACTTAAGGGGAACTTAATATCTTTGTAAAAAGTATGCGCGTTTGATGATCACTTGAACTACAGAAAATTGCTTTAAACATCAAACAGTCTCAAGTAAACAAGAATTCCATCCAATTATGTTTTACTGGTCCAGACTGATCTGCTGGAAGTCCCTGGTTAAACGAGCAATGTCGGCTTCACCCTGTGAATATTATTTCTTTTCACCCCCCCCCCCACCAAGTGTCAAATCCAACAAATTTACAATGTCGCTGGGTGGTAACGTCCCCTCAAATTAATCAAACCAATTCCCTCTGTGCAGAAAATATTTCACGTTCAGTGCGAGGAATGGGGGAAAGGAGAAAAAGATAGAAAGGAACGACCGTAACCTGAAGCTACACAAAGAACATGGTAAAAGTAACTCGTCAAGTTTTTTTTAAAAAACAAAGAATGTTTGGATGGGGTTTTTTTGAACCATTGACGGGATGAGATGCAGCAGGGTGGTGGGGAGGAGGCGGCTTGTGGGAAGCATGGACCTGTCGGGACGAACGGCCTGTTTCTGTGCCGTAAATACTATGCAAGACTATGCTTTGCTACCGTCAGGCTCCGCAGGATATCCGTCTGTAAAATTAATACGGTGGGGGGGGAAAGAGAGCAAAAAAAAATAACCTTTCGAATGATTAAAAAGAATAATGTCCCCTCAGTACTGAAGGAGTATTTCTGTATCCAGACGCTACAGTCACATTCTTGAAACCACCTGTCGTACCAATTAACCTCGGTGAAGAAATCCTCAGCAAATCTACAGTTTCACGGAGACAGCACGTTGCTATAGCGACTTTCGTAATGTTCGGCCACTGCGGCGGCCATTTTGTTTCGGCTGTGTTTGTCAGTGGGTTTTTTTTTCTCCCCCACCCCCCTCCCTCCCCACCCCTCGAATATGAAGCGTAGCTCAGTCTTTATCGTCAGCGAGTCTATAAAAAAAACATAAATCCGTTGCTTACTAAGTCTTGGTTTCTTATAAGTCATAAACAAATCTCGATGGCTGGACTGTGGATCTTGAAGAAGTGCAAAAATCTTTAATGAAGGATCGCCACAAAATCTGAACTGTGATTGGCTGATGCTATGACTTGACTACCGGTGTTGCTATGATTATGGTTTGTTCGCGGGGGGGAGGATCCCGTTCTGGTTCAGTTCTCAGCACCGTCTCCAGGGTAGGTGGTGGGGGGGGAGCTGGCTCCAGGGGTTCTAGGTGTAGGCTCTTCCAGGCGAGGATTCGGGCCTGTAGTCATACTTATTCAGGGTGGTGGGGTAGTACGTTGTGGTGTACACATTCGTCTGCTGTAGTGAGGAGAAATAGTTGCTTCTGTCATCAGGAATCAAGTTGTTCTTGTTCAGTGTCTGGGGTAAAATAAAGAGCCAAATGTTTTAGGTTAAAAGCCACGTAGTGCAATTTAAACAATGTGCTCCTTGGCTGATTTAAGAAAAAAAAACTTGCATTTCTATAGCGCCTCTCACTGCCTCAGGACGTCTCAAAGCGCTTCACAGCCAATGAAGTACTTTTTGAAGTGTAGTCACTGTTGTAATGTGGGAATTGAACTTGGAATCTTCCTGGGCTGTGTGAGCTCAGCACCTGATTGGGCAATGCAGTTTACCCACCCAACAATCCAAATAGAATTATCAAAGGAAAAAAGGTTGGAACAAGTGTCAGCCATCATGATCCTTATTCACACTGTGGGTCGCATTTTATTTAACTTATCCCCATTGCTGTTGCTGATTGGCAATAATTGAAAAATTAATTTTCTCTTAAGAGAGGGAAAAAAAAGGTTTATTTTAGCTACCTGAATTAGTTAAATCGGCCTTGGCACGCATGTGTCTGAGTCAGGAGGTTGTGTGGTTCAAGCCCCACTCCAGAGACTTGAGCATAAAAATCTAGGCTGACACTCCAGTGCAGTGCTGAGGGAGCGCTGCACTCTTGGAGGTGCCATTTTTCGGATGAGACATTAAACTGAGGTGGATGTAAAAGATCCCATGGCACAATTTTGAAGAAGAGATGGGGAGTTCTCCCCGATATCCCGGCCAATATTTATCCCTCAACCAACATAACAAAAACAGATTATCTGGTCATTATCACATTGCTGTTTGTGGGAGCTTGCTGTGCACAAATTGGCTGCCGCATTTCCCACATTACAACAGTGACTCCACTTCAAAAATACTTCATTGGCTGTAACGCGCACTGGGACGTCCGGTGGTTGTGAGAGGCGCTGTAGAAATGCAAGTCTTTCTTTCTTTCAAAGAGCCGGCACAGCCAAGATGGGCCGAGTGGCCTCCTTCTGTGCTGTGAGATTCTACAAGGTTGCTGAAAAATAGCCTAACTGTTAACGTCGATGAGTTTGCTTTTTTGGGGGGGTGGGGGGCAATGCTCCCTGTAATTATTTTGTGGTGCGTGGGCCCTTTAACACGCGCGTTTTTTTACAACGCAAAGGCCAGTGAGCGGAACCTCACACACAGCTTCGAGCGAACATTGATCAGGGGGTGGAATTTGCGTTCAGGAATGCTGTTTACAATCAATGCATCAAATCTGATTTATGTTTCGATGAAACTGAAGGATTACCCTAGTTGGCTAAAAGCCAGGTTCATTATAAAATTCCTGCACTAATCTTATCCCCAGAGTGATGGGTTTTACAGATTACCTGCATTGTGCATTATTGATGTGTTACAAAGAAATAATTATTTGTATAAACCCATTATAGATAAGCAGAGGGTCCTGGTAACCTTCAGACAGTTACTGAAGGCTTTTACACGGCCTGAATGGGTCTGGGGGTGGTGGCGGGGGGGCGGTGGGTCAGTGACTTCTCAATGGAGACACGTCGCTTCCGTGCAGCACTGGCCCCCCATTTACTTTACCTGGTGAGGGACTTCGGTTATGTGGAGAGACTGAAGAAGCTGGGATTGTTCTCCTTAGAGCAGAGAAGGTTAAGGAGAGATTTAATGGAGGTGTTCAAAATTATGAAGGGGTTTTGATAGAGTAGATAGGGAGAAACTGGCAGGTGGGTCAGCAACCAGAGGACACAGATTTAAGATAATTGGCAAAAGAACGAGATCGATAGGTTTTTAGATATTCAGAGAATCAAGGGATATGGGGATAGTGCAGGAAAGTGGAGTTGAGGTCGAAGATCAGCCATGATCTTATTGAATGGCGGAGCAGGCTCGAGGGGCCGAATGGCCGACTCCTGCTCCTATTTCTTATGTTCTTAACCACAGGGAGGATGAGAAGACATTTTTTTTACGCAGCGAGTTGTTATGATCTGGAATGCGCTGCCTGAAAGGGCGGTGGAAGCAGATTCAATAGTAACTTTCAAAAGGGAATTAGAGAAATACTTGAAAAGGGAAAAATTTGCAGGGCGATGGAGAAAGAGCAGGGGGGAGTGGGACTAATTGGAGAGCTCTTTCAAAGAGCCAGCACAGGCACGATGGGCCAAATGGCCTCCCTCTGTGCTATAAGATTCTAGTATGATTCTAAAAATAATTTAAAAGCATTTTTTGTTAAGTAACCGTTTGATGCTTCTCCCAGGTTGCTTGCCGCAGTGCCCAGGAGATTAATCTTTAATATTCCTGGAGACTCCAGGACAATCCTGGAGGATTGGCAACCCTCCTTCTCCCTAGCCCTCCTCACAGCATCTAACCTGATATCAGGGTGTCAGACGTCTGGAAGTCCAAACCTGTTTCTCTGGCTTCTTTCTGTGCTGTATCGAGAGGAGACACACCTACCCTTCCAGAGATCCATGGATCTCCAGTTACTCATAGAATCTTACGGCACTGAAGGAGACCATTCGGCCCATCGTGCCTGTGCCGGCTCTTTGAAAGAGCTATCCCATTGATCCCACTCCCTCTGCTCTTTCCCCATAGACCTTCAAATTTCTCCTTTTTATGTATATATCCAATTCTCTTTTTGAAAGTTACTATCGAATCTGCTTTCACTGTCCTTTCAGGCAGCGTGTTCCAGATCGCGTATCGTGGATCTCCAGAGTTACGCCCCTATTTTTGTTAAGATCCCAAGTGCTGGCAGCGTTTGATGCACCACAGGCGGTGGCATTCGTTAGCGACCCGAAACATAATTCCAGAACCAATCGTGACTCAACATCGTCCAAAAAGCCCTAATTTTATAGGGTTACAGCGGGAAAATGAAATTTGATGCCCAAGAACCACAGTTTAGCCCAAAAAAAACCCAGTCCAGGAGACAGTGAAAATGGCGGTTTCAAGCCTGCCTGCCCTATTTAATGGAGTGGATTTGTAAATTTAGACTTGTTCAACCGAGATGGGTTGCAAAGCGGAATTACCTTGATTTCCATGGGATTGTAGAGCTCGTTCTTGTTTGCCTGACTGCTGCCTTTGTAGTTCAAGTGGTTGGGAGTGGTGGGATGAATGACTGTGGACTCCTGAGATTGCCTGTGGCATCGCTGGCAAAACACGTAGATCAGCAGGGTGATGAGGGTGGCCCCCAGGAAGCAGGCGACTCCAGTGGCAATCAGGTGGTAGATGCTGAAACCTGGGTGGGCAAATGGTTAGGCGCTTAAGAGAAGCTCGGGATTTACAGTCATCACGACGCCTTCAAACTACACTGGCACAGAGCTAGGACGTGATATCACGTCATCGAGCTAACATTCACCGAGCTCCCAAGACACGGTGTGAGGAAGCATTACTATCTCTGTGATACCCAATAGTCACCGTGTAACTCAATCGTCAGGTATGCATTACTTTCCCTACTACTCTGTAACTCAATCCTCGGGTATGCATTATTGTCCTTACTACTCTCTCTGTACCCAATCCTCGGGTACACATTACTGTCCCCAGTACTCTCTCTGTAACTCAATCCTCGGGTACACATTACTAGATCCCAGTACTCTCTCTGTAACCCAATCTTCGGGTACACATTACTGTCCCCAGTACTCTCTCTGTAACTCAATCCTCGGGTACACATTACTGTCCCCAGTACTCTCTCTCTAACTCTATCCTCGGGTACACATTACTGTCCCCAGTACTCTCTCTGTAACTCAATCCTCGGGTACACATTACTAGATCCCAGTACTCTCTCTGTAACTCAATCCTCGGGTACACATTACTGTCCCCAGTACTCTCTCTGTAACTCAATCCTCGGGTACACATTACTGTCCCCAGTACTCTCTCTGTAACTCAATCCTCGGGTACACATTACTGTCCCCAGTACTCTCTCTCTAACTCTATCCTCGGGTACACATTACTGTCCCCAGTACTCTCTCTGTAACTCAATCCTCGGGTACACATTACTAGATCCCAGTACTCTCTCTGTAACTCAATCCTCGGGTACACATTACTGTCCCCAGTACTCTCTCTGTAACTCAATCCTCGGGTACACATTACTAGATCCCAGTACGCTCTCTGTAACTCAATCCTCGGGTACACATTACTGTCCCCAGTACTCTCTCTGTAACTCAATCCTCGGGTACACATTACTGTCCCCAGTACGCTCTCTGTAACTCAATCCTCGGGTACACATTACTGTCCCCAGTACGCTCTCTGTAACTCAATCCTCGGGTTCACATTACTGTCCCCAGTACGCTCTCTGTAACTCAATCCTCGGGTACACATTACTAGATCCCAGTACTCTCTCCGTAACCCAATCCTCGGGTACACATTACTAGATCCCAGTACTCTCTCTGTAACTCTATCCTCGGGTACACATTACTGTCCCCAGTACTCTCTCTGTAACCCAACCCTCGGGTACACATTACTAGATCCCAGTACTCTTGATGTAACTCATTAGCCAGTATCTAGATCATTTTATTATTCAACGCCATGGCGAAAATAGGCTGCTGTTCATTTTTTATAGAGAAAACGGAAACATTTGTATAAAGAACAGGTTTCACTACAAACAGCGAATGGTGGAAATTTTTATTCCTTCGACAAGTCACTCGCCGCAAGCAAAATAATAAGGGTTCATCTATTAATTGCTTACTCAGGTAATCCCATCAGTCCCCACCTTGAGGGGGAGGAGCCATCTCCGACCCTGCACCTAACTTCCCTCAACAGTCCTTCTAGCTCCAAGCTAGTTGCTCTCTGATTTAGTCTCCCAATTACAAGCGTGAGATTAAGAATAAATGGTACAATTTCAAAATGCACATCATTGTACAGATCCAGCAGCATCACCTTCAGAATGAATGGTACAGACAGCACTGGGAGATAGTAATATACCTGGGAATGGGTGATAGTGGTGTGCCTGGGAATGGGAGATAGTGATGGACCAGGGAATGGGTGATAATAATGGACCTGGGAATGGGAGATAGTGATATACCTGGGAATGGGAGATAGTGATGTGCCTGGGAATGGGAGATAGTGATGGACCTGGGAATGGGAGATAGTGATGGACCTGGGAATGGGAGATAGTGATGGACCTGGGAATGGGAGATAGTGATGGACCTGGGAATGGGAGATAGTGATATACCTGGGAATGGGAGATAGTGATATACCTGGGAATGGGAGATAGTGATATACCTGGGAATGGGAGATAGTGATATATCTGGGAATGGGAGATAGTGATGTGCCTGGGAATGGGAGATAGTGATGGACCTGGGAATGGGAGATAGTGATGGACCTGGGAATGGGAGATAGCGATGGACCTGGGGAGTGGGTTACATAGAGAGTGCTGGTTCTAAAACACTCCAAGGTCTCTCAGGTCACAACAGACAAAGACTTTCTCACAAAGCAGTTTTCTGTAGAGCAACTGTCGTGACTCACCTCCACAGCTACTGTCACTCCCAATAGCCGGCTGAATCACTGCAGGAGTGAAACAGAAGAGCAATAGTTAGCCTCAAAGAAGCAGTAGCTCAAATCCCTACAGAGGTAAGTTCTTAACCACGATCGATAGTCGCCCCAGCACAGTGGTTATGTTACTGGACTAGTAATCCAGAAGCATGGATGCAATACTCCAGAAGAATGTGAGTTCAGATCCCACCATGGCAGTTTGAGAATTTGAATTCAGTTAAAGATATCTGGAAATAAAAACTGGTACCGGTTAATGCGAACATGAAGCTGTCGGATTGTCGTAAAAACCTAATTGGTTCACTAATGTCCTTTGGGGAAGGAAACTTGCGTCTTTACCAGATCTGGCCTATATGTGACTCCAGTCCCTCGCCATAAGGCTATTAACTGCCCTCTGAAGTGGCCTACAAGCCACTCAGTTGTATCATCACATTCTCAAGGGGATGGACAATAAGTGTCGGCCTCACCAGTGATGCCCACATCCTGAGAATGAATGAAATAAACTGATTCCCCAAACCCATCCCCTGAAATGTGATATTCCAGTAGCGGACATCCAATATAGCACCAGTCCAGGGCTGACTCATTCTTCCAAGACAAAAGTAGATGTGGATTGTGCTTCCTTTGCTGATAGGGATGATTAAAGAAAGAACTTTTGCACTTTATATAGCGCTTTATCATCTCTCTCAGAAATGTCCCAAAGCTCTTCACGCACATTGAATTACTTTGAATTTCAGTCTTTGTCGTTAGGTAATTGAACACAGCAAGATCCCAAAGACTGTAATGCGATGAATGCTCAGGTAATCCTTTCTTTGTTGGTGTTGGTTGAGGGTGGAATGTTGGCCAGGGTACTTAATCTCAAGGTTGGCTGCTCTGTCGGTGGAGACTTTACTTCTGCATTCCGAAGCGTCAGCTGTGGCTCAGTGGGCAGCACCCTCACCTCTAAGTCAGAAGGTTTGTGGGTTCATAGTCCCACCCCAGAGACTTGAGCACAAAAATCTAGGCTGACACTCCAGTGCAGTACTGAGGGAGTGCTGCACTGTCGGAGGTGCCGTTTTTCGGATGAGATGTTAAACCGAGGCCCCGTCTGCTCTCTCAGGTGGATGTAAAAGATCCCATGGCCACTATTTCGAAGAAGAGATGGGGAGTTCTCCCCGGTGTCCTGGCCAATATTTATCCCTCAATCAACATCACTAAAACATGGGCCAAAAATTCATCCAGCGACGCGAGAGTACGCAGTGCGTACTCTCGCGTATTCTCTCTCCAATTGCCGGTTTTCTGCATGCCCTGCGCATGCGCTGAAAACCGGCACTTGGTCTTTTGAAAAGGGGGCGGTTCCTCGGTGCATCGCGTGCGCGCTACAGGCTGCGCGCACACTGTGCACTTCATGCTTTGGACGCGCAGGTAAGTACGGAAGATTTTAGAAATGGAAAAAGGAGGAGTAAGACCCACTTTTAACAAGGTAAGTAGTGAATTAAGTATTTTTTTGAATTTTTTTTAACAGGTATATCTTTTTTAGAGACTTTAAAGACAGGTAAGTTTATTTTTATAACTTTTTAAAAGATTTTAAATTTTTTCAAAAATTAAATTTTTTATTTAAAATGGTTAATTTATTTAACTATACTTATTTTATTAATGTGATGGTTTTTAAAAAAAATTTAATTGAGGTTTAGCTGTTATTTTGGGGGGGTGTAAGATTCATAGATTTCACAGCACGTATGTGAAACTTATGAATGGAAGATGGTGTGCTGCCATTGGCTCTAACTGAGTCACGTGATCCCACAGCTTGCACGAATTCACTACGCCGGTGGGATACGCAAGCACTGCCCAGCTGATGTCTGGAACATCAAGTTCGTGCGAGCTGGATCTGAAAAAGCACAAGCGGAGTGAGAGATCGCGGGGAAGCCTTACTCCCGCGGGAACAGAGCGAGATCAATTTCTGGGCCAATATCTGGTCATGATTACGTTGCTGTTTGTGGGAGCTTGCTGTGCACAAATTGGCTGCCGCAATTCCTACATTACAACAGTGACTACACTTCAAAAGTACTTCATTGGCTGTAAAGCGCTTTAGGACGTCCGGTGGTCATGAAAGGCGCTATATAAATGCAAGTCAGTCTTTCTTTATTGGGATGACCAGTGAGTTTTTAATGGTTCTTTTCTAAGCCATCCAATGAATATCTGGTTAAGAATGGGACTGAATTTCAGCGGGGGTGATGCTAGGGATGTTACAATTGGCCGCATTGCCTGTGGCTCGGAAGGGTTTGGTGGGGGGAGGAGGGAGGGGAGAATAAGCTAAAGGTCCTACTTTTGATGCCATCCAGTGCCCTCTGCTGGAAATTTCATTCTTGTGGATACTGAGTGAGGGCGGGATTGATCTCTGATGTGATGTCAGGTCGAGCTGCCAACGTTCTCTGAGCAGAACGATGGGTCGAATGACCGTTTCCTGTTCCTAACACGAACGTCTCACAGTCCCGCAGAACGCCGCAGGTTGGCTCACTGCCATGCTCACCTGGAATTTCATTGTAGAGACACCGCTGGTACTGGGTGCTGTTTCCCACGCATTGCACCGCCCCTGGATTGAGAATCTCACATCGGCGACTGCGAAACTGTGTGTCTTCCTCATTGCACAGACTCCATTCAGTCCACACTGACCAACCACCTTTTAAAACAGAAGACCACGTTTTTAATTTCCAACGCAATTGAATCCTTCCTCTAATATAACACCAGGTTTTTTTTTTAAAAACTTGCCTTCATTTAGCAACTTCTCATGTCTCTCAGGAGCATCTGAAAGCGCTTCACGTCCGATGAATTATTGGCAAGTGTCGTGATTATTTTTATGTTAGGCAAGGAATCAAAATTTGGTTGGCAAAGTAGTAATTGAACAATGGGAGGCCTTCAAAGAGGAGATGTTTTGGAAATAGAACAGACACATTCCCACGAGGGGGAAAGGAAGGGCATCCAAAGCTAGAGCTCCCAGCTTGGCAAAAGATATATGGGCCAGAAATTCATCTTGGGTGGAGGCGCAAAATGGGCGGTATCAGATCGGCCGCCCGTTATACGCAGCACCTGATATTCAGTTCCATTGACTGCAAACCCCAACTTTCCGACTCAAGAGATGAGAGTGCTACCAATTCACCAAAGCTGACGTATATATGCTAAGCTTGTGCGGCTGAGACCTTTCATTTCAACCAATTATCCCCCCTGCAGTGCCAGACAGCTCCGCTGAAGCACAAGGTGCCGACTGAATGACGACGCTCACCCACAGCTCCTTTTACACCCCCAATTAGAGTTTCCCCCCTTTACCTATCACCCCTTTTATTTATAATTTGTTCTTGGAATGTGGGCGGCGCTCACAAAGCCACGTTATTATTGCCGATCCCGAGCTGAAAGAAAACATTTGCATTGAGAAAGAACCTTTCACAAGGACGCCCCAAAGCACTTCACCGCCAATGAAATACTTTTTGTCGGAAACGCGTCAGCCAACTTGCGCACAGCAAGCTCCCACAAACAGCAGCGTGACCAGATAATCTGTTTTTAGTTGGGACAAATAGCGGCCAGGACACCGGGGAGAACTCCCCCTGCTCTACTTCGAAATAGCGCCGTGGGATCTTTTACGCCCACCCGAGAGAGCAGACGGGGCCTCGGTTTAACGTCTCATCTGAAAGACGGCACCGCCGACGGTGCGGCACTCCCTCGGTACTGGCACTGGGAGTGTCAGCCTAGCATTATCTGCTCAAGTCTCTGGAGTGGGACTCGAACTCACAGCCTTCGGCCTACAGAGGCGAGAGTGCTACCCACTGAGCCAAGGCTGGCTGCTTGCCCCGAAAAGGGGGTGGTGCGCCTTCATCTTGAACTGCTGTGAAAAGTAAAACTTAAACAGAAAGCAAAGGTCAGCTTAAACCCACAATGCAGGAGGCCGTGTCACGGGTTTGGATTTATGCTGATCTTTGGAGTCAAAACGTTGTGGGTTTAAGCTCCCTCCCACTCCCAGTGTCGTACTTTGATATTGATCAGGATGCCACCAAAGGACATTGGTGTTGTGTGGAGGTGGGAACGGAGGAACCATCGATTTCTCTATACAAGGGATGGGAGGGCGGGGTGCGATACAAAGAGAAATTAGAGAGGAGCGATTCAGTAGAAGAGAGAAGCAAGAAATAAATGGCAGACAGAAATAAAAGAGAAGCAAAGAGATTGAAATCGGACATGAGTATGGATGAAGAGACAGATCAGTAGAGAGACAGACACAAGATTGAGTGGAGAGAGATCAGTATGCAGATACACAGTGACAGTTCAATAGAGACAGGAAGAAACAGTGAGAGGCAACAGCAGACAGACTACTATGGAAAGAGGCAGAGAGAGAGAGGAAGGGAGAGAGAGGAAGGGAGAGAGGCAGAGAGAGAGAGGCATAGAGAGAGAGGAAGGGAGAGAGAGGAAGGGAGAGAGGCAGAGAGAGAGAGGAAGGGAGAGAGAGGAAGGGAGAGAGGCAGAGAGAGAGAGAGGCATAGAGAGAGAGGAAGGGAGAGAGGCAGAGAGAGAGAGAGGCATAGAGAGAGAGGAAGGGAGAGAGGCAGAGAGAGAGGCAGAGAGAGAGAGATGGGCAGAGAGAGAGAGGCAGAGAGAGAGAGAGAGAGAGGCAGAGAGAGAGAGGAAGGGAGAGAGGCAGAGAGAGAGGCAGAGAGAGTGAGATAGGCAGAGAGAGAGAGGAAGGGAGATAGAGGAAGGGAGAGAGAGGAAGGGAGAGAGAGGAAGGGAGAGAGAGGAAGGGAGAGAGAGGAAGGGAGAGAGAGGCAGAGAGAGAGAGGAAGGGAGAGAGGCAGAGAGAGAGAGAGAGGCAGAGAGAGAGAGAGGCAAAGAGAGAGAGCCAGAGATAGAGAGAGACAGAGACAGAGATTGCTAGAGACAGAGGGAACCAGAGAGCCCAAGGGAGAGCGACAGAGAGAGAACCAGAGAGAGAGTGACAGAGAGAGAGAGCGCCAAAGAGAGTGCCAGAAAGAGAGAACGCCAGAGAGAGAGAGAGCCAGAGAGAGCGCGAAAACAAGCACAGGACAGCCAGCTAATGAGACGTATAAGTAAACAGAGAGAGTGAGATAGTCAGACAGACCAGGGAAAGAAAACAACAAAGAGAAAAAGAGAAAAGATATTCCAGACACAATGGGCCGAATGGCCTCCTTCTGTGCCATAAATGTCAATGATTTAACCTTTTTTCCCCCCCTTGTTTACGGGGCTGAACACACAAACAGTCTCACTGCTCCAACATTGCTCCTGTTGCCTTTTGCTCCGAGTGCACAGAACGATTCACGACCAAATCCGTTCTGAACACACCGGGCAAATTGACCGTGATATTCAGCAAAGCCTGGTCACAAACCAGGAGCGCTGGGGACGTGACAGGCAATCACGATTGATTTTTAGCAGCGGTACTGCTGGCTAGACTGCATATTTTAAGAACAGGAAGAAAGTGCATGTGGGTATCCATTTATCCAATTATCGACCTCTTTCTGCTGGTACTAGAGGGGAGTTTCTTGGGCATAAATCTTAATTAATGAGGGTAATTTGGAAAAGCATCTCATTATTTATAATAACGCACTTTGACGAGGGAGCACTACAGCTGTTGGCTAGCAGAGTTTCAAGTCACTTTATTGAAGTTGCATCCTGCTGTGTTCAGCGTTTGGTTTACGGCCATCGGCTGCAGCACAGAACACAACGGGGTTGCTTGTCGCCGACCCTTTGAGGGTCCCAGCTGAGGTTCAGAAGCCTCCGCACCGAGGAGGGGAGGGGAGGGGAACGATGAGCAGCAAACTCCACCTTCACTGCACGCTGGAGCCGCCACGCTCGCCCGTCACGTCTCCAGGATCAGCCACGATACTCATCGAATGGCGGAACAGGCTCAAAGGGCTGAATAGCCCACTCCTGGTTTCCTATGTTCCTAAGCGTAGAGGATGGATCTAAGGCCGACTCCGGGATCACTAACGGCCTCTGTCCTTACACCACATCAGGCAAGAAGAAGAAGTAGAAGAAGGAAGAAATTGCATTTCTATAGCGCCTTTCACAACCTCAGGATGTCCCGAAGCGTTTTACAGCCAATGAAGTACTTTTGAAGTGTAATCATTGTTGTAATGTAGGAAAACGAGGCAGTCAATCTGCGCACAGCAAGCTCCCACAAACAGCAACGTGATAATGGCCAGATCATCTGTTTTAGTGATGTTAGTTGAAGGATAAATATTGGCCCAGGACACCAGGGAGAACTCCCCTGCTCATCTTCGAAATAGTGCCATGGGATCTTTTACGTCCACCTGAGAGAGCAGACGGGGCCTCGGTTTAACATCTCATCCGAAAGACGGCACCTCCGACAGTGCAGCACTCCCTCAGCACTGCACTGGGAGTGTCAGCCTGGATTAATTGCTCAAGTCTCTGCAGTGGGACTTGAACCCACAGTCTTCTGAGTCAGAGGCGAGTGTGCTACCCACTGAGCCACAGCTGACACCGGAAACCCTCAACACCGCCGTACAGTGGGGAGTGACCAAGTTGGCCCACTGGCCTCGGATTTCCGTTAACGGTGCCAGGCAGAGGCCAGCCACATTGCCACAGGCAGGGAGAATAATCGCAGTGCTACTCTCAAATTTCAAATTGTCATTGGGTGGTGTCTTGAGGACAGATTGCCGGCCGTCCCAATAGCTGGAGTCTGTGCGCAGAGACTCGGGGGGGGCGGGGGATATCTTAAAGAGAGAGGGTCCCTCCCACAAAAACCCCTAAGAAACAGCGCCCATACCAGATGGCCAATGCAAGCCTTGGGTTTAAATGACAAGAGATGAAGGGCTGGGTGGTACAGTGGATTAGCAAACTCTTCCTACACCTCTAGGACCTGGGTTTTTATCCAGCCCAGATGGATGGGTGAAAGGCTTTTCTCTCTCTGCTGTTTGCCCCTGTGCGCAGTGAGTTTGGGCCGTCTAATTCCAGCTTCAGGCTGGGATTGGGCCTGCTTCTAATTGAACAACAATTGGCAAAGATCGGCAAAGAAGGCCGGTGTAGAAAACGGGAAATATCACCACTGGCGTCGAGAGAAGTTGCCCTTCTGAGGTTTGGATTCAGGTGCAGGGCAGTTGTCTGCATCGACCTAGTCCTGTACCTGACCTGGGACAGCTCAGTATTGACACAGTAGTAACATAGAAACAGGAGTAGACCACTCTGCTGTGGACTCTACGTAACTCTGCGTAATTTTGAACTTGAGTTCAAAATAAGCCAGGACTGGTGGCATATTGGCAGGTGGAGTGGGAAGAGAGGGAAATCTTGATTAAAAGGTTTGCTCTTTTGGTGCTTCCCCTCCCTGTATCTGCTCAGTGAGTTTATCCAGCGGGCAGCTGTACCATGCAAACCATTAAGGACTCGTGTTGCCCCCTCCTCCACCCACCCCCCGTCCTTGTTTGTCAGATTCGCGGATCACAGGCCAGGAGGAGGACTGTTGCAGTTGGCGTCGGTGCTCTTGGGTATGGAAAGAGTTAAAAATTGGCCAGGGTTCCTGCTCCTGATTGCTATTCAGAGACCAGACCTGGGAATGTACATGTGATGCCCCCCACGTTTGGATAGCCTGCTAGATTTCACTTCGCACGTCAATAATAACCACTTACGGAACGAGGCCATTCAGCCACTCGAGCCTGTTCTGCCATTTAATTAGATCATGGGTGATCTGTATCCTAACTCCATTTACCCGCCTTGGTTCCGTAACCCTTAATACCCTTGCCTAACAAGTATCTGTCAATCTCAGTTTTGAAATGCTCAATTGACCCTCAGCCTCAACAGCTTTTGGGGGAAGAGTGTTCCAGATTTCCACTACCCTTTGTGTGAAGATGAGCTTTCTGACATCACTGAACGGCCTAGCTCTAATTTTAAGGTCATGCCCCATTGTTCTGGACTCCCCCCACCAGAGGAAATAGTTTCTCTCTATCTACCCTATCAACTCCTTTGATCATCTTAAACACCTCAATTAGATCACCTCTTAATCTTATATACGCAAGGGAATACAGGCCTATTCTATGCAACCTATCCTCATAATTTAACCCTTTTAGCCCCGGTATCATTCTGGTGAATCTGCGCTGCACCCCCTCCAAGGCCAATATAGCCTTCCTGAGGTGCGGGGCCCAGTTACTCCAGGGGTCTAACCAGAACTTTATATAACTGTAACATAACTATGTATTACACCGCTATGTATTCCAGCCTCCTTGAGATAAAGACCAACATTACGTTAGTCTTTTTAGTTGTTATCAAATCCTTTAATCACTTTAAACACCTCAATTAGTTCACTCCTTAATCTTCTATAGCCACGGGAGTACAAGCCTAGTCTGGGCAACCTGCAAAGTGTTCCAATCCCTCATGAGCACAACAATTCACCAAACAAAAACCTTTACAAGAGATGGTTTTACTACCATGTAAGTGATCCTCTAATTCTGGCCACTTGAGCATCCCCAATTTTCATCGCTCCACCATTGGGGGCCGTGCCTTCAGCTGCCGAGGCCCTAAGCTCTGGAATTCCCTGCCTAAACCTCTTCGCCTCTCTACCTCTCTCCTCCTTTAAGACGCTCCTTAAAACTTACCTCTTTGACCAGGCTTTTGGTCACCTGTCCTAATATCTCCTTATGTGGCTCGGCGTCAAATTTTGTTTGATAATCGCTCCTGTGAAGCGCCTTGGGACGTTTTACTACGATAAAGGCGCTCTATAAATGCAAGCTATTGTCGCTGGAACACGCACAGTGTGATGGTTAAGGAGAGGGAGTAACAGGTTTGTTTGTGAGGAGGAAGAACAGAAAAGCATTGTACCATGGGACTGGTCGCAAAGAATCACACTCCCCTTAGGTGTTTAATTTTTTTTCCAGAGGTGTTTAATTTTATCCTCAAATTAAACCGCACCAGTGTGACGAGAAGGGGAAATAAGTTCAAACTAGCAAGAGGCGTAATGTTGGACCTGATGTCACAATGCACCAAGAGCCATCAGAATGTGGAATGGGACTGTAGGTTCCTTCCTATGGGTGAACCAAGATGAGCTGAAAGGCCCTTTCCCTCTTCCAATGCTTCGTGCACCCCGGGTGACCCTGGAACGCAAACACAGTGTCCACAGGCTCCCTTCAAGCCTTCTGTGTTTTATCGAAAACGAGAAGAACGTCATTATTTTAACTTAATGTGTGTGGATTTAGTTTGTTTGGACTGGTTAGTTTGGTGGCGCTCCCCTTGAATGGGGACACTTGTTGGGAATTGGGTGTTTTTTGTGGTATTGGGGAACCCAAAGCCACTGCACTGGTTCGGACAAAATAAGAGTTGAACGGCCTTCCTTAGCCGAATCTGCCGTGTGATCTTGTGAAGTGCTGAGGCCACCTGTAGGAGTTACTGTTGCTGCGATCTCCCCCCCGCCCCCCCCTTCCCATACATGGCCAGAAGACCACTGTGTGTGTGCAACCTGTCAAGGCTTCTTCGGCAGCACCTCCCAAACCCGTGGCCTCTACCACCTAGAAGGACAAGGGCAGCAGGTGCATGGGAACACCATCATCTCCAAGCTCCCCTCCTAGTCACACACCAATCCGACTTAAGAACATAAGAAATAGGAGCAGGAGTAGGTCATACAGCCCTTCGCACCTCCTCTGGCATTTTGTAAGACCATGGCTGATCTTCGACCTCAATTCCACTTTCCCGCCCGATCCCCATATCTCTTGATTCCCCTAGAGTCCACAAATCTACTGATCTCAGCCTTGAATATACTCAAAGACAGCCCTCTGGGGTAGAGAATTCCAAAAATTCGCAACCCTCTGAGGGAAGAAATTTCTCCTCATCTCAGTCCTAAATGGCCGATCTCTCATCTTGAGACTATGACCCCTGGTTCTTGACTCTCCAGCCAGGGGAAACTGCCCTGGTGCAGAGTGGTGTATACATCAGGCATTCATTCATGGTAACTGGGTCAAAAATCCTGGAAAACCCTACCTAACAGCGCCGTGGGAGCACCTTCACCACACAGGGTAGAAATAATGCTGCGGCTATTCAAAACCCTGGTTAGACCACACCTGGAGTACTGTGAGCAGTTCTGGGCACCACACCTCAGGAAGGATATATTGGCCTTGGAGGGAGCACAGCGTAGGTTTACCAGAATGATACCCAGACTCCAAGGGTTAAGTTACGAGGAGAGATTACACAAATCAGGGTTGTATTCCCTAGAATCTAGAAGGTTAAGGGGTGATCTGATTGAAATTTTCAGGATATTAAGGGGAACTGATAGGGTAGATAGAGAGAGAACTATTTCTGCTGGTTGGGGAGTCTAGGACTTGGGGGCATAGTCTAAAAATTAGAGCCAGACCTTTCAGGAGTGAAATTAGGAAACACTTCTACACACAAAGGGTGGTAGAAGTTTGGAACTCTTTCACAAACAGCAGTTGATGCTAGATCAATTGTTAATTTTAAATCGGAGCTTGATAGCTTTCTGTTAACTAAAGGTATTAACGGATAAGGGCCAAAGACGGGTATAAGGAGTTAGGTCGCAGATCAGCCATGATCTGATTGAATGGAGGAACAGGCTCGAGGGGCTGAATGGCCTCCTCCTGTTCCTATGACTGCAGCGGTTCAAGAAGAAAACCCATCACCACCTTCTCAAGGGCAACTAATGTTGGGCAAGAAATGCCGACCTTGTTAGCCATGCCCATGTCCCAAGAATGATATTTCAAAAATGTTCATGGTCCAAGTGCTGCCCTGTACTCCCCCCCCACCCCCACCCAAAGAAGCTGCAATCTTTTAAATCAACTGAAGTAATGCTCTAACATTCTTTCTTCTCTGAGCAGGGAATAGAATTGAGCCTCTCAATACAAAATGTCTTCAAAATCTCCCGTCGGAGTGAGGCAGAGTAAACAGCCTACCTTCACAGGCCTGAGTGTTGCAGAGAGCTTCCTCCGTGTGCAGCCCAATGCAGATGTCCCCACTGTTAGCCGGCACTGGGTTGGTGCAGGTACGTGTACGCTGGTAGTGTCCACTTCCACAAGTCGCTGAGCACAGGGACCAAGGAGACCAGCAGGACCAAGCTCCCTTAACTGAAAACACAGTCATGTGAAAGAACGGGGTTAAAATTAGTCAAGGCATTCAAACCCCATTGCACTCTGGCCTCTGAGTCAGAAGGGTTGTGGGTTCAAGTCCCACTCCGGAGACTTGGGCACATAATCCAGGCTGACGCTCCCAGTACCAGTACGTCCACCTGAGAGGGCAGACGGGGCCATGGTTTAATGTCTCATCCGACAGTGCAGCGCTCCCCTGGGGCATCAGCCTAGATTTTTGTGCTCAAGTCTCTGGAGTTGGGGACTTGAACCCCACAACCTTCTGACTCAGAGGCCAGAGTGCTAACCACTGAGCTGACACACAAATGGGCTTGGGCTTAAATGGGAGTCCCCGCCTCCCTGCCACCCCTGTGGCTGAGTAGCCAAACACTCATAGCCAAAGCTCGCAGATGAAGAATGACCTCTGAGGCAAAGTACGAGGTATGAGGGGCAGCCTCTGGAATTGTATCTCGATAAGTCGTCAATGCTCTGAGGAGAGGAGCGGTATGGAAGAAAACAAAGAAAGGAAGGAAGAAGTTCTTGCATCTACGCCACATTTTATCACAGCCTCAAGACATCTTGAAGCCCCTCACAGCCAATAGGTTACTTTTGAGTTACAGTCATGGTTGCTAGGTAAAACAAATGCAGTAGCCAATCTGCGTACAGTGAGACGCCATAGATAGTAAAGTGTTGCTTGAGGGAGGAAAGTTGGCCAAGGCACCGAGAGACACCTGCTCTTCTTCGATGAGTGCCACTGGATTTTTTTTATTTACTTCCACTGCAAGAGGGAGACTGCCTCAGTTTAATGTGACCCAAAGAGCTGAAACATCTCATCTGTATCTGAGTTTTGGGGTCAAAATCCTGGAACTCCCTCCCCAACAGCACTGTGTGGGAGTACCTCCACCGCACGGACTGCAGCGGTTCAAGAAGGTGGCTCACCGCCACCCTCTCAAGGGCAACTCGGGATGGGCAATAAATGCTGGCCTTGCCAACTACGCCCTTCTTTTTCTTTCTCCCTGATGTGTTTATCTCGCTTCCCCTTAAATGCATCTATGCTATTCGCCTCAACCACTCCCTGTGGTAGCGAGTTCCACATTCTATCCACTCTCTGGGTAAAGAAGTTTATCCTGAATTCCCTATTGGATTTATTAGTGACTATCTTAAATTTATGGGCCCTAGTTTTGGTCTCCCCCACAAGTGGAAACATCTCCTCTATGTCTACGCTATCAAACCCTTTCTAAATCTTAAAGACCTCTACCAGGTTACCCCTCAGCCTTCTCTTTTCTAGAGAAAAGAGCCTTAGTCTGTTCAATCTTTCCTGATAGTTGAACCCTCTCAGTTCTGGTATCATTCTTGTAAATCCTTTTTTGCATCTTCTCCGGTGTCTCTCTATCCTTTTTATAATATGGAGACCAGAAATGTGCACAGTACTCCAAGTGTGGTCCAACCAACGTTCGATACAAGTTTAACATAACTTCTCTGCTTTTCAATTCTATCCCGCTAGAAATGAACCCCAGTGCTTGGATTGCTTTTTTTTAATGACCTCGTTGCTACTTTTAGTGATTTGTGTATCCGTACCCCTAGATCCCTCTGCTCCTCTACCCCATTTAAACTCGGATTTTCCAAGGAGTATGTGGCCTCCTTATTCTTCCCACCAAAATGCACCACTTCACACTTATCTAGATTGAAATTCATTTGCCAATTATACGCCCGTTTTGCAAGTTTATTAACGTCTTCCTGTATTTTGCCGCATTCTTCCTCAACATTAACCGTACCCCTTCCATTTGATGCCGACCGCAAATTTTGAAATTGTACTTCCGACACCCGAGTCCAAATCGTTGATGTTACCTGGGCAAAGTAGCTGGTTACATTCCTCGTACTCAATGGCAGCTCCGGCGCAGGTCAGCCCTCCGTTCTTGGGCTCAGGGTTGGTGCAGCTCCGCTTCCTGCTCCGAAAGCCCACCTCGCACGCTCGAGAACAGGGCGACCACGGCAGCCAGGGAGACCAGCCGCCATTGACCCTACGGAGAGACTGACGGCCGAACTTCAAAAGGTCGTCGACGAGAGCTGTGTGGAGAGAGAGAAAAAGAGCTCAAAACAGGAGCACACCTCCCATGATGGAGCAAAACATTTGCTGCGTCACCAACTCCTCACCCAGCATTCCTCAGGCGCACGCTCCACCCATTTGCACTTGAACATTGGGAATGGGGCCCTGCAAACCTGGAGCGGGACTCCTGGGTCGCATACGCAAGCGGCCTCCCGCCTGTTTCGGGCGGCAGTGCTGACCACCCAATCACAGGCCGCCCCTTGGGCATCCACTGTCCGCCGGCCATTTTCAACTGCCGGACGCCTCATGATCGGGGCGGGGAATCGGTTGAAATTCGCCCCCTCTTGAAATTTCCTCTCACTGTGGTACAGTTCACTCAGGGGGCCCATTTCCTCCTAAAGGCCCAGGCAATATTGGAAATGCTCAGGAGGGGGAATTCACCAGCACAAACCAGTGCTCCACCGCCTCCATAGGCTCATCCCTGGAGCCAAGTTTAAGTCCCCCCCCGCCCCCCAGCAATTTTCTGTCTCAGGCCAGTGAACAGCTCCACCCTCACCTCCTCCTGTGGGGGCTGAACCCTGCTATCTCCACACGCATTGGCTAACAATCCAGAGTGGGACTCCAGCTGACTTTCCCCCCCCTCCCTAAACCAGGTGCATTGAGGTCAATTGTACTCCCCCCCACCCCACCTAAAGTGTTATCCAGGAGGAGATCAGTTGCCTCAGTAAGAATCAAGCCTGGAATCTCCCTGCTCTGTATGCTTCTAAACTAAAAAGGTCTTCTGCATCAACACTGACGGAGCTCGACACCATCCTGGACAAAGTAGTCCGCTTCACTTGGAGCCCATCCACCACATTAAACATTCACTCCCTCCACCACCGGCGTACCTTGGCTGCAGTGTGTACCATCTAGAAGATGCACTGCAGCAACTCGCCAAGGCTTCTTCAGCAGCACCTCCCAAACCCACGACCTCTTCCACCTAGAAGGACAAGGGCAGCAGGCGCATGGGAACACCACCACCTCCAAGTTCCCCTCCAAGTCACACACCATCCTGACTTGGAAGTGTATCGCCGATGCTTCATTGTCGCTGGGTCAAAAACCTGGAACTCCCTCCCTAACAGCACTGTGGGAGCACCTTCACCGCACGGACTGCAGCGGTTCAAGAAGGCGGCTCACCACCACCTTCTCAAGGGAAATTAGGGATGGGCAATAAATGCCATAGGGACATAGGAGCAGGAGATTCAGCCACCTTAAGCCTGTTCCGCCATTCAATGAGATCATGGGTGATCTGTATCCCGACTCCATTTACCCGCCTTGGCTCCATAGGTATTGTCGGGGCAGCTGCCCCGCCCCTCCCCCCCCCCCCCCCCCCGTTGACTTACGGTCAGTGGTGCAGGCTGAGGCGCCATCTGCTGGGCAGAAGCGGCTGTCCACCCTTTTCTTTCCAAGCTGCAGATCATGTGGGTCGGCCAGTGGTGCCCGGCAGGTGTAGCGGAACCGCTGCTCGTGACGGGCTCCGTTCTGACTGATGTTGACCGGCATCCATGGTGTCCACGGTGTGTTCCTGCGTACCTCGGGGCACGAGTCCACGTTACAGGCCCTGTGCTCCTACAGAGAGAGAGAAAAGCAGGATAATGAGGCACTGGTAAATCAACAAGGACGCCTTTACCGCAAATCCCCCCACCCCTCACCCCTTTGAAAATGATGCCAGCTCTATGATATGAATAGTGGTAAATGCTGTTTGATCTCTGACACCACAAACCACATGGGGTTTTTTCAGAAGCGATTAGAATCATAGGATGATACAGCACAGAAGGAGGCCACTTGACTCAACAATTGTGTCCTGCTGTCGTCACCAGGTATTTAAAGGTTAATTACTGTTGCCAACCCTCCAGGAATTCAAGATTAATCTCCAGGGCGCCGCTGCCAGCAAGAGCCAGGAGATGAACAATAGGGGCACTAATAAAATTGCTGTTTTTGGTTTAATTTTCTTTTCTTTACTAGTTATAAAAATATCAGACATGGGATGAAGGCTGTTTGACTGGCAGTCAAGAATCGTCCAATCGGGTAACAAAGAGTCTGTCCGCCTTCTGATTGGCCGTGGGAAGGCGGCGCGCCGCAATGATGGACGTGCCGGTCGACCAATGGCGGGAGTGTTGGGGGGGGGGCGGTTGGAGGCAGGGGGGTCATGCGATGACACCTCCAGGAATACGTCCAACCAGAGTTGGCGACCCTGGACTTGATGGACTACTGTCGAGACAATGCCTCAGGTACAAACATACAATAATGGTGAGAAGACGTCAGACCCATGATGGAAGGTCCTATGCATGAGATGGTGAAGCCTTGTGCACCAGTTTTCAGAAATTAAACAAAGGAAAATGGACAAAAAAAAACTTTCATTTTTATAGTGCCTTTCATGACCTCATGATGTCCCAAAGCGCTTTACAGTCAATGAAGTACTTCTGAAGCACATTTTATTTAAACTTCTAAGCAAGAAATTTAAAATAAAGACTTGCATTTATATAGCGCCTATCACGACCGCATAGCGTCCCAAAGCTCTCTATAGCTAATTAAGTAGTTTTGAAGTGTAGTCACTGTTGTAATGTAAGAAACGCGGCAGACAATTTACACACAGCAAGCTCCCACAGACAGCAACGTGATAAAGACCAGGTAATCTGTTTTTAGTGAGGTTGGTTATAACATTCATAATCCTTTGCCATATCTTACATTACAACAGTGACTACACTTCAAAATGGTCAATGCGATGATGCGCGTACATCGAGATCCCTTCCGTCAGTCCAGCATAAGCTCACTGAAACGCTGAACCAGCTCAGCACATTTACTGGGCGAATAGGGAGCTTTGAGAAATGGGAACAAATTCGAGAGAGCCGGGGAAAAATGTGGTCCCTGCTGATAGCAGTGGTCAATTGGCTGAAACCCGTGCACCAGAAGTTTACTGAGATGAGGAGAAATTTCTTCACTCAGAGGGTGGTGAATCTTTGGAATTCTCTACCCCAGAGGGCTGTGGCTGCTCAGTTGTTGAGTAGATTCAAGGCTGAGATCGATAGATTTTTGGACGCTAAGAGATATCAAGGGATATGGGGATCGGGCGGGAAAGTGGAGTTGAGGTCGAAGATCAGCCATGATCCTTATTGAATGGCGGAACAGGATCGAAGGGGCCGAATGGCCTACTCCTGCTCCTATTTCTTATGCTCTTAAGTTGACAGCACTGCTGTAATGCAAGGAGTGCCTCGAGATGGATGGCTGTAGAATTTTGATGGACTATTGATTGAGTTCTTGGTCAATCCTCTGTCATTAACTTTTAATGGGTTTTCTTAGTACTCTTATGCCAGAGGTGCAAGGAAGAGGGTACATTAATGAGAGAAGAAAGACTCTTTACATTGGCACAGAAAACCTCATATGTTCAGGGACAACTTGCAAATGTGATGAGCCCACCATAGAATCATAGAATGGTTACAGCACAGAAGGAGGCCAGTCGGCCCGTCGAGCCCGTGCCGGCTCTCTGCAAGAGCACTTCAGCTAGTCCCACTCCCCCCGCCCTTTCCCCGTAGCCCTGCAATTTTTTTTCCTTCAGGTACTTATCCAATTCCCTTTCGAAAGCCACGATTGAATCTGCCTCTACCACCCTTTCAGGCAGCGCATTCCAGATCCTAACCATTCGCTGCGTAAAAACATTTTTCCTCATGTCGCCATTGGATCTTCTGCCAATCACCTTAAATCTGTGTCCTCTGGTTCTCAACCCTTCCGCCAATGGGAACAGTTTCTCTCTATCTACTCTGTCAATAGACCCCTCATGATTTTGAACACCTCTATCAAATCTCCTCTCAATCCTCTCTGCTCTAAGGAGAATAACCCCAGCTTCTCCAGTCTATCCACATAACTAAAGTCCCTCATCCCTGGAATAATTCTTGTAAATCTTTTCTACACCCACTCTAAGGTCTTCACATCCTTCCTAAAGTGCGGTGCCCAGAATTGGACACAATACTCCAGTTGAGGCCGAGCCAGTGTTTTATAAAGGTTCATCATAACTTCATCACAGACCTGCAAAGGAACAAGGCTCAGGTGTTTTGATATAACAACAGAAAACGCTGGAAAAACTCAGCAGGCCAGGCAGCATCCGTGGAGAGAGAAAGAGAGTTAACGTTTCAGGTCGATGACCTTTCGTCAGAACTGCCATTCCTGCCATCCCAGGTATCAGTCTGGTGAATCTTCGCTGCACTCCCTCCATGGCAAGAACATCCTTCCTCAGATAAGGTGACCAAAACTGCACACAATACTCAAGGTGTGGTCTCACCAAGGCCCTGTACAACTGCAGCAAGACATCCTTGCTCCTGTACTCGAATCCTCTCGCTATGAAGGCCAACATACCATTTGCCTTCTTAACCGCCTGCTGCACCTGCATGCTTACCTTCAGCAACTGGTGCACAAGGACACCCAGGTCTCGTTGCACTTCCCCTTTTCCCAATCTATTGCCGTTCAGATAATAAGAGGCAGAGTTAAAGGAACGTAGAGATCTTGGAGGGTTGTGGGGCTGAAGGAGTTTACAAAGATAGGGCGGGGTGAGGCTATGGAGGGATTTGATCACAAGGATGAGAATTTTAAATTCGAGGCATTGGTGGACCGGGAGCTAATGTACGTCAGTGAGCACAGGGGTGATGGGTGAACAGGATTTGGTACGAGTTGGGACACGGGGCAGCAGAGTTTTGGATGAACTCAAGCTTATGGAGGGTGGAAGATGGCTCCATATCCCTTTTTTTAATTCATTCACGGGATGCGGATGTCGCCGGCAAGGCCAGCATTTGTTGTCCATCCCTAATTGCCCTCCAGGAGGTGGTGGTGAGCCGCCTTCTTGAATACAACTGAGTGGGTTGCTCGGCCATTTCAGAGGGGCAGTTAAGAGTCAACCACATTGCTGTGGGTCTGGAGTCACATGTAGGCCAGACCAGGCAAGGTCGGCAGATTTCCTTCCCTAAAGGACATTAGTGAACCAGATGGGTTTTTATGACAATCCGATAGTTTCATGGTCACCATTACTGATGCTAGCTTTTTATTCCAGATTTAGTGAATTAACTGAATTTAAATTCCACATCTGCCGTGGTGGTATTTGAACTCGTGTCTCCAGGATCATTAAGTCCAGGCCTCTGGATTACTAGCCCAGTGACATAACCACTACGCTACCGTACATGAAACCATTATGCTACCGTACCCTTACCTAACAGAAAATCTATCAATCTCAGTCTTGAAAGCTCCAGTTGTCCCCCAGCATCCACAGCCTCTTTCAGGATACCGAGTTCCGGATTCCCACTGCCCTTTGTGCGCACAGAGTGCATTCAAGTTTCTGCTAGTCGAGCTCATTCCAAAACATGGAGGATTTAAGCATAATCTTGTACCCATGAAAGAACACTCCTTGTAATCTTTTTTTTTAAACTTTCATATCAAGGAAAAATAAATAATTGCCCCTCAGCAAGCTAGCGTTACGGGGCATATGAAACGGATAAAAAGGTAAATTTGATTAGGAGGTGTGAAATGTGCTTTCAATTACAGTCAGTGCGGCATTTGGAGACTCTCATAAAGCAGATTAGAAACATCACATCCTGCTCGGAGACCCAGCCATTCGACACGGGTTATATTTAATGAAAAAATAACAACATAATTAAGGGGAATACCGAACAGATGTGTTACATGGGCCCTGGCGGAGGAGCCAGCAGAGCTGACACTGAGCTGACCCGAACCCACAGCTTCGTACATCACTCCCCACTGTCCCTGAGCAGCTAATCTCCCACCCCCCACCCCGGTGCGGCTTTCAAAATAGCCAAGATAAGTGTTTTTCTACCAACTTGCAGCTGAAAAGGATGGTTTCCTGCAAATTCTCACATCTGAACAAGCTGGAACAGTATATTGGGATAAATGGAGAGTAGTTCGGAACTTCCTTCCAATCTCCTTACTGTCCAAACATATTATAAAGAATTTACAGCTCAAAAACAGGCCATTCGGCCCAACTGGTCCATGCCGGTGTTTATGCTCCACACCAGCCTCCTCCCATCCCTCTTCATCTCACCCGATCAGCATATCCTCCTATTCCTTTCTCCCTCATGTGTTTATCTAGCTTCCCCTTAAATGCATCTAAGCTATTCGCCTCAACCACTTCATGTGGTAGCGAGTTCCACATTCTAACCACTCTCTGCGTAAAGACGTTTTTCCTGAATTCCCTATTGGATTTATTAGTGACTATCTTATATTTATGGCCCCTAGTTCTGGTCTCTCTGGAAATGCTTTCTCTACGTCTACCCTAACAAACCCTTTCATAATCTTAGAGACATCTGTCAGGTCACCCCTCAGCCTTCTCTTTTATCCTGAATTCCCTACTGGATTGAAGTAAAATAATTAGTTCACGGCCAGCGGCTAAATGTCGACGCCTCCCTCCTGGTAGGAAGGGAAGAACTGGATAACCGAAATAACAACAGAAAACGCTGGAAAAACTCAGCAGGCCAGGCAGCATCCGTGGAGAGAGAAACAGAGTTAACGTTTCAGGTCGAAGACCTTTCGTCAGAACTGGAAAAAAGCAGGAAATGAAATAGATTTAAAGCAAGTATAAAGCTGGGAAAAGGGGGAGGGGATGAAAGAACAAAAGGGAAATTCAGTGGTGGGATAGAAAGCAGGAGAGATTAAGAGACATTGAGAGACATTAAGAGATATTCAAGGCAAGAGGTGGTGTTAATGTGACAGGTTGAGGCTAGATGAAGTGTGAGATGCGCTGGCAGAATGAAGGACGGCTGCCAACTTCTGGGAGGGAAAGAAAAGGCCAAACAAAAGGGTGGATGAAAAAAAAATATATATATATATATAAATGTGATAGGGGCCGAGGTTATGATCTGAAATTGTTGAACTCGATGTTGAGTCCAGAGGGCTGTTGGGTGCCTAAACGAAAGATGAGGTGCTGTTCCTCGAGCTTACGCTGAGAACTGGATAACTCCTGGATCAGGAGAACGGCTTTTTATACTGGCTTGGTTTCCGTTCGGAATTCCAGTGTCCTCGAGCCACTTCCCGGCGTTTACACTGAATTGAATCCAACTCAAGTGGGCACAAAATCTGGTGTCAGTTGTGGCTCAGTGGGTAGAACTCTCGCTTCTGAGTCAGAAGGTTGTGGCTACAAGTCCCACTCCAGAGACACAAAATCTAGGCTGACACTCCAGTGCAGTACTGAGGGAGCTCTGCACTGTCGGAGGTGCCGTCTTTCAGATGAGACGTTAAACCAAGAGACGAGATGTCTGCCCTCTCAGGTGGACTTAACAGATCCCATGGCACTATTTCGAAGAAGAGCAGGGGAGTTATCCCCGGCGTCCTGGTCAATATTTATCCCTCAATCAACATCACTAAAACAGGTTATCTAGACATTATCACATTGCTGTTTGTGGGAGCTTGCTGTGTGCAAATTGGCTGCTGCGTTTCCTACGTTACAACAGCGACTACACTCCAAAACGTACTTCATTGGCTGTAAAGCGCTTTGAGGTTGTGAAAGGCGCTATATAAATGCAAGATCTTGCTTTCTTTCGCTGCATGCTAGGAGGCTGCCTGTTTACAAACACTTCAAGTTGGGTATCAGTGGGACGTTTGCAGTTTAATTAGCGTCTCTGTCGCCCTAGAAAATCAAAAGCAGCTTTGTAATAGTGGTGCAAAAGCGAAAATGCTGCTAATGCTGGAGATCTGAAATAAAAACAGCAAAAATGTTGGAAACACTCAGCAGGTCAGGCAGCATCTGTGGAGGGAGAAACAGAGTCAACGTTTCAGGTCGATGACCCTTCGTCAGAACTGGAAGAAGTTAAACAGTCACTGACCGGAAACGTTAACTCTGTTTCTCGCTCTCCACAGATGCTGCCTGACCTGCTGAGTGTTTCCAGCATTTTCAGTTCTTATCTGTAATACTGGTAGTTCCCCCTCCGCCACACCTTTTCTTTGGAGTTGCCCAGCAAGTCTCTCTCCACTAACCCCCCTCTATATTTTATTCTGGCTGCTATGGACAATATGCCACTTGCAGGTCAAAGGTCAGGTGCCATTGCCATCTTTTCCCGGGGTTCTGTAGAAATGACTGTAATTGTGCAGCTAGAGAGGCACCGATGCAAATTGTTGGACCCAGCTAGCCTCTCCCATGAGCAGGTACCAGGCCTCACACTTTAGAGGGGTACGGGAACTCAGCCAGGCTTGGGCAGGGGGCGGGCGGGGGGGAGAGGGAGACTGAAACCTTGCATAATTTCCAGGATCGTTCGGATCTGCTGTCAGTCTGTAATCCATGATAAGAGCGAGGGCTGCACAACAGCGGAAAGAAACATTAAAATAATTACACACAGGCACAAAATAAATGACAGCCCTTCTACGTAAAATTGAAGAAGCACGATTTTAACGCTTGACCTGTTGGATAAGAAGGGAGCCCTTAGTGCAACACAGCAAATGGCACGGCGATCATTTAAACCCTGAACACACGGAGCTCGCCGGCCTTAATATATTCGGCAGAATTCCTTTAAAAAAGTACAAATCCTGCAAATCTGAAATAATAATAGAAAATTCTGGAAATACACAATGGGTCTGTCGGCCTCAGAATAAGAAAAGACCGGTTAACGTTTCAGGTAGAAATTCTTCATAGAATCATACAGCACAGAAGAAGGCCATTCGGCCCATCGTTCCTGTGCTGGCTCTTTGAAAAACCTATCCAATTAGTCCCACTGCCCCCCGATCTTTCCCCATAGCAAATTTTTCCTTTTCAAGTATTTATCCAATTCCCTTTTGAAAGTTACTATTGAATCTGCTTCCACCGCCCTTTCAGGCAGCGCATTTCAGATCACAACAATGATTTTGAACACCTCTATTAAATCTCCCCTTAACCTTCGCTGCTCTAAGGAGAACAATTTCAGTTTCTCTGGTCTCTCCACATAACCAAAGTCCCTCATCCCTGGTATCGTTTGAGCAATACTCCTTTGCACCCTCCTTTCATCGGAACTTCTCGTCAAACAATCTGACAAAGTGTCTACACAGGAAACAATGGATCATGTAGAACAATAGAAAAACCCGGCGGGCACTGCAAGATTAGTTCATCAATACAGCTGACCGAATTATACTGATGTATTCAGAGAAATTAGGTAAAAACTGCAGGATCCAAATTTAACTCAGCGAGTCACAGCTCGAGGCAAAAACGATCAAATCCAAGCCCAGGCTTTTGGGAGAAGCTGAGGCCTTCAATTAAAATCATCAATGAAGGCATCAAAAGACTCAAAAGGCAATTCAATGGATAAATGCTATTGCGAAATAAAGAATTTTTACATTTTGATTAAACCTTTATTTGGGACATTAGACATTTCAATTACTGAGGAAAGTTGGCGGATGAAAAAACTTTCAGAAAGCAATTTGAGCGAATTGTGAGAACCCAGTGACTAGACTGCGCAATCAGGGTGATTAGGGGTGGGCCATTTAGGACTGAGATGAGGAGAAATTTCATCACTCAAAGGTTTGTGACTCTTTGGAATTCTCTACCCCAGAGGGCTGTGGAGGCTCATTCATTGAGTATATTCAAGACAGAGATCGATAGATTTTTGGATATTAAGGGATATGGGGCTAGTGCAAGAAGGTGGATTTGAGGTAGAAGCTCAGCCATGATCATACTGAATGGAGGAGCAGGCTCGAAGGGCCGAATGGCCTACTCCTGCTCCTATTTCTTAAGTTCTGATGTTCTTCTGAGTTTATTTGGGCGAAACCCATTATAAATGCGGGCACAGCAATTACTATGGGAAAAAGCTGACAAACGTGTAAGAAACACGTAACAACAGGAAGTTGTGCAGACACGAAGTACATGTAGACACAAGACTTTTTAAATAAGATATAGGTCTTAAATTGACATTGAACAAAACATACTTCATGCCTTTCCCACCCCCACTATCCCAAAATTGAAATTGTTCCATGTTGGATTGCAAATCTTTTACAATAAAAATTCATACTGCTCTACAAATATGTTTTTAAGAAGTACATCTTTTTTCTAAAGACTGCTTATAGGTGATTTGTGTGCAAAAACATTGCAGCCTCCCTTAAGGGGTAAGTCAAAACAAGTGTAACAAAGATCATGGCAATAATATCACAAAAAGGCTCCCTATTGTATCAAATTCTCTCCACTCAACACATTCTTAACCAACCCAGCACAATTTTGCAATTGATGCGTTCTTGGAATTCTGCCAGAATTTCCTTAAAATACACTTTTTTTGGGGGGTTTTCAGAGTTTAGTAAACATTTCCCAGAACGGATGTGTGAATTCAATATAGACATCCCCACATGGTTAGCTACCTGACCTCTCTGCGTTTCCCTTCTCGATTTGTGTCATTTTCATTTTCAGTGGCGAGAGGCCGGATTTCCAAACCTGAAGCCTCTCTGTTCTGGCTCAAACACAACACAACTTTGGCCGCTAGGGGCTGCGTTTGCTGCCAACGAGCGCGACGGAGCTCCAGATAGCTGTTGCAATCCACACAGGAACAGGCAAGCAACCCACAGAACTCTCAGCTGGGAGGTGAGGCACCGTCAGGCCTGTGTGCAGTGTGGATCCCTGTCCAAGGAAAACAGTCAAGAACCAACAGCAGTGACAGGAAAGGGGCTTCCATTTGTGAACAAATTTGCCAGGTTCATTACAACTTAAGCACCAGATTACATCCAGAACTCTGCACAAAGTAAGAAAGAAACAAAGGAAGAGAGGAAAAGAGAGAGAGGAAAAGAGAAAGAAAGAGAAAATGAGAAAGAGAGAGAGAGAAAGAAAGAGAGAGAGAAAGAGAGAGAGAAAGAGAGAAAGAAAGAAAGAGAGAAAGAAAGAAAGAGAGAAAGAGAGAAAGAAAGAAAGGTGTACCTCAACATATACCAGATTCCTGTACGTATACCGGATTGCTCACTGAGCACATTTACAACAGTGACTACACTTCAAAAGTACTTCATTGGCTGTAAAGCGCTTTGGGACATCCTGAGATTGTGAAAGGTACTATATAAATGCAAGTCTTTCTTTCTTTGTTTCATGGTCTATTTTCTTGGCGACTATTCTGAACAGCTAGCTCAGTGCTTGGTTCCTGAAGACCCATTTAACGACTATCGCAACAGTTTGGAATTGAGGTGCTTGCTGAGATAAATCTGAAGGGGGGTGGAGCGATATCCTGGACACTGACAGATTAGACACATTCTACTGGCTTCATATGGACAAGACGATACATACCACAGCACAACCTGGGCAGGTATTTCCATTTTCACAGCTTCTCTGTCGTGAGTGCATCCCTCCACCACAATCAGCACTGCATTTAGTCCAAGGGCCCCAACTGGACCAGAACACGGGCAGTGGGCAAGCAGTGTTCTCGTTGCAAAATCTGAAAAGAAAGGAACCAGCTTTAACGATGGTCAACACCCACACCGTAAAGAAGATTTTATAACCTCGGTGCCCACGGTTCCCATTCCCCTCCCAGTGGCTCGGCACGCGCTGCTCGCTGTGCTACTGAGCAGCACAGATCAGGTGAGCTCAAGTTTCAAGAGAGAGAGAGACAGCAACTCACCAAGGCTTCTTCGGCAGCACCTCCCAAACCCGTGACCTCTACCGCCTAGAAGAATAAGGGCAGCAGGTGCGTGGGTACACCACCACCTCCAAGTCACACACCATCCTGACTTAGAAACATAGAAAAATAGGAGCAGGAGTAGGCCATTCGAGCCAGCTCCACCATTCAATATGATCATGGCTGATCCTCTATCTCAATACCATATTCCCGTTCTCTCCCCATACCCCTTGACGCCTTTTGCGTCTAGAAATCTATCTATCTTCTTCTTAAATAAATTCAGTGACTTGGCCTCCACAGCCTTCTGTGGTAGAGAATTCCAAAGGTTCATCACCCTCTGAGTGAAGAAATTTCTCCTCATCTCAGTCCCAGACTTGAACATGTGTCGGCTGATCCTTCATCGTCGCTGGGTCAAAATCCTGGAACTCCCTCCCTAACAGCACTGTGGGAGTACCTTCACCACGCGGACTGCAGCGGTTCAAGGTGGCGGCTCACCACCACCTTCTCAAGGGGCAGTTAGGGACGGGCAATAAATGCTGGCCTTGCCAGCGACGCCCACATCTCAAGAATGAATTTAAATATTGAGTCTGTGCTGAGTTGGCTGGACATCAGCCAGAGAGCAACACTCACCATCCATGAAGATGAAGAATAGTGTCTTGTGTCTGAGGTACAGAGGGTGGGTGGCACTTGTCCAATCATCCCCCAGCACGATTCAACAAGTAGGGGGAAAGAGCTTGATGTTCAGCATTTTCACTGCCAGCAAAAAAACTAAGGCACCGTGCCCGATATCCTGGCTGCTTCTAAAGCAAGTCAACTGCTCATAGAGTCATAGAGTTATACAGCACAGAAAGAGGCCCTTCGGCCCATCGTGTCCGCACCGGCCATCAAGCCCTGTCTATTCTAATCCCATTTTCCAGCACTTGGTCTGTAGCCTTGTATGCTATGGCATTTCAAGTGCTCATCTAAATGCTTCTTGAATGTTGTGAGGGTTTCTGCCTCTACCACCCTTTCTGGCAGTGAGTTCCAGATTCCAACCACCCTCTGGGTGAAAAAGTTTTTCCTCAAATCCCCTCTAAACCTCCTGCCCCTTACCTTGAAACTATGCCCCTTGGATATTGACCCCTCTACTAAGGGGAAAAGTTCCTTTCTATCTACCCTATCTATGCCCCTCATAATTTTGTACACCTCAATCAGGTCCCCCCTCAGCCTTCTCTGCTCTAAGGAAAACAACTCCAGCCTGTCCAGTCTCTCTTCATAGCTGAAGCGCTCCAGCCCAGGTAACATCCTGGTGAATCTCCTCTGCACCCTCTCCAATGCAATCACATCCTTCCTATAGTGTGGCGACCAGAACTGCACACGGTATTCCAGCTGTGGCCTAACTAGCATTTTGTACAGCTCCATCATAACCTCCCTGCTCTTATATTCTATACCTCGGCTAATGAAGGCAAGTATCCCATATGCCTTTTTAACCACCTTATCTACCTGTCCTGCTGCCTTCAGGGATCTGTGTACATGCACACCAAGGTCCCTCTGATCCTCTGTCCTTCCTAGGATCCTACCATTCATTGTGTATTCCCTTGCCTTGTTAGTCCTCCCAAAATGCATCACCTCACACTTTTCAGGGTTAAATTCCATTTGCCACTGTTCTGCCCATCTGACCAACCCATCTATATCGTCCTATAGCCTGAGGCTTCCCTCCTCGCTATTTACCACTCCACCAATTTTCGTGTCATCTGCGAACTTACTGATCCTACCTCCTACATTCATATCTAAATCATTAATGTACACCACAAACAGCAAAGGACCCAGCACCGATCCCTGCGGTACACCACTGGACGCAGGCTTCCAGTCACAAAAACAACCTTCGACCATCACCCTGTGGCTGTAGCAAAAGCAAAATACTGCGGAAGCCGGAAATCTGAAATGAAAACAGAAAATGCTGGAAATACTCAGCAGGTCAGACAACACCTGTGGAGAGAGAAAGAGTTAATGCTTCAGGTCGATGACCGTTCATGATGACAGTTCTGACGAAGGGTCATCGACCTGAAACGTTAACTCTTGTTTTTCTCTCTCCACAGATGCTGCCTGACCTGCTGAGTGTACTCCAGCATTTTCTGTCTTTATTTCAGATTTCCAGTATTTTGCTTTTGTTTTGCTGGTTTTGGTTGCCGTTCTGAGCCGCTTGGAGCGGACACGGAACCAGTAATTCACACCGGCACCTCCGAGAGCAGCAATCTTACACTTTTCCTTATCGTGTGACCTCCCCATCCCTGTGTGTCCTACACAATGAACCATTCACATCTCGTCAGATTAGCAGCAACGAGCGGAGTGTTGAAGGGCCAGCCAAGCAACTCTTGGCTCCACTCTGTTAATATGCTGTTGGGTTTCTTAGCAGATCAGGACCCCGAGATTCCTCAAGATGTGGTCCTATCCTGTCAGTCAAGTATCCATGCGAAATCCATGGGAAGGTGTCGGAAGGAGGAATTCTTGGATGACTAATCACATTACAACAGCGACTACACTTCCAAGTACTTCATGGGCTGTAAAGAGCTTTGGGACGTCCTGAGATGGTGAAAGACGCTATAGAAACACAAGCTCTTTCTTCTCTTTTAATTGTGGGTTTTTTCCTTGTTGGTTTTCTCTCTTCTTCCATCCCTTCCTGAAGCCATTGACCCCTTGCTGTAGCAGTTTCACGAACACCAGTCATATCTAAGCCTCGACAGAGACTGTTGGCTCTCTACCAGATGGCCAGGGAGGCATCCCAGCTGAGCTAGATCCTGTCCTCACCTACTGTTCACACCAATGGTCATTGGAGTGATCGGGAGCAGGAACCTCGACCGATTTTTCTGTATCCAAGCCTGGGTGATCACGTAAATTGGAGCCCCCCCCTCCCCCGCCACCCCCCGAACACCACCTTACTGGAGATCACAGTGCCCCAGGTTAGAGAAGAGCTTAATTCAGAATCGACCTGGGCAGTCAATTGACCACTGCAGCCTGGGTTCGGGAAGACTGAACTATTAATGCCCTCCAGTCAAGAAACCTGCCAGCAATCAATGGCAAGGCTCACATATAAATAATGGCCACTAGCATTAGGCAGCAGAGGGTGACAACTGGCAATGGAACAATAAATGCAATTAATTAATTGATTGATTTCTTTCTTTCTCTCTCTTTCTTTTCCTCTCTATCTCTTTCCCTCCCTCTCTCTCTCTTTCCCTACCTCTCTCTCCCTTTCCCTCTTCCTCTTTCTTTCCCTCCCTCTTTCTTTCCCTCTCTCTCTCTTTCTTTCACTTACTCTCTCTTTCTTTTAGCCAAGGGAGGGAGTCCATCTTCAGGGCAGGAGGAGAGGAGAAGGGGGTGGGGGTGGTGGGAAATCCAGACATTAACAGAAAAAAAGTGAACAATTAAAAACAGAAATAAAAGCCCAACTCCAAAGCACGTCCTGAATACCCTCCCTCCTCTAGAAATATCATAGGGGTTTAGTAAGTTAGTACAGCAATAGGGAACCAACCAATAGGAATGTGTAAATCTTACCTCTCTTCCCTGCTCTGACCGACACACACTCTTCCTCCGTAGCGGGGTGTGGGATTACTGCAGGAACGCTGGCGGACCTGGAACCCAATTCCACACGTCGTACTGCACGGAGCCCAGGACGCCCAGAGAGTCCAACCCCCATTCCTTAACACAAAGCACAACACGAGATTGAAGGGTCAACATTAGAAGTTGAGGAGCTTCAGTGAAAGGCCCAGGGCCCCAGCGCATACACCACGAAGAAAAAAAAGATACAACAATAACAATTATAGCGCCTTCAACATGGTAAAACGTCCCAAGGTGCTTCACAGGAGCGTAATCAGACACAATTTGACACCGAGCCACTTAAGAAGATAGTAGGACAGGTGACAAGAGGTAGGTTTTAAGGAGCGTCTTAAAGGAGGAGAGAGAGGTAGAGAGGTTTGGGGAGGAAATTCCAGAGCTTAGGGTCTCGGCAGCTGAAGGCATGGCCGCCAATGGTGCGGCAAAGGATAGCGGGGACGCGCAAGAGGCCAGAGTTGGAATTAGGGTTTTAAAAACCTGGAGATTGCAGGAGAAACAAAGACTGAAGGAGGCAAGTTCTGTTGTTTAGGGAAAGAAAGAGCTGGAGCATGAGTTCTGATTGTACAACAGTGAGGATGCTGGGAGCAGGAAGAGTTCGTAAGTTGGCACATATGGAGCTTAGGAGTTCAGAGAAGCAGTGAGCAGTATATAATCGATAAAACAGAGAAAAGACAAAGAAGGTTGTAATCATAGAATCATAGAATAGTACAACACAGAAGGAGGCCATTTGGCCCATCTAGTCTATGCTGGCTCTTTCGAGGAGCAACCCAGTTAGACTGACTCCCCCCACTTTTTCCCCTTATCCCTGCAATTTTTTCTCTTTCAAGTATTTATCCAATTCCCTTTTGAAGGCTACTATTGAACCTGTATCCACCACCCTATCAGGCAGTGCATTCCAAATCCTAACCACACGTTGTTTAAAAAAGTTTTTCCTCATTTTGCCTCTGGTTCTTTTGCCAATCACCTTAAATCTGTGCCCTCTGGTTCGGGATCTTTCAGTCACTGGAAACAGCCTCCCTTTATTTACTCTATCTAAACCCTTCATGATTTCGAACACCACTATCAAATCTCCTCTTAGCCTTCTCTGCTCCAAGGAGAACAACCCCAGCTTCTCCAGTCTATCCACGTAACTGTAATTCCCTCATCCCTGGAACCATTCTAGTAAATCTATGGAGAGAGAGAGTGAGAAGATAAAGAGTAAAAACAAAGTGATCACCCATCAGACAATTTTTTGAGGTTTGAATGGAAGATGCAATCAATGGTATGAGATACAACAACAGCAAAAATAAGGAATAGATTACAATAGGTTAGAAATGTGCACTCATCACCTTAGGGATGTCGACTCAAATCCAGCCCAGATGGGTGGAATGAATCAGTCTTCTCTTCAATGTAAAGTGAATTAGGAGGTCTCAAACCAGCAAGGGCACACCAATAGCATAAGACTACTCAGAATCCTGCACCAACTCAGAGAAGATATAAAGATGACTGGTGTGGAGAATGGAGAGGTCATCCTGGTGGAACAGGAAGTTAAGGCATTGTGGAGGGAGCTTTACCCGCCATCTAACTGAGAGCAAAAACACAGGAAAATGTTGGATTCCCAGCACCAAAAGCCCTCAGAATTATTCTCCCACCACCCCCCGCCCCCCCCCCAAAGCCGGAACAGGCATGATGGGCTGAATGGCCTCCTTCTGCGCTACCATGCCTATAATGGTGCGTTGCTGAGATAGATAAAGTGTCTGTCACAGGCTTAGCCTGGCATTCAGCAAGATGTTCAGGTTTCAGACAGACTATCAGTGGCTGCTTACAAGAGCTGTGCTGGCCCAACCCCTCCCCCGCCCCTGCCTTCTATACATTGACAGCTTCCTGGTCAAAAATTTACTATAAACGGGGGGGGGAAAAATACAGTGAAGAGATTTATCTTGTGCTATCCGATCTAGCGGCTGTTATTCTTTTAGTGGAATGGATACGATTTATGAGACAACCAGTTTCTTATTATTCTTATCAAGGGCCATTAAAGGGGGGACAAAAGGGGCTTGTGGGTCCCACACTGCCATCTACAGTTTACAAGATTTCAGGGCTGCGTCCCCCTCTCCCCTACACCCGCAGTGCCATGCCGCACACAGGACACACCGGTACCAACTGTCCCGTAGCCCAAAACTCAAGAGAGAGCGATTTCTTTCTGGAGAGTGGGAGGGGAAGAGAGAATTACGCTTTGTAAATGGATGGTCCGCTGTACAATTCTTTTCCTCCCTTCTTCTGAAGTTGGTGACTTTTTTAAAAAAAAATCATTCTCGGGATGCGTGTGTCGCTGGCACGAGAGTCACATTTAGGCCAGACCGGGCAAGGACAGCCTACCGTGCCTGTGCCAGCTCTCTAAAAGAGCTGTCCAATTAGTCCCACTCCCCCCTGCTCTTTCCCCATAGTCCTGAGTTGTAGATGGTGGGTTGAGACACTCTAGCCACTCTTCTCCTCTCTGTTCCCCGTTGAAGAAATATGGAATTGGGTACTCCCGACTGGGTCATAGAATCATAACGGCACAGAATGAGGCCATTCGGCCCATCGAGTCCGTGTCGGCTCTCTCTGTAGAGCAATCCAGTCAGTCCCAACAGTCAGTTGGTAAATGCATTGTCCAGTATGGAATGCGCTGCCTGAAAGGGTGGTGGGAGCAGATTCAATAGTAACTTTCAAAAGGGAATTGGATAAACACCTGAAGGGGGCTAATTTGCAGGGCTACGGGGTAAGAGCGGGGGTTCGGGGCTAATTGGATAGCCCTTTCACAGAGCTGGCACAGGCACGATGGGCCGAATGGCCTCCTTCCGTGCTGTAGCATTCTATAATTATAGTGGGTTTAGTGCCATGCTGGTGTGGCCAGATCCTAAAGGACAGGTCTTGCCAACTCGATGCCAACCCGTAAGTAAACTTGAGAAGTCGCACAACACCAGGTTATAGACCAACAGTTTTATTTGAAATTACGAGCTTTCGGAGCTCTGTACCTGACGAAGGGGTGACAGCTCCGAAAGCTCGTGATTTCAAATAAAACTGTTGGACTATAACCTGGTGTTGTGCGACTTCTCATTTTTGTCCACCCCAGTCCAACACCGGCATCTCCGCATCATGGTAAGTAAACTTGCCAGATTTGGTACGGCTGATCTTCTGGGTTTAAGTCGGGCCTTCCCACTGGCCAAACTCACAAGCTGTTGTGAGACTCGAGCTTTGCGAGCCGGCAGAGCAAGCACAGCAATGAACCCAATAAAACCGCAGCTATAAAACCTTTTCGGAGACTACTTTGAGTCCCACTCCAGAGACTTGAGCACAAAAATCCAGGCTGACACTCCTAGTGCCAGTACCGGGGGGGAGGGGGCTGCACTGTCGGAGGTGGCGTCTTTCGGATGAGACGTTAAACCGAGGCCCCTGTCTGCCCTCTCAGGTGGACGTAAAAGATCCTGCGGCACTATTTTGAAGAAGAGCAGGGGAGTTCTCCTCGGTGTCCTGGGCCAATATTTATCCCTCAACCAACATCACTAGAAAAACAGATGATCTGGTCATTACCTCATTGCCGTTTGTGGGATCTTGCTGAGCACAAAATTGGCTGCCGCGTTTCCTACATTACAACACTTCAAAAGTACTTAATTAGCTGTAAAGCGCTTTGGGATGCACTGAGGTTGTGAAAGGCGCTGTATAAAAGCCAGTCCTTTCACACAATCAGCAGCATCGGCCCAGCTAGTTTGGCTCCTCTTTCTCCCGCTGATGGGTATGAGGATACAAGCCTGCCTCCACACGTCGAACAGAAGACTGAAGATAACCCGAGACCTGCCCACACAATCTCTTTTGATGTCTGCACTCGTGACAGGTTATCAATCACCGTCCAGAAAACAAAGCCAGCTGCTCAAGAGCACCTCACAGGATTGCTCAAAGAGAAAGATTCACCGGCGAGATATCGCTTCCCAACCAATGCAAGGCTCTCGTTCTGCCTCCACCAAGGCTTATCACAAGGAGAATCGGGGAGAAGGGCTGAGAGCTTCTTCATGCAAAACGCCACTGAGAGAGACAACAAACCTGTCGTGCGAAGAAACCCAATGTTTTTTTGGCTAAGGATGAAACTCGGCAAAAAGAAGATACCAGGAGACGTTGGTTCCCGTTCCAGCAATTATTTTTCTTTTTTTAAGCGCTTTAACTTATTTCGTTACTGCTTCTCAAACATAACATGATCAACATCAGCCACAACACAAATAATCGTCAGCAGATGCGCAGTGCAGCCTTAATTGAAGGTGACCGCAGCGTTTCTGACTGATTTGCTACAGACAGAAAACATTTCAATTGGAAATGAAAAGCCATATGGCATTTATTTATCTTGCTCCAGAGCCGAAGCCTGGTGATCATCAATGAGGATATTCTACACCCCGCTCGTATTATGTTCTCGCCTCCGATGGTGAGCCCGGGACATAAAGCGGTCCAGCTCTCTTGGCCGGCCTCCTTCCTACCCCCTCCCCCACCTCAGTAATATCCCTTTATGGGGTTATGGGGATCGGGCGGGCAAGTGGAGTTGAGGTCGAAGATCAGCCATGATCTGACTGAATGGCTCGAGGGGCCGTACGGCCTACTCCTGCTCCTATTTCTTATGTTTCTGATGTAAACTTGAGCTCATCCAAAACTCGGCTGCCCCGTGTCCTAACTCGCACCAAGTCCCATTCACCCATCACCCCCTGTGCTCGCTGAACCTACATTGGCTCCCGGTCCGGCAACGTCTCGATTTTAAAATTCTCACCCTTGTGTTTCAAATCCCTCCATGACCTCGCCCCTCCCTATCTCTGTAACCTCTTCCAGGCGTACAACCCTCCGAGATATCTGTGCTCCTCCAATTCTGGCCTCTCGCGCATCCCCGATTTTAATCGTTCCACAATTGGCGGCCGTGTCTTCAGCTGCCAAGGCCTTAAGCTCTGAAATTCACTCCCTAAACCGCGCCGCCTCTCTACCTCTCTTTCTTCCTTTAAGTCGCTCCTTAAAACCTACCTCTTTGACTAAGCTGTTGGTCTGAATATCTTCTTATATGACTCGCTGTTAATTTGTATCTGATAATGCTCTTGTGAAGCGCCTTAAAGGCGCTGTATAACTGCAAGTTGTTGTTGTTTTTGTTGTAGCACAAGTGATGGGTCTCCCTCACGAGGTGGGTTTCCAAGGCAATCCAGGGGAAGTGCCGTCACTAAATTATGGAGACAGGTTGCAAAAACTTTGTTTGTATTCCCTTGGGTTTAGAGGATTGTGGGGTGATCTAATCGAGCTATTTAAAATGATAAAGGGATTCGATAGGGTAGATACAAAGAAACTATTTCCTCTGGTGGGGAAATCCAGAACAAGGGGGGCACAATCTTAAAATTAGAACTAGTTCGAAGCTTGTAAATTTTGTGCACACGTCCTCTTATTCCATCCTCCTTGTCCAGGTTAAACTGAGTGCGGTTTGAACAGAGTGTTGCGAGTTGGGTGAGTCAGGGAGTCTGGTGAGGAGTGGAAGGAGGAGCTCCCTTGCTTCGCCTTTGTTTTTCCTAACTTTTCACCCTGTAGGAAGAGGCTGGTGTCGGGAGCAGCAGGAGAGTACAGTGAGTATTTAAACTTACTTTCGCGGGTTTTTTCAGAGGCTTACAAATCTCGCAGACCGGTGGCGGCGTTCCAGAGCCACGTCACGATTCAAAAAGTGACGCGGGCATGAGGAAGCAGCTGATTGGGTGAGTACGGCCAGGTGAGTATTTATACTACTCTATAGTTTGACAGTTAAGGTTAATAGTTTATAAAGTTTAGAAGGTCTTAGTTTTTGTGGTTATAGTTTCTAAGGTCTCTGTTGTGTAGCAGGGAGTGCTAGTAAACAAGGGCCCTTGAGTATATCATTTAATTGTAGTGTAATTAGTGGTATTGATTTGATTTAATTTAATTTAAATTAATTAAAGGGTAAGTCAAGGTAGCACAGCTCGGCCCCATGGCATGCTCCTCCTGCACTATGTGGGAAATCAGGGACACTTCCTGTGTCCCTGACAACCATGTGTACGGGAAGTGTATCCAGCTGCAGCTACTGGCAGACCGCATTGCGGCACTGGAGCTGTGAATGGATACATACTGGAGCATTCGCGATGCTGAGGATGTCGTGGATAGCACGTTTAATGAGTTGGTCACACCGCAGGTAAAGGCTGCACAGGCAGGAAGGGAATGGGTGACCGCCAGGCAGAGTAGTAGGTGCAGGCAGGTAGTGCAGGGGTCCCCTGTGGCCATCCCCCTCTCAAACAGATATACCGCTTTGGATATTGTTGAGGGAGATGGCTTATCGGGGGAAGGCAGCAGCAGCCAACTTCCTGGCACCATGGGTGGTTCTGCTGCACAGGACGGGAGGAAAAAGAGCAGGAGATTCTATTGTAAGGGGAATAGATAGGTGTTTCTGCGGCCGCAAACGAGACTCCAGGATGGTATGTTGCCTCCCTGGTGCAAGGATCAAGGATGTCTCGGAGCGGCTGCAGAGCATTCTGGAGGGGGAGGGTGAACAGCCAGTTGTCGTGGTGCATATAGGTACCAACGATATAGGTAAAAACCGGGATGAGGTCCTAAAAGCTGAATATAGGGAGTTAGGAGGTAAATTTAAAAAATAGGACCTCAAAGGTAGTAATCTCAGGATTGCTACCAGTGCCACGTGCTAGTCAGAATAGAAATAGAAGGATATTTCAGATGAATATGTGGCTAGAGGAATGGTGCAAGGGGGAGGGATTCAAATTCCTGGGACATTGGAACCGGTTCCGGGGGAGGTGGGACCAGTACAAACTGGACGGTTTGCACCTGGGCAGGACTGGGACCAATGTCCTTGGGGGAGTGTTTGCTAGTGCTGTTGGGGAGGGTTTAAACTAAAATGGCAGGGGGTTGGGAACCTGTGCAGGGAGACAGAGGAAAGGGAAGCAAGGATAGAAGCAAAAGACAGAAAGGAGAAAAGCAAAAGTGGCAGTCAGAGAAATCAAAGGTGTAAATCAAATATGGCCACAGTAAATAATAATTCTAAAAGGTCTAAGAGTGTTAAAAAAACAAGACTGAAGGCTTTGTGTCTTAATGCGAGGAGCATTCATAATAAGGTGGATGAATTAGCTGCGCAAATAGATGTAAATGGATATGATATAATTGGGATTACTGAGACATGGCTCCAGGGTGACCAAGGCTGGGAATTCAACATCCAGGGGTATTCAATATTCAGGAAAGACAGGGAAAAAAGGAAAAGGAGGTGGGGTAGCATTGCTAGTTAAAGAGAAGATTAACACAATAGTAAGGAATGATATTAGCTCTGATGATGTGGAATCTGTATGGGTAGAGCTGAGAAATACCAAGGGGCAGAAAACGTTTGTGGGAGTTGTATACAGACCCCCAAACAGTAATGCTGAGGTGGGGGATGGCATTAAACGGGAAATTAGAGACACGTGCAATAAGGGCACAGCAGTTATCATGGGTGACTTTAATCTACATATAGATTGGGCTAACCAAATTAGTAACAATACTGTGGAGGAGGAATTCCTAGAGTGTATACGGGATGGTTTCCTGGACCAATATGTCGAGGAACCGACTAGAGATCAGGCCATCTTAGACTGGGTATTATGTAATGAGAAAGGATTAATTAGCAATCTTGTTGTGCGAGGACCCTTGGGGAGAAGCGATCATAATATGATAGAATTCTTCATTAAGATGGAGAGTGAAGTAGATGACTCAGAGACTAGGGTCCTGAATTTAAATAAAGGAAACTACAATGGTATGAGGCGCGAGTTGGCTAGGATGGATTGGGGAGCATTACTTAAAGGGTTGACAGTGGATAGGCAATGGCAAACATTTAAAGATCACCTGGATGAACTACAGAATTTGTTCATCCCTGTTTGGCATAAAAATAAAACAAAAAAGGTGACTCAACCGTGGCTAACAAGGGAAATTAGGGATAGCATAAGATCCAAGGAGATGACATATAAATTGGCCAGAAAAAGCAGCAAACCTGAGGATTGGGAGCAGTATAGGATTCAGCAAAGGAGGACAAAGGGATTAATTAAGAGGGGGAAAATAGAGTATGAGAGAAAGCTTTCAGGGAACATAAAAACTGACTGTCAAAGCTTCTATAGATATGTGAAGAGAAAAAGATTGGTGAAGTCAAGCGTAGGTCCCTTGCAGTCAGAATCAGGGGAATTTATAATGGGGAACAAAGAAATGACAGACCAATTAAATACATACTTTGGTTCTATCTTCACAAAGGAGCACACAAATAACCTCCCAGAGATGTCGGGGAACATAGGGTCTATTGAGGGGGAGGAATTGAATGAAATCAGTATTTGTAGGGAAATGGTGTTAGGGAAATTGATGGGATTGAAGGCCGATAAATCACCAGGGCCTGATAATCTACATCCTAGGGTACTTAAGGAAGTGGCCCTAGAAATAGTAGATGCAATGCTGGTCATCTTCCAAAATTCTATAGACTCTGGAACAGTTCCCATGGATTGGAGGGTAGCTAATGTAACCCCACTATTTAAAAAAAGGTGATAGAGAGAAAACAGGGTAAGCCTGACATCGGTAGTGGGGAAAATGCTAGAGTCCATTATAAAAGATGTAATAGCTGAGCACTTGGAAAACAGTGACAGGATCGGACAAAGTCAACATGAATTTACAAAAGGTAAATCATGCTTGACTAATCTACTGGAATTTTTGAGGATGTAACTGGTAGAATAGATAAGGGAGAACCAGTGGGTGTGGTGTATTTGGACTTTCAGAAGGCTTTCGATAAGGTCCCGCATAAGAGATTAGCGTGCAAAGTTAAAGCACATGGGATTGGGGGTAAGGTACTGACTTGGTAGAGAACTGGTTGGCAGACAGGAAGCAAAGAGTTGGAATAAACGGGCCTTTTTCCGAGTGGCAGGCAGTGACTAGTGGGGTACTAGTTGAGGGAACTAGATGTAATATCTCCAAGTTTGCAGACAACACAAAGCTGGGTAGGCGTGTGTGCTGTGAGGAGGATGCAGAGAAACTCCAGTATGATTTGGACAGGTTGGGTGATTGGGCAGATGCATGGCAGATGCAGCATAAGGTGGATAAATGCGAGGTTATCCACTTTGGTGGCAAAAACAGGAAGGCAGGTTATTATCTGAACGGCAATAGATTGGGAAAAGGGGAAGTGCACCGAGACCTGGGTGTCCTTGTGCACCAGTCGTTGAAGGTAAACATGCAGGTGCAGAAGGCAGTTAAGAAGGTTGGCCTTCATAGCGAGAGGATTCGAGTCCAGGAGCAAGGATGTCTTGCTGCAGTTGTACAGGGCCTTGGTGAGACCACTCCTTGAGTATTGTGTGCAGTTTTGGTCGCCTTATCTGAGGAAGCATGTTCTTGCCATGGAGGGAGTGCAGCGAAGATTCACCAGACTGATACCTGGGATGGCAGGAATGACGTATGAAGAGAGATTGGGTTGATTGGGCTTATATTCGCTAGAGTTTAGAAGAATGAGAGGGGATCTCATTGAAACTTATAAAATTCTAACAGAACTAGACAGACTAGATGCAGGAAGGATGTTTCCGATGGCGGGGGAGTCCAGAACCAGGGGTCACAGTCTAAGGATAAGGGGTCAGCCATTTAGGACTGAGATGAGGAGGAATTTCTTCACCCAGAGAGTGGTGAACCTGTGGAATTCTCTGCCACAGAAGGCAGTTGAGGCCAATTCATTAAATATATTCAAGAAGGAGTTAGATATATTTCTTAAGGCTAAAGGGATCAAGGGATATGGGGAGAAAGCAGGGACAGGGTACTGAATTTGGATGATCAGCCATGATCTCATTAAATGGCGGAACAGGCTCGAGGGGCCGAATGGCCTACTCCTGCTCCTATCTTCTATGTTTCTATGTTCCTTCCTTCCTTTAACTTCATCCTCATTCTCGTTATTAATTAGAGAGGATATTTCACATGTATATGAATTCCTTCTCCCATCCTGCACGTTATTATAGATTAGGCTGTCAGGAGCCGCTTCCCTGCCAGAGATAGATCTGCGGAATAATGGAGTGGGACGGAGAAGGAGTTTGCTTTCTATCTATCGGGTCAAGACTTGAGGCTTCTGGCTGGATTCACCAACCGCAAAGGGCTTGATCCACGAGGCGGGAAACAAAGACAATCATCAGCTCCTGGCCACCTCGCAGTGAAGCTGAAGAGGAATTTACCCCCCTCCCCCCGTCGTCACACCTCACTCGGGTCTCGGTTGCTGCTTTTTTACTCAACTAGTGACTCAGATAAACAGCAGTGGGCCTTCCTACAAGCTTCCTTTCATGACCCCGGGACGTCCCAAGGCGCTTTACTGCCAGTGTAGCACTTTTTGAATTGAAGTCACTGTGGTAATGTAGCAGCCAGTTTGCGCACAGCAAGCTCCCGCAAGCAGCAATGCGACAAACGACCAGATTAACTGTTTTAGTGATGTTGTTTCAGGCATAAATGTTGGCCCCAGGACACCGGGGATAACTCCCCCTGCTCTTCTTCGAAACAGCGCCTCGGGATATTTTACGTCCGCCTGAGAGAGCAGACGGGGGCCTCGTTTTAACGTCTCAGCCGAAAGACGGCACCTCCGACAGTGCAGCACTCCCTCAGCACTGCACTGGGAGTGTCAGCTTAGATTTTTGTGCTCAAGTCTCTGGAGTGGGACTATGAACCCAGAACCTTCTGACTCAGAGGCGAGAGTGCTCCCCACTGAGCCAGGGCTGGAATGGGGTGGGGTGAGGGTTGGGGGGAGAGGTACAAGTTCAAACAGTGATAGGCAAATTAAGGACTGATGTTAGGAAGTTCTTCACATGCAGATCAGCACCTGGCCTCTGGATGGAGCAGTGGAGCCAGAAGCCCTGGGAGCCTTTAAGAGATTATGCCATCGTTTGAGGGAAGGGGTGCAGCAGTCTTCAATCCCTGGACGGAATATGTAAGATTGGCCAAAAATGCCTTCCACCAATGTACCTATCTTGTGAACATGGCTGCTGTCAAACCAGACATCTCCTGTGCCCACATTTCTGCCTGAACCAAGTGGTCTTCTTGGTACGCAGTGGAAATTGGCCCGTGCTGGCTCTTTGAAAGAGCAGTTGCAGTTGGTCCCACATCCCCGCTTTTTGTCCGTAACCCTGTAAGTTGCTCATCCTCGAGTACCTGTCCAGCTCCCTTTTATTATTATTTATGGAATCAGCTTCCACCACCTTTTCGGGTCAAGCGTTCCAGATCCCAATGCAAGTTGTTGTTGTATATAAATCCATAAGAACATAAGAAATAGGGGGAGTAGGCCATTCGGCCCTTCGAGCCTGCTCCGCCATTCAATGAGACCATGGCTGATCCTCTGCCTCAACTCCATTCACCGGCCCCATCGCCATATCCCTTGATGCCCTTACTAGTCAGAAATCTATCGACTTCTGTTTTGAATATACCCAATGACTGAGCCTCCACAACCCTCTGGAGTAGATAATTCCAAAGATTCACCACCCTCTGTGTGAAGAAATTTCTTCTCATCTCAGTCCTGAATGGCCTACCCTTTATCCTGAGGCTGTGGCCCCTGGTTCTAGACTCCCCAGCCAAAGGAAACATTCTCCCAGCATCCACCCTATCAAGCCCTGTAATAATTTTGTATGCTTCAATGAGATCCCCTCTCATTCTTCTGAATTCAAGAGAATACAGGCCTAGTTTACTCAATCTCTTCTCATATGACAGTCCCGCCATCCCAGGAATCAATCAAGTTGTTGTTTTTGTTATACATAAATCCAAGTTGTTGTTGTATATAAATGTAAGTTGTTGTTGCTGTATATAAAAAGCAGTCGATCTTACTGTATTGACAATTCATTAGCACATTCACGTGAAATTCCTCAGCCCAGGGTTTTAAACCACTGTGAACTCCTTTCAAGTAAATGAATTAGCAGCTTTTTCTTCGAAGATGCAAAGGAATGTCATACCAACACACCAGCTACCAATATCACTCAATGGAATTCCACAGCACACGAGTTCATCCTTATTCCCCTATGACTTTGTATTTACACTGTTAAGAATTCTGCTCCCTAAATAGGATTGTATAATCTGTTTTTTAAGATGCATGTTGAAAGTCATAACAACAACAACTTGTATTTATATAGCACCTTTAATGTAGTAAAACGTCCAAGGCGCTTCACAGGAGTATTAAAAGACAAAATTTGACACCGAGCCACCGAAGGAGAAATTAGGGTAGGTGACCAAAAGCTTGGTCAAAGAGGTAGGTTTTAAGGAGCGTCTTAAAGGAGAGAGAGGCAGGGAGGTTTAGGGAGGGAATTCCAGAGCTTAGGGCCCAGGCAACAGAAGGCACGGCCACCAAAGGTTGAGCGATTATAATCAGGGATGCTCAAGAGGGCAGAATTAGAGGAGTGCAGAAATCTCCGGGGGGGGTTGTGGGGCTGAGGAGATTACAGAGATAGGGAGGGGCGAGGCCATGGAGGGATTTGAAAACAAGGATGAGAATTTTGAAATCGAGGCGTTGCTTAACCGGGAGCCAATGTAGGTCAGCGAGCACAGGGGTGATGGGCGAACGGGATTTGGTGCGAGTTAGGACACGGGCAGCCGAGTTTTGGATGACTTCAAGTTTACGTAGGGTGGAATGAGAGAGGCCAGCCAGGAGTGTGTTGGAATAGTCAAGTCTCGAGGTAACAAAGGCGTGGATGAAGGTTTCAGCAGCGGATGAGCTGAGGCAGGGGCGGAGACGGGTGATGTTACGGAGGTGGAAATAGGCGGTCTTTGTTATGCTGCAGATATGTGGTCGGAAGCTCATTTCAGGGTCAAATATGACACCCAGGTTGCCAACAGTGTGGTTCAGCCTCAGACAGACGTTAGGGAGAGGGATGGAGTCAGTGGCTCGGGAACGGAGTTTGTGGCGGGGACCGAAAACAAATGCCACTTCAGCGTGTGATGCCTCAGAGGAACAGAAGGAGGCCATTCAGCCCCTCGAGCCTGTTCTGCCATTCAATTAGATCATGGCTGATCTGTATCTCAACTCCATCTGCCTGCTTTGGTTCCGTAATCCTTAATATACCCTTGCCTAACAAAAGTCTATCATGAAAGGTCATCGACCTGAAACGTTAACTCTCTTTCTCTCTCCACGGATGCTGCCTGGCCTGCTGAGTTTTTCCAGCGTTTTCTGTTGTTATTTCGGATTTCCAGCATCCGCAGTATTTTGCTATCATAAAAGTCTATCAATCTCAGTTTTGAAATTTCAATTGACCCGAAGCCTCAACAGCTTTTTGAGGGAGAGAGCTCGAGATTTCCGCTACCCTTTGTGTGAAGAAGTGCTTCCTGACATCACCCCTGAACGGCCTAGCTCTAAATTTAAGGTTATGTCCCCTTGTTCTGGACCAGAGGAAATAGTTTCTCCCTATCAAACTCCTTTAATCACCTTAATTAGATCACCCCTTAATCTTGTATACTCAAGGGAACACAAGTTCATACAACCTGTATTCATGAACAGCCACTAATCCTACTGTAATGGATTAGGGGGACTGGGGCGGTCAATATACTTTATTTACTTAGTTACTGGATAGCACATCAATTTGAATGACATGAGCACCTTAGGAAAGACCACATCTTACCCCTTACCAGTGGCTCATCAGCCAACACTGCAAGCAGGACCCCAACTAATGCAGAACAGATGTCGAGGTAAGTTAGCAGCTAGATATTTGGAGTAAGAGAGGGTATTAGTCAAATGTTTCCCTTTCTGTCTTGTGGCAGAATCATTTCGGAAAGCTACCGCCCCCCACCCTGATGCGTACCCTCTTTACAGGCCACCGCTGTCGCTGCACTATCCCCGTGAACACTTCTTAGTGCCGAAGTGGAGGACTTGAATAATCAGGGACTAGAACATTTTCTCTTCAGCATTCCCACCGCACCCCAGTGCTCTGCAGTTCTGCGGCAATCCATCATCGGCTGGCAGCGCCTCCATTCATCCTGCAGGTCTCTCACCTTGTCCTGTTCCCCCTGTAGACTCTTGTCAGATTACACTCAATAAGATTCATTGCCACCACTTGCGGTAGTGATGGCAGTCACGTCCTGGGGAAGCGCTATCCTTCAGGGAGGTTAAGAATTTTTTTATTTTTTTCAAAAAAAATGTCTCCCGGTTCTATCTGCCCTTTCACACACCATGTAGTTCATCATTTGAAAGGGGGAGGTAGAACTCGTCGGGGCGCTCGTGTTGCCAATCTCGCCGAGACCACTGGCTTCTGTTACTGTGGCCCCTAAAGGTGGTTTAATATTATACACAGTCCATGACTCGCGGTACTAATTAACGGCAGGTACTGTGGAACACACTTAAAACACACATTGTTTAAATCAATGTCAGCCTTCAACGGCAGTGAGAAACCCTCAGGTGAACTTCATCCAAATCAGCTATTATTATACAAGGTACAAAATCTGAGGCTGCACAGAAGAGCTACCAGATGTGCCACAGAATAATTAAAGGGGGGAAATGGAGAGGGAGGCTCAACCACAAGATGTTAAATTCCATACAACGTGAACACGTGCAGTATGTTCTAATTCAGCTGTAACTTTACTCCTTGCTCAATTGTGCAATCAAAAGCGATTTGTCCTGCTTCCCCACCGGTCTAATGGCTAAAGGCATTGCCTGGTGTAATACTACCGCTGTGTCGACTGGAAGCTCCCAAGGTTCAGTCTGCGATCTGTGTTAGTTCATCTCAGCTAGGGTTATAGTAAAGGGGCTACAATTGGCCACGGCCAACCCATCCCTCCCCCCCCCCCCCCCCCCCTTCCTACCGATTGGAAGGGAAAATCTTCCATGGTTCCCACTCCTGACTGTTCACGATCCAAGTCCCGCTCGCTGACTTTACACTCGCTCCCGGTCCGGCAACGGCTCAATTTTAAAATTCTCATCTTCTGTTCAAACCTCTCCGTGGCCTCGCCCCCCCCCCCCCCTCCTATCTCTGTAACCTCCTTCAGCCCTACAACCCACCGAGATCTCCGCGCTCCTCCAATTCTGGCCTCTTGCGCAATCCCAAATTCCATCGCCCCACCATTGGCGGCTGTTCCTTCAGCTGCTGAGGCCCTAAGCTCTGGAATTCCCTCCCTAAACCTCTCCGCCTCTCTACCTCTCTTTGCTCCTTTAAGATGCTCCTGAAAACCTACCTCTTTGACCAACCTGTCCTAACCTCTCATTATGTGGCTCGGTGTCAACCTATGTCTGATAACGATCCTGTGAAGCGCCTTGGGATGTTTTACTACGTTAAAGGCGCTATACAAATACAGGTGGTTGTTGTTGTTGCTTCTGGAAAATGCGCCTGGCTATCGATCGGGTGAGAACACGATCGAGTTTGGTTGTAATTCCTCCACAGTAACATAAGTTGCCAACACCCATACAAAAAGAATGAAGGAGATACACTGGACAATTGCCAGTCCTTTTGGAACCATATCCATCAGAAATCAACCCCTTCAGGAGAGAAGCATAGAAAATTGGACAAAAAAAAGAAAGACTTGCATTTCTACAGCATTTTTCATGACCTCAGGATGTCCCAAAGCGCTTTACAGCCAATGAAGTACTTTTTGAAGTGGAGTCACTTGTTGTAGTGCAGGAAATGCGGTATCCAATTTGCGCACAGCAAGCTCCCACAAACAGCAATGTGATAATGACCAGATAATCTGTTTTAGTGATGTTGGTTGAGGGATAAATATTGGCCAGGACACCGGGAGCACGCCACTGACAGTACAGAACCCATGGGTTATGACAGAATTTTACTAAACTTGGTGGCTGTGTTATAACAAGTATTGTAGGTGTGTGTGTGTCTGCGCGTTGCATATGGATTATGCGCACTTAAGTAGAGACAATAATCTCACACATGGCGTCTAGTGTCAAATAAACTGAACCCTCGGAGGCCTAATCACCTAGAATTGTGCAATCATTTGGCCTGGTGGCTTTTTTGTTTGGCAACTTGTGCGCATCAACAAGATTCTGCCTGTTCATCCTAGCACATAGACTAGTTCTCCAGGTTTGACACACTCAACGCCAAGCATTCCCAAGCTAGGTACCGCCTGGGTTAATGCTGGGCTAAGCTTATACTGTTGTGCCCCAGCCTCACAACAGCATCGCCCATCCCAGGGGTGACAGTTCCAGATCTCACACCTGACATGTTGATGGCTTAGAGTAAAACTAAATTTAGCAGCATTCAGTGGAAAATGATAGGCAGCTTGAACTGAGCTGACGCTGCGCCAAACTCATTTTGCATTGGATCCTTCCAGCTGGCAGAGAGAGAAGGAGAAAGAGAGAGACTTTCATTTCATCAGTCCAAGCTGGATTTCAACCCACGTCCAAGAGGTGACAGGACAGCTGTCAGCCGTGGCTCAGTGGGGAGCACTCTCGCTTCCTGAGCCAGAAGCTTGTGGGTTCGAGCCCCACTCCAGAGACATGGAGCACAAAATCTAGACTGACACTCCTAGTGACAGTACTGAGGGAGCGCTGCACTGTTGGAGGTGCTGTCTTTCGGATGCGATGTTAAACCGAGGCCCCATCTGCTCTCTCAACTGGACATAAAAGACACTATTGCGAAGAAGAGTAGGAGAGTTATCCCGGGTGTCCTGGCCAATGTTTATTCCTCAACTGGCGTCCCTAAATCAGATTTTTTGGTCATTATCACATTGCTGTTTGTGTGAGCTTGCTGTGCACAAATTGGCTGCTGTGTTTCCTACATTACAGCAGTGACTACACTTGAAATGTACTTCATTTTTCTACGCAGCAAGTTGTCATAGTTTGGAATGCGCTGCCTGAAAGGGCGGTGGAAGCCGATTCAATCGTAACTTTCAAAAGGGAATTGGATAAATACTTGAAGGGGAAACATTTGCAGGGCTATGGGGAAAGAGCAGGGGGGAGTGGGACTAATTGGAGAGCTCTTTCAAAGAGCCGGCACAGGCACAATGGGCCGAATGGCCTCCTTCAGTGCTGTATCATTCTATGATTGGCTATAAAATGCTTTGGGACATCCTGAGGTCATGAAAGGCGCTATAAGACTGCAAGTCAGTCTTCCGTTCTTTCTTTCTATCCTTCTAGCTTTCTTTCTTTCCCCAATTCCCGACTGCTTTGACCTTAAATGTATGGTTCTACCATGCCCCAGTTACATTACACGCTTGGCATTCATGCGTCACAACTGACTCCAATCATGCAGCGTAATACCGTTGGCTTTGGAGAAATGCAAAGCTTAACTTTGGCAACAAGACCACCTGGATGAGGAGGTCCTCCAAAGCCAGAGCTACTCAAGTTTCTTTCCAAACGTTACAGGCTGAAGTTCAAACACAGTCCTTGGATAGCCTGCTGAAGTTCCCGCCAACATCTAATCATTGACTGGAGTCAGCTATCCTGACGGTCCTTGTTTTTTTTGTAATTGGAAAACTCAAAAACCAGTCAAGTTCTCAAAAAATAGCTACAAGGTGAAGGGCCAGTTCATTTATTTTTGGCAGAGTTGGTTGAGGCAGGAATGTTGACCAGGGTGAGAATTCTCTGCTCTTTGTCTTCAAATACTGCCATGGGATCTTTAACGTTCCACCAGAACACGTTAGACCGGACCTCAGGTTTCAATGCCCCCATCTGGAGGTTGGCACCTGTGCCAATGCAGCATTCCTTCGGTACTACATTAGAGCGTCAGCTTAGATTATGCTCAAGGCTTGGGTTTAGGGCCTGCGCCTTCCGACCCAGAGGCGAGACTGCTATCAACTGAACCAAGCTGATGAATTAAACAGCTAAAAATTGGCACAGACTTTGAGTGCCTACAGCACCCGTTACTAATGCTGAACCATCTTTTGCCAAGTAATAATTGATATCCTCATACCTTGAGCAATTTGCCACCTCAATCCTGGTTCCTTCACATTCGTGACCTCCGCAGTGTGGAGCAGGGCTGTCACATGACCTGGAGCGGCACATGCACGACCCCGTGGCCTCTTTGTCTGCGTGCTCACACAGTTGCCACGGAGACCAAGGCCCGAATCCACCATCCACCGTGAGGTTTCTCACCTAAATCAAAGAATCCCAGTAGTTAGATGGACCGAATATACTTCAAAAAAATCAAGTATTAAGTCAGAAGCTGAGAGACGCAACACAACGTGGTGAATTATTAGGGGGGGGGGGGGGGAGGGGAGGGGGCCAGATCTCCACCCATTAAAATTTCCCCCACATCCCCTCGTCTTGCCGAGTAACACATCAATGGTGGTTGAAAGGACAGAGAGGCAGCCTGCTCCCAATGCCTCTCTGAAACTGGTTGCCAGGATATATGTGCCTACAGCTGAGGACCCTCTGGAATTTTCATCCCAACTGTGGAACAACAACAACAACAGCTTGCATTTATGTAGTGCCTTTAACACATCAAAACGTACCAGGGCGCTTCACAGGCGTGTAATCGGACAAAAATTGACACCGACCCACATAAGGAGATATTAGGACAGGTGACCAGAAGCTTGGCCAAAGAGGCAGGTTTTAAGGAGCGTCTTAAAAGAAGGAAAGAGAGCGAGCGGTAGAGAGATGGAGAGGTTTAAGGAGAGAATTCCAGGGCCTGAAACAGCTGAAGGCACGGCTGCCAGTGGTGGGGGGGCGAAGTAAATCGGGCATGGCCAAGAGGCCAGAGTTGGAGGAACGCAGAGTTCTCGGGAGGGTTGTAGGGCTGGAGGAAGTTACCGAGGATGAGAATTTTAAATTTGAAGCGTTGCTGGACCAGGAGCTAATGTAGGTCAGTGAGCACAGGGGTGATGGGTGAACGGGACTTGGTGCGAGTTAGGACACGGGCAGCCAAGAGAATTGGCACAAGTTCACGTCCCGGCACCTGGAGACACTATTAGTGACGTGTGCCAGCTCACGACCATGAACACTGCCTTATTTAGCCACAGTCACACCATTTTCTTTGCTGAATAAAACGCAGTGTTCAATTTTTTTCTACCCTCCCCGAGGAGAAGCTGAAATCTGTTCCTGTGTAATTACAGCTTTATCTGCCAATGCGATATTATGAGGAGATTTGTGGACAAGTGTCAGGATTTTGCCTGCTTCTGCATTTTTAATAACCAGTTGATCAGCTAAATTTTTTAAGAGTCTGTTGGCAAATTCCGAGGCTTGGCCGAAAGAGAGAATGAGTGAATAGCCCCACTATCTGCAATGATTAACGGCTAGCATTTAAACAAATTTTTAAAAAGCAAGTGTACAGAACATATTAACGTACGAGTGTGAGCTTTTTAAGAAGTTGATATTAACTAGTAACTAATACCAAGAGACGCCTACAGATCTCTACCACATACATATCGTGTCAGCCGTGGCTCAGTGGGCAGCACTCTCGCCTCTGAGTCAGGATTTGAGTCCCACTCCAGACACTAAATCTAGGACGACACTATTAAATCGCCACTTAACATTCTCCGCTCTAATGAGTGCAACCTCAGTTTCTCCACATGCAACTGAAGTCCTTCAACCCTGGTACCGTTTTAATGAACCTCCTCTGCAGCCTCTCCAAGGTCTTGACAATTCTTGGATAAAAGATAGCCGAAAGCCAACATTAACGGGAATTATTTTAGATGCGTTGAACCTGGCACATACCGGGCACTCGGTGATGTTCTGGTTCCACAGGCTCATGTTGGAACTATCCTCGATGGTGGTGCAGCGTTTCTGTCGCAGGTCCCAGCCACAGTAGGGATCCCTGGCTCCCAGACAAGATCTGCCAATCAGATACAGCCATGAATAATTAACCCCCCCCAAAAAAAACCAAACAAGTTCCATGACAGCAAAAAAAAAACGCTCCCATCGCAGAAAAAAAACCTCTGAAGAGGCAATGAGCTGGCTTTGGTCCAGAGATCCGTTAAAGGTTGTAAAGATGAATACGCTCATTCTTGGCACGCCCCAAGCTTGAATCAAAGGACCTAAAACGCAGGGCAGCACCATGACAACAAAAGGTAACAGACCAGTAATAATGAGCACAATAATAAAAAAAGAACTACACAAATCTGGAATAAAAACTTACGGAAAGTTTGGTGATTTTGTACATTTTACCTTTTTTTTCTCTCTTCTTTTTGGAGTATTTCTAGGAACAGGAATAGCGTGCACGGCCTGGGCAGGCGTTGCGCGAGGGACATTGTCAACCTGATGGGGTCTGCTGCCTTTTAGCCAGCTTACTTATTCGCCGAAAATATTTCTTGTCCCTCTTTCGTTCAGCACTGTTCTCCCATCTGCCACTGAAGGTCCACTGCCCCATCTGAAGTACCCGTTTTAAGTGCTTACTTTAACTCGCACCAAGTTCTGTTCATCATTACCCCTGTGTGCTCACTGACCTACATTGGCTCCCAGTCTGGCAACATCTCTATTTAAAAAATTCTCATCCTTGTGTTCAAATCCCTCCATTGCCTCACCCCTCCCTATCTCTAGAACTAGGGGGCATAGTTTCAGGATAAGGGGTCACCCATTTAAAACGGAGATGAGGAGGAATTTCTTCTCTCAGAGGGTCATGAATCTTTGGAATTCTCTACCCCAGAGAGCTGTGGAGGCGGAGTCAGTGAATATATTCAAGGCTGAGATAGACAGATATTTGAGCTACAGGAGAGTCAAGGGTTACGGGGAGCGGGCAGGAAAGTAGAGTTGAGGCCAAGATCAGATCAGCCATGATCTTATTGAATGGCGGAGCAGGCTCGAGGGTTCAAATGGCCTGCTCCTGCTCCTATTTCTTATGTTCTTACAATACCAAGCTTGGTCGGAAAGGAAGAGCAGCCGCTACAAGATGTGACAGAGATATTTACCCGTCCCCCTCCTCCCTCCTCCCACCCTTCCTGCCTGTTTAGAAAAAGCACCCGGTGAATGTCAGGCAATTCATCGCTGCAGGGCAGCCCATTCCATTTAGTCACCTATCAGACTGAAACCCATCATACTTCGCACTAACAGCACACGATGACAGAAAGGACAAAGAGAGGTGACGAAGGCGTGAGAGGGAGAGGTAACAAGGATACGGGCATGTTAGGAGACAGGATAATGGCAGAACAGAAACAAGACAGTATGGGACACAAAAGGTGGATCAGCACGAAGTGAGACAAACAGCAGGAGCAATCAAAGATAAATTTCAAAGAGAACGTGTAGGTGTAACTCATTCTTACTGTTCTAAATAAATCTACAGGATAGACAATTTTTTCCTCTTCACTTGTCTCCTCACTGATGCAAAGTTATGTGTGCGTTGGCAATCGGCTGCTAAGAAGACTTGCATTTATGTTGCACTCTGAACAAGCAAGGGTCTCCTTTCTCTTGATGACCTAATAGAGGTCTTTAAAATTATGAAAGGTTTTGATGATGTAGAATCAGAGAGAATGTTTCCACTTGTGGGGAAGAGCAAAACTAGAGGCCATCAATATAAGATAGTCACCAAGAAATCCAATAGGGAATTCAGAAGAAACTTCTTTACCCAGAGAGTGGTGAGAATGTGGAACTCGCTACCACAGGGAGTGGTTGAGGCGAATAGTATAGCTGCATTTAAGGGGAAATATGAGGGAGAAGGGAATAGAAGGATATGTTGATGGGGTTAGATGAAGAGGGGTGGGAGGAGGCTCGAGTGGAGCATAAACGTCGGCATGGACTGGTTGGGCTGAATGGCCTGTTTCTGTGCCGTATATTCTATGTAATTCTATGTAACTTTATCACCACTCCAAAAAACGTCTCAAAGCGCTTCACTTTGTATTATTACATAACTCGCAGTGGGAGGGGACACTGGGAGTCATGACACTTAGTTGTGTCTAGACTGCTTTGAGACAGGCTTACTGGACCAGCTGGTCATTTCCTGTCTGTCTGTTAGTCTGCGCTCAAACTCCCATGGTGGGAGTTGAACTCCCGTCCTCTGGATTATTAGTCCAGCCTCCAGTATCTTAACCATTACACTGTCGTACCCCCTAACTTGGACAACCAAGGTCTCTTGCTTGACTGCCCTATGGAGCCAAGAAGCATTTTCTCCAGAGCTAATACTGAAATTAGCCGATCGCCGTGGTATTGCTCAGGATAACTCGGATGATGTGCTGGGTTATAACTAGCGGTATAGCACGTAAAGCACGGTGCATTATTCTGCCCCTAAGCTGCAGCAGTGTCCCTTTAAGGTCCCCAAACATTACTGAAAATGGGGGCTCGTGCTTGGGCATGGCCGGCCCAGCCACCTGCCGCCCTCCGCTACCTCACCTGGGTGCCCGAAAGATAACCCTCCCCGACCCCCACCACAAAATACATCAAGCACATATCAGCGCTGAGGAGATTTACTAGCATGGTACCGGTGATGAGGGTCTTCAGTTCTGTGGAGAGACCGGAGAAGCTGGGATTGTTCTCCTTAGAGCAGAGAAGGTTAAGGGGAGATTTAATAGAGGTGTTCAAAATTATGAGGGGTTTCGATAGAGGACAAATTGGAGGGTCGGTAACCAGAGGACACAGGTTGAAGATCATTGGCAAAAGAACCAGAGGGGAGATCTGGAATGCGCTGCCTGAAAGGGCGGTGGAAGCAGGTTCAATAGTAACTTTCAAAAGGGAATTGGATAAATACTTGGAAAGGAAAAATTTGCAGGGCTTTGGGAAAGATCTATGCGACTAACTGGATAGCTCTATCGAAGAGCCGGCGCAGGCACGATGGGCCGAATGGCCTCCTTCTGTGCTGTACGATTCGAAGATTTAGTGGAAGACAGCAGCATAATCTCATTGAAATGCAGAAACAAAAATGGTGATTTTTGGAGTGGAGCACAATTGAGACTCCGGAACGGTTAAGCTTCGGCGACTGAACACCGACCGGTAACCGGACACCCATCAAGAGACGCGCATGAACAGAGCGCTCGTCTGGCTTTGGTATCCAAGGCGACAGCGATACCTGCTTACCAACATGGCCCACAGCAAACCAGGAATGAAGCGTGAGACACGGAGGGCTGATATGAGCTTGTCGCCATGCCAGCAAGTGTCGGCCAGCGTTAAAAATCAGCTCTGCCCACTTCAATAGCCAGGAGGCAAGAGGGTTTTGACAGCCAACCTGTTATTGCACAAAGCAATCATAAAGTCATCTTACAGCGTGCAAGAGCACGCCAGAAAAATTGAAACCATCACAAATCAACATGATGCGTCTTCGCGGTGTCTACTGCCAGATGTTGGCACCAAACATACGATAGCAAAAATAATTTTTTTTTTAAATTACACTTAAGCCACTACACTTTAATGTTGTGCCAATACATTCCTTGTGTGACAACTCTTCATTCATCACTTCAAATTGTTCCCACCACTACCACCTCCAGTGACAAGCCTGCGACAGTTACTTCACAGCTCAAACCCGCTCTCTCCAGTGGCAGCTCAGATCTGAAGGACGGGATCTATAATTGTGCTGCTCAAGTGGACATAATGTGCAAACTCTACACACCCTCCATCGCCGTTTAATGAAATCTCAGGGGATAACGCTCCACTGGTTTGATCTTTCCTTTTGTAGCAACTTTGTTCACGCTTGTCAAAACTACCACACAAAAAAAATACCATAGACGTCGGAAGCAGATTCAGCAACGCTGGACGCCCCGTCGCCAAGGTGACCAGGCCGGCCGAGACGCCATTCACAAAAAAACTGCCCCTCCTGAAGACATCGACTCTTGGTAAAGGATGCGGTTCCACAGGCACTGCTGGCACCTTGCCAAAGTGGCATTCCTTCACGGACGAGCCCTAGACAGTTGAGATTGTTATTCTGAAGCTGCGGTTGTTCTCCTTGGAGCAGAGAAGGCTAAGAGGAGATTTGATAGAGGTGTTTAAAATCATGAAGGGTTTAGATAGAGTAAATAAAGAGAAGCTGTTTCCAATGGCTGAAGGGTCGATAACCAGAGGGCACAGATTTAAGGTGATTGGCAAAAGAACCTGAGGCGACACGAGGAAAAACTTTTTTAGGCAGCGAGTGGTTAGGATTTGGAACGCACTGCCTGATAAGGGTGGTGAATACAGATTCAATAGTAGCCTTCCAAAGGGAATTGGATAAATACTTGAAGGAGAATTTTTTTTTCAGGGATATGGGGAAAGAGCCGGGGAGTGGGACTAACTGGATTGCTCTTCGAAAGAGCCAGCGCAGACTCGATGAGCCGAATGGCCTCCTTCTGTGCTGTACTGTTCTATGATTCTATGATTGCACTCCCGTCTTCTATCTGGCAACTCACATTGGAACTGCAGGCATGTGGACACCAGGTAAGAACGGAATAAATCTCTGGTATACGAGCCGCCTGAAGCGGCACTCGAAGGCTCGTAAAACGAGGAACGGCCACTGTGCGGGAGTTCAGAGGGCTGCCGTGGATTGTGGATCTGTTCCCACTTCGTGAAACGCCAACTTCAGCAGAAGAAGAGAGGAAGACAAATAATTTGACACCCTCCCACCAAAAAATCTTTTACATAACAAAAGAGCTTCCATTTCCCTGGACACTTGTTCTATAAAGACGTGCTGCGGATTTAGTAAGCCTCTGGTTATGCAACTTATCTCTCTCCATGGAAGTGAACATTCACACACACAGCAGAGTTGAATTGCTATGTAATCTTAAATGTTAGAGGTAAATCAATGTGCACCCAGCAATATTTTTCACTCCTCCCTTAGTCAGACAACTTAGATTACTATTGTACTGCAGTGTTTACGATTCTGGACCAGCAACCTAGAGCTCATGATTTCAAATCCCATTGTGGCCAAGTTGTGAAACTGAATTCAATTCATCTGGTAATTTATGGGCTGCCACCAAAAACGGGCCACAAAAGTTGACTAATTGTCATAAAATCTGAACGTGGTTCATTAATGTCCTTTAGACTGCCTCCTCTCCCTGGTCAGGCCCACACGTGACTCGAGTTGACCGTTCACTCTTAAACACTCTGAAGCAGCTTAGCCAGCAGCTCGGCTGTACAAACAAATCGCAAATGGCCAACCCCCAACAAACAGGAGGGTTGGCGTGTTAGGGCCACTGCGAGGTGGCGCGCGAGGTCGCCGTGGGTTGGCGCGCGGGGTCGCCGCGGGTTGGCGAGCGGGGTCGCGCGGGGTCACCAGGGGTTGGCGAGTGGGATCACCGCAGGTCGGCGAGTGGGGGATGCTCAAGAGGCCAGAATTGGAGGAGCGCATATATCGCGGGGGGGGGTTTGTAGGACTGGAGGAGATTACAGAGGTAAGGAGGTGCGAGGCCACGGAAGGGATTTGCACGCAAGGATGAGAGTTTCAAATCTGAGGCGTGGCCGGACCGGGAGCCAACAGGACGTTTGTTGATTTGTCTGGAGCAGAGATGGAGACGTCAACTCTAAGCCATAAGGGAAGTTGTGCGAGGAGGTGGGAGGAGGGGGGGAAAAATCCTTCATTGACCTGACTGCCAATTTAGAAAGAGAGAGAAAGAAATGGATCCAGAATGTTCAAGCTTCTTGCTGACTCAAGGGAGAATCGGAAACTGAATTCTAATGAGCCCAATCAACAGGGGATAGCGGACCTTGACAAGTAATTTCCAGGGAAAATATAATTTAATCTGGACTGTCAAAAAGTGAAGTTTTAATTGCAGATAATCATATTATTTAAGGCATGCGCCGGCTAGGAAGGAAGTCTTTTCTCCCGGTATTTTGAAAGTTTATGATTCCATAGTGGTGCAGTGTACACTGGACATCTGTTTTCTGACAATGCTGTACTTAGTGGAGGCGCAGAGTAGCTGACTCAGTGGGGAGTTGGTTAACAGGTAATTATCCACAGCTGTAGCTACCGTTTCCTCACACCTCAAATGTATGGATGACCAAAAAACTTCAACAGTTTTCCATTTTGGAATTTTTTTTCCCACTTTCCCTTCTCAATGCCACCCCCACCCCCACAATCTTCCTCCCTCTTCGCCTCGCGACACCTATTTGCATAAGAACATAAGAAATAGGAGCAGGAGTAGGCCATTCAGCCCCTCGAGCCTGCTCCGCCATTCAATAAGATCATGGCTGATCTTCTACCTCATCTCCACTTTCCTGCACTATCCCCATATCCCTTGATTCCCTTAATATTCAAAAATCTATCATAAGAACATCGATCTCAGTCTTGAATATACTCAACGACTGAGCCTCCACAGCTCTCTGGGGTAGAGAATTCCAAAAATTTACAACCCTCTGAGTGAAGAAATTCCTCCTCATCTCAGTCCTAAATGGCCGACCCCTTATTCTGAGACTGTGACCAGTGGTTCTAGACTCCCCAGCCAGGGGAAACATCCTCCGTGCATCTACCCTGTCAAGCCCTTTAAGAATTTTGTATGTTTCAACGAGATCATCACTCATTCTTCTAAACTCTAGAGAATATAGTCCTAGTCTACTCAATCTCTCCTCATAGGACAATCCCCCCATCCCAGGAACCAGTCTGGTGAACCTTTGTTGCACTCCCTCTATGGCAAGTATATCCTTCCTTAGGTAAGGAGACCAAAACTGTACACAATACACCAGGTGTGGTCTCACCAGGGCCCTATATAATTGCAGTAAGACGTCTTTACTCTTATACTCAAATCCTTTGTAATAAAGGCCAACATACTATTTGCTTTCCTAATTGCTTGCTGTAACTTTCAGTGATTCATGTACAAGGACACCCAGGTCCCTCTGAATACCAACATTTCCCAATCTCTCACCATTTAAAAAATACTCTGCTTTTCTATTTTTCCTATCAAAGTGGATAACTTCACATTTCTCCACATTATATTCCATTTGCCATTTTCTTACCCACTCACTTAGCCTCCCCTTAAAGCCTCCTTGCATCCTCCTCACAACTTACATTCCCACCCAGCTTTGTATCATCAGCAAACTTGAATATATTACATTTGGTCCCCTCATCCAAATCATTGATGTAGATTGTGAATAGCTGAGGCCCAAGCACTGATCCTTGTGGTACCCCACTAGTTACAGCCTGCCAACCCGAAAATGACCTGTTTATTCCTATTCTCTGTTTTCTGTCCGTTAACCAATCCTCAATCCATGCTAGTATATTACCCCCAATCCCATGAGCCCTAATTTTGTTTAATAACCTCTTGTGTGGCACCTTATCGAATGTCTTCTGAAAATCCAAATACACCACATCCACTGGTTCCCCTTTATCTATTCTGATAGTTACAACCTCAAAAAACTCTAACAGATTGGTCAAACACGATTTCCCTTTCATAAATCCGTGTTGACTCTGCCCAATCCTATTATTATTTTCTAAGTGCCCTGTTACCACGTCCTTAATAATAGATTCCAGCATTTTCCCTACTACTGATGTCAGGCTAACTGGTCTGTAGTTCCCCGTTTTCTCTCTCCCTCCTTTCTTAAATAGTGGGGTTACATTTGCCACCTTCCAATCCGCGGGAACCATAGTAGAATCTATGGAATTTTGGAAAATGACAACCAATGCATCTGCTATCTCTATAGCCACCTCTTTCAAAACCCTAGGATGTAGGCCATCAGATCCAAGGGATTTATCAGCTTTCAGTCCCATTAATTTCTCCAGTACTATTTTTTTACTAATACTAATTTCTTTCAGTTCCTCATTCTCGCTAGACCCTTGGTTCTCCACTATTTCCGGGAGGTTTTTTGTGTCTTCTTCTGTGAAGACGGACACAAAGTATTTGTTTAATTTCTCTGCCATTTCCTTAGTCCCCATTATAATTTCTCCTGTCTCAGCCTGTAAGGGACCCACATTTACTTTCACTAATCTTTTCCTTTTTACATACCTATAGAAGCTTTTACAGTCTGTTTTTATATCTCTCGCTAGTTTACTCTCATTCTATTTTCCCTTTCTTCATCAATTTCTTGGTCCTCCTTTGCTGAATTCTAAAATCCTCCCAATCCTCAGGCTTACTATTCTTTTTGGCAACATTATAAGCCTCTTCCTTTGATCTAATACTATCTTTAACTTCTCTTGTTTGCCACGGTTGGACCACTTTTCCTGTGGGGTTTTTGTGCCTTAAAGGAATGTATATTTGTTGTAAATTATGTATTAATTCTTTAAATGCTAGCCATTGCTTGTCTACCGTCACACCTTTTAATGTAGTTTCCCAATCTACCTTAGCCAACTCACCCCTCATACATATGTAGTTTGCTTTGTTTAGATTTAAGACCCTAGTTTCGGATTTAACTAAATCACTTTCAAACTCAATATAAAATTCTATCATATTATGGTAACTTTTCCCTAAAGGCCCCTTTACTACAAGGTTATTAATTAACCCTTTCTCATTGCACAATACTAGATTTAAAATAGCCTGTTCCCTTGTTGGTTCCTCAACATACTGATCGAGAAAACTATCTTGCATACATTCCATGAATTCGTCCTCCACACTATTACTGCAAATTTGGTTTGCCCAGTCTATATGTAGATTAAAGTCCCCCATGATTACTGTATTACTCTTGTTACATGTGCCTCTAATTTCCTGATTTATATTCTGCCCTACATTACAACTATTATTTGGGGGCCTATAAACAACTCCCACCAATGTTTTCTGCCGCTTGCTGTTTCTTAGCTCCATCCAAACTGATTCTACTTCTTGATTTTCTGAGCTAAGATCCTTTCTCTCTACTGTCTTTATCCCATCCTTTATTATCAGGGCTACCCCGCCTCCTTTCCCATTTTGCCTATCTCTTCTAAAAGTTAAGTATTCTGGAATATTTAGTTCCCAACCTTGGCCACTTTGGAACCACGTCTCCATTATGGCTATTAGATCAAACTTGTTAATTTATATCTGCGCTATTAATTCATCTATTTTGTTGCGAATGCTTCGCGCATTCAGATATAGTGCCTTTAGCTTTGACTTATTTCTATTTTCCCTGATGTCACCTTAGTCACTGATGCCTTATTACCTTTGTTACTCTCTCTGTCCCTTCCTGACCCACTCTGCTTATTTTATCCAAAACTCTACTCTGCTCTAGAGCCTTGACATTTCTCTCGCTGCTTTTAAATTTACTCTTTCCTGAATCCTCCCACCCCCACTTCATTAGTTTAAAGCCCTGTCTACTGCCCTAGTTATTCACCAGGACACTGGTCCCAACCCGGTTTAAGTGGAGCCCGTCCCAATGGAACAGCTCCCTCTTTCCCCAGTACTGGTGCCAGTGCCCCATGAACCGAAACCCCTTCCTCCCACACCACTCTTTGAGCCACACATTTAAACCTCTAATCTGTTTGTCCCGATGCCAATTTGTGTGTGGCTCAGGTAACAATCCAGAGATTATTACCTTTGAGGTTCTGCTTTTTAATTTGGATCCTAGCTCCACAAACTCCCTCAGCAGACCCTCATTCCTAGTTCTACCTATGTCGTTGGTTCCTATGTGGACCATGACAACTGGATCCTCCCCCTCCCACTCCAAGTTCTTCTCCAGCCTTGAGGAGATGTCTTTAACCCTGGCACCGGGCAGGCAACACAACCTTCGGAACTCTCGGTTGCGGCTGCAGAGAACAGTATCTAGCCTCCTGACTATACTGTCCCCTACCACAACTACATTCCCTTTCACTCCCCCCACTTGAATGGCCTCCTGCACCACGGTGTCATGGTCAACTTGCTCATCCATCCTGCAGGCTTTTCCTCATCCACACAGGCAGCAAGAACCTCATACCTGTTGGACAAGGGCAAATGCCGAGGCTCCTCCAGCACTGCACCCGGGTCCCCTTACCTGCCTGAGTTGCAGTCACACCCTCCTGTCCCTGACCACTAACCAGACCTGTACCACTACCTAACCTAAGGGATGTGACTGCCTCCTGGATCAAAGTGTCCAGGTAACTCTCCCCCTACCTCATGCCCCGCAATGTCTGCACCTCAGACTCCAGCTCAAAAACTCTGAGCTGTCAGACGTATCCAACAGACGACGGCCACTTTCCGGCCACTTGCCCAAATGGCCAATGGCTTTCAAAATCGAGGCGTTGCCAGACTGGTAGCCAATGTAGGTCAGTGAGTACAGGGGGCGATGTATGAACGGGACTTGGTGCGAGTTAGGATACGGGCAGCAGAGTTTTTGATGTGCTCAACTTTATGGAGGGTGAAAGATGGGAGGTCAGCCAGGAGAGCATTGGAATAGTCGAGTCTGGAGGTAACAAAGGCATGGATGAGGGTTTCAGCAGCAGATGGGCTGAGACAGGGGCGGAGACGGGCGATATTACGGAGGTGGAAGCAGGTCTTCGCGATGGAGAGGATATGGCGTCGGGAGCTCGGCTGAGGGTCAAATAGGACGCCGAGGTTGCCAACAGTCTGGCCCAGCCTCAGACAGAGGCCAGTGAGGGGGAATGGAAAGCATCTGGGGAACGAAAGCTGAGCTCAGCGCAGTCACACATGTAAGTGCTGTTTTAGCTTCTGATTCAGGGGACTCACGTTTCAGTTTTGTAGGAGAAGCAGCGCTCCAGTGGGATCTTCAATACTCTTCCGTTCAATCCCACGAACAGGGACCTGTCACTGTGAAGGATCTGCAGGCTTCGAATCGGTTCCCGTTGGCCAGGTGGAAGCAGCTGCAGTTCTTCCAAGTAGCAGCCACGCAGGCTCTTGTTCTCCGACGAGAGGGTTTTCAGAATAGTGCCATGTTCTAAGTTGAAAAAGAAAATGACATGAAGTGCAAGTTAAACATAAGAAATAGGAGCCGGAGTAGGCCGATGGGCCCTTCGAGCCTGCTCCGTCAATCAATAAGATCATGGCTGATCTTCTACCTCATCTCCACCTTCCCGCCCGATCCCCATATCCCTTGATTCCCTTAGAGTCCAAAAATCTATCTCAGCCTTGAAAATACTCAACGATTCAGCATCCACAGCCCGCCGGGATAGAGAATTCCAAAGATTCACCAACCCTCTGAGTGAAGAAACTCCTCCTCATCTCAGTCCTAAATGGCCGACCCCTTATCCTGAAACTGACCCCTAGTTCTAGACACCCCAGCCAGGGGAAACAGCCTCTCAGCATCTACCCTGTCAATCCCTTTCAGAGTTTAAAGGGGTCAGCCACATTACTGAAGTCAGCGATTCAATTTATCAAAATCAGAAATTGAATAAAAACCTATATTCAGGACATTAATGCAACGGGATGATGAACATACAAGTGAAAAAATATTAAAGGTAAATTATATATTTGAGCCTCAATGTACCACATGATGTTGGGAGAGCAACAACAACAACAACTTGTATTTATATAGCGCCGTTAATGTAATAAAACGTCCCAAGGCGCTGCACAGGAGTATTTGAAGACAAAAATTTTTGACACCGATCCACATCAGAATAAATTCGGGCAGGTGACCAAAAGCTTGGTCTAAGAGGTAGATTTTAAGGAGCGTCTTAAAGAGGAAAGAGAGGTAGCGAGGCGGAGAGGTTTAGGCAGGAAATTCCAGAGCTTAGGGCCTAGGCAACAGAAGGCACGGCCACCAATGGTTGGGCGATTATAATCAGGGATGCTCAAGAGGCCAGAATTAGAGGAGTGCAGATATCTCGGGGGGTGGGTGGGGCTGAAGGAGATTACAGAGATAGGGTGGGGTGAGGCCATGGAGGGATTTGAAAACAAGGTTGAGAATTTTGAAATTTGGGGCGCTGCTTAACCGGGAGCCAATGTAGGTCAGAGCGCACAGGGGTGATGGGCGAACGGGACTTGGTGCAAGCACAGATTCACCAGAATGATACTGGGGCTTAGAGGGTTAAATTATGAGGCCAGGTTGCATAAACTTGGCTTGTATTCCCTTGAGTTGATAAGATTGAGCGGAGATCTGATCGAGGTGTTTCAAATGTTACAAGAGTCGATCGGGTAGGTATGGAGAAACTATTTCCCTGGTGGGGGAATCAAGAACAAGGGGACATGATCTTGAAATTAGATCGTGGACGTTCAGGAGCGAAATCAGGAAACGTTTTTACACACAAAGGGTATTAGAAATCTGGAATTCTCTCCCCTGAAGGCTGTGGTTGCTGGAGGTCAATTGGAGCTTTCAAGACTGAGATTGTTTTTAGGTTAGGGTATCAATGGATAGGGTATCAAAGCCAGGAAAATGGAGTTGAGTGGCAGATCAGCCATGATCTGATTAACTGGCGGAACAGGCCCAAGGCATGGCTACAAGAACAGGGCAAATCCAGGGTACTCTGACGGAGAGGGTTTGGCGGGTTCGCCTCCTGTCCCGTCAAGTCCTCTCCATCATATCCAGTCAGGTGGTGAATGGACGTAGCTGCAATAACACGCAAGTAGCTTGACACCATCCACTCCTCCGACAGCTAGGGCACTGTATACTGTCCACAGGAGGCACTGCAGCAACTCATGACGCTTACTTGGATAGTGCCTCCCAGCCTCGTGACCTCTAGCACCGAGAGGGACCAGAGAAGCATTTTTATTTTAATTCATTCACAGGATGTGGGCGTCGCTGGCAAGGCCAGCATTTATTGCCCATCCCTAGTTGCCCTTGAGAAGGTGGTGGTGAGCCGCCTTCTTGAACCGCTGCAGTCCGTGTGGTGAAGGTGCTCCCACAGTGCTGTTAGGGAGGGAGTTCCAGGATTTTGACTCAGTGACGATGAAGGATCGGCGATATATTTCCAAGTCAGGATGGTGTGTGACTTGGAGGAGATCTTGGAGGTGGTGGTGTTCCCATGCGCCTGCTGCCCTTGTCCTTCTAGGTGGAAGAGGTCGCGGGTTTGAGAGGTGCTGTCGAAGAAGCCTTGGCGAGTTGCTGCAGTGCATCTTGTAGAGGGTACACACTGCAGCCTACGGTGCGCCGGTGGTGGAGGGAGTGAATGTTTAAGCAATGCTGTAGGATCACCCTCACTTCCAAGTTCTCCTCCAAGTCGCACATAATCCTGATGTGCGTGACATATAATCGCTGTTCCTTCATCATCGCTGGGTCACTGTCCTGGGATTCCCTGCCTTAAAATCATTGTGAGAGCATTATCAGCACATGGACTGAAGAAAGCAGCCCACCACCAGCACCTTCTCAAGGGAAACCAGGGAAGGGGCAATAAATCTTCGCCTTGCCAGCGTCGCCACAACATCCTGAAAACAATTCCTTTCTAAAAAACGTGCGATGCCACCACAGTCAAATAGCTTGCCAACATTCACTGCACAGGCTCGTACGATTACCTGAGCAGCCAGCACCTGCTGGAAGTGCACTCCAGCGTGACTCACTGCCTGCAGCAGATGAAGGGGGGAAGATAAAGAAAATGAGCACGTTTTGCCGTCGCGACTTACCCGTGCCGATATACATCACGTGGTAGAGCGTGTCCCTGCCTTGCACGATGTCCACCACAAGCTTCGAGAACCGCATGTTGTCGTGGGTCACCAGGGGGTCGACGGAGACCGGCTGCACCACGTCGTTCATGAGGAAGAAGCGCTGGGCGTCCTGGAGGCTGCGTTCCGTCAGGTTCTCGTTGGGTCCGTGGTCTCCGAGTGAGCCGCACTGCAGCGCGGGTAAACACAAGCACGGTAAGGATTCCTTCAGCCCTGGGATTGCGTCCTCACTACCCGCCACTTCCACCCAAATACGCCCTGGATCGCTCAAAAGGTCAAGTCTCCTACATTAAATACTCGAAGGAGAAAAAATTGCAGAGATATGGGGCAAGAACGGGGGCAGTGCGGGACTAACTGGATTGCTCTGCGAAAGAGCCGGCGTAGACTCGATGGGCCGAATGGCCTCCCTCTGTGCGGTACTGTTCTATGATTCTATCAGTACAGATTCCGCGCTTATCTCTGGATTTAACTGAAACAAACTGCTTCCAAAGTCTCTGGTTTACCTTCAAAGGAAAGTAAGCTGTAGCATATAGAGTATTGAGTAAAACTTTAACTCGGAGTGGGAATCGGGGGGTGGGGGCGTGGGCCGGGGGTGGGGGGGGCGGTGCGAGTGCCAAGCCTCCCCTGACCTCGGCAGCGACCGGAACGCCCAGGCTCCACCTACACAGTGGGCCTCTGGAACAAGCTGCCAGCTCGTGCGGTGGGCTCCGGTCCAAGCGGGAGCTGGCTGGAGGAGGGGAGAGCACCTCGTACAAAAGGTCAGCAGCGCATAATATCATCAGGGCCAGACTGATCTTCTGGACTAGTTTCGATCGCATAAGGGGTGGGAGAGAAATATTGCCGGATTTTTTTCTCCCCGCCACCCCCACCCACCAAATTGGCCTGGGTTTCTTTTAATCTGGTTTTCAGCCCCTCCCAGGAGATCAAATAGCTTTCGGGTGGGGTGGAGAGTGTATATCGGGCCCTGGTGAGACCACGCCTGGAGTACTGTGTACAGTTTTGGTCTCCTTACCTAAGGAAGGATATACTTGCCATAGAGGGAGTACAACAAAGGTTCACCAGACTGGTTCCTGGGATGGGGGGATTGTCCTATGAGGAGAGGTTGAGTAGACTAGGCCCGTATTCTCTAGAGTTTAGAAGAATGAGAGGTGATCTCATTGAAACATACAAAATTCTTACAGGGCTTGACAGGGTAGGTGCAGGGAGGATGTTTCCCCTGGCCGGGGAGTCTAGAACCAGGGGTCACAGTCTCAGAATAAGGGGTCGGCCATTTAGGACTGAGATGAGGAGAAATTTCTTCACTCAGAGGGCAGTGAATCTTTGTAATTCTCTACCCCAGAGGGCTGTGGATGCTCAGTCGTTGAGTATATTCAAGACAGAGATCGATAGATTTTTGAATATTAAGGAAATCAAGGGATATGGGGATAGTGCAGGAAAGTGGAGATAAGGTAGAAGATCAGCCATGATCTTATTGAATGGTGGAGCAGGCTCGAAGGGCCGAATGGCCGACTCCTGCTCCTATTTCTTATGTTCTTATATATTGTGATGCACAAGGTATCACAATTGTATGGGGCAGGCTGGATGGACCAGAGGGTCTTTTCCTGTCTGCCATTGTTCGTATGTCGCCGGTTAGCTGCCGACCTGAAGCAGGCCAGTAGGTGGGAGTGGAATTTTGGGTGGCAGGAGGTTACCTGCTGGCACTGAAGGAACGCTCTTCAGGAACAAGGTAAGTCGTGGGGAGGGGGTTTCGGGACGGTCTTGTGATCAGGATGCGGGTGGGGGAAGCCCCGGGCAGAGGAGGCCTAAACTCCCCTGGTGGGGACCCTCCTGCTCCTGCTGCCCACCCCCCACCGTCAAGGAAAGTAAATATAACTTGCTGTCCGGGCCTCACTGGCCTCGGATCCTCTTCCCGACGTCTTCAACCGGCGGGAAAAGGCCCACAACAGCTTCCCCGCTTCTGCCACCGGTTAAAACCGCTGCCGGGGCCCGATCCGGTCATCGACCCCCGGTCTGCATATTTAAAGAAGGACCCCTGCTGGCTCGGGCAAATCCTTCTTGCCGCCCGCTTAGAAGGGCGGGCTAAAATTCATGACAACGGGGTCGGAAGGGGGTTGTCTCCGGGTAAGTTTCCCGGCCGATTTGAACTGCCGGCCCACCCAGTTTCCGCCGGGTGGGCAGGGTTAAGATCGCCCTGTTAGAGAAGGTCACGCTCGACAGTCTGCAAAGAAGGCAGTTGAGGGGATGATCTCACCAAGGTGTATAAAATATTAGCTGGTGTAGATAAGGCAAACAAAGAGTATTACATGGAGTTTACAGCACAGAAACAGGCCATTCGGCCCAACTGGTCTGTGCCGGTGTTTGTGCTCCACACCAGCCTCCTCCCACCCCTTCTTCATCTCACCCCATCAACAAATCCTTCTATTCTTTAGACGAGTACATGAGAGAAAAGGGAATAGAAAGATATGCTGAACGGCTGAGATGAGATAGTTGGAATGGGAGGTGAATTAATAGGAGATAAATGTTTGGAATAATCTGCCAGGAGTCAAAAAAGAACTCGGGGGCCATACAAAGAGCGGCTGGACCCTATAATGGGAGAGTCGGGTCGCTGGGAGGGCTGAGCTGCTTTTTCCACGTACCTGAAAGTTGGGAATGGGGTTTGAGGCAGGCAGCCATGCTGATCGAGGGTTCTCCTGGTAGCGGAAGGGTCCGTTGAAGGTCTGAGTGATGGCGCTGAGATTGTAGGCACAGACCGCAGAGGCTGCGATGCTATTCCTGTTGGAAAGAACAGAGAGGTGAATATCGAGTGTGTGCATCAACACAGCACCTACACCACCCTATTGTTTATTCCACTTTTTTCTCCGTTTCCCTTTCATGATCTACCCCCCGCACCACACCTCCCCATTTGAGAGGGCAGCCATTTCACTCGCTCCCAGGCTACTGCCAAGGTCACCTTTGCTAGCCTTGAAGAGGTGCGTTATACAGGCCTGGGTTGACTCCCAGATAGAATCATAGAATCTTACAGCACAGAAGGAGGCCATTCGGCCCATCGTGTCTGTGCCGGCTCTTTGAAAGAGCTATCCGATTAGTCCCACTCCTCTGCCCTTTCCCCCATAGCCCCGCAAATTTTTCCCCTTCAACTATTCATCCAATTCGAATAGAGCTGCCAAGTCTGGTTGGGCGCATTTCTGGAGGATTCATCACATGGCCTTCCACCCCCCACATTCCCGCCATTGGTCGCCCGATACATCCGTCCTCACAGGGCACTGCCTCCCTGCACCAATTGGAAAGTGAACAGACTCCTCATTACGCGATGGGGTTCATAGATTCACAGAAACTTACAGCACAGAAGGAGGCCATTCGGCCTGTCGGGCCTGTGCTGGCTCTTTGAAAGAGCAGTCATGCTCAGTCCCACATCCCCGCTTTTTGTCCATAACCCTGTAAGTTGCTCATCCTCGAGAACCCGTCCAACTCCCTTTCAATATTATTTATGGAATCAGCTTCCACCACCTTTTCGGGTCGAGCGTTCCAGATCCCCACAACTCTCTGAGTGAAAAGCATTTCTTCTCATCTCTCCTCTAGATCTTTTGAATCTATGACCTCTGGTTATTGACCCACTCGCCAGGGGGAATATCAAAACCTTCATCATCTTGAAAACCCGTATTAGGTTACCTCTTAACCTTTGCTGCCCCAAGGAGAAGAGGCCTAACGTTTCCAACCTCTCCTCATAACTGAAGTTCCTTCATCCCTGGTAACATCCTGGTGAACCTCCTCTTGTACCCTGTCTAAGGCCTTTACATCTTTCCTGGTGTGCGGTGCCCAGAATTGTCCACAATACCCCAGCTGAGGCCTAACCAGTGATTCTTGACTGTCAAACAGCCCTTTTTTTACCTGACAATATTTTTGTAACCAATGAACAAAAACGTTCAAAGAAAATGAAAACAAATTTTTTTTTTTTAATGCCCCGTTGATGTTTCTCCCGGATAGTGTCCTGGAGATTAGTCTTTCATTCCTGGAGACTCCAGGGCAATCCCGGAGGGTTGGCAAGTGGCTACCCTACTCCCTAACCCTTCCCTCCCTCTTGGGAAGCACATGGCCTCCCCTCTGTGCCACCCTACATCTGAGTTCAGGAATTCACTGGGTCGGTCACAGCCAGGCACAGCCCTGCGACCAAAGACATTGCGTCCACCACATATCTCGCCCCGGTGGACATTTATTTTTATTTTTAAAGCTACCCACTATTTGTTTATCTCTGAACTGTACTGCAACGCGCTGTGGTGCAGCCAATCAAGAAGCTATGGAGCAGACGCGGCTGCTGCCAACGAACCGGAAGCGGTCTGCTGCGCATGCGCGCTGCCGGCTCGTCACGGGAGCGGGTTCGTTAAAAAAACATTTAAAAAGCCGGAGAGGGAGCGAGCTCGTTAGCGTGATCGTTTTTAAAAAAAATCAGAAACGTCGTGCTTCCGGTTGTTGGAGTGCGCAGTACGCTTCTGCGCGGCTTCCGGTTCGTTGGCAGCAGTCACTCCGTTAAAATAGTCGCTTGCAGCTTCTCCAGTGGCCTAATGACTATAATCTTTGGAATTCTCTACCCCAGAGGGATGTGGATGCTCAGCTGTTGCGTATAGAGGAAAACCACCACCTCCAAGTTCCCCTCCAAGTCACACACCATCCTGACTTGGAAATATATCGGCCGATCCTTCATCGTGGCTGGGTCAAAATCCTGGAACTCCCTCCCTAACAGCACTGTGGGAGCACCTTCACCACACGGACTGCAGCGGTTCAAGAAGACGGCTCACCACCACCTTCTCAAGGGCAACTACGGATGGGCAATAAATGCTGGCCTTGCCAGTGACGCCCACATCCCGTGAATGAATAAAAAAAACTATACTGAAGACTGAGATGGATAGATTTTTGGACACTAAGGGAATCAAGGGATGTGGGGGTAGTGCAGGAAACTAGGAAAGTTGATGTAGAAGATCAGCCATGATCTAATTGAATGGCTCGAGGGGCCATCTGGCCCGTTCCTGCCCCTATTTCTTATCTTCTTAAGGCAGTTTCCCAGTGTAGCAGTAGGCCCTACAGACCAGTATTTCCCAGGTTCAGTTCCCGATTACGCTCAGTTGAGGCAGCATTTTGTGGGGGGTGGGGGCTACAATTAGCCTTGGTGCTCTTCAGCTGTGATGCACCCCTTGGTTGGATTTCCTCATGGGATCAGCAGGACGAAACGGCCACATCCGGATTTCCCCAGTCCAAACCTTTCCCCCAATCCCCTTACGAGGCCAATGACATGGCCCCAGAGGAAGGGACTCGCTGGGCCGGAAGTTCCCACTAACCACAGGCTGTGTCGGCCTATTCCTGGAGTGAGGAATGCCGAGATAGGTGCCTCCAGACGGGTGCAAGCGGGGCTGTACCTGGTAGAGTGAGGAAGGGGGGGGCTCCCAGGTCAAGGGAGCGTGCGATGGGAATCGTGGAGGAGGGAGCAGTGAGGCCTGGGGAACCGCCTCCTCCCTAATGGTGGGCGGACACTAGATTTACCCGCTGCCTAGGGACCAGAGATGGACCCTTGGTGGTATGGGTAACAATAACAACAACAACTTGCATTTATATAGCGCCTTTAACGTAGTAAAACGTCCCAAGGCGCTTCACAGGAGCGTTATCATAGAATCATAGAAAGTTACAGTACGGAAGGAGGCCATTTCGGCTCATCGTGTCCGCGCCGGCCAACAAAGAGCTATCCAGCCTAATCCCACTTCCCAGCTCTTGGTCCGTAGCCCTGCAGGTTACAGCATCCCAAGTGCACATCCAAGTACTTTTTAAATGTGGTTAGGGTTCCTGCCTCTACCACCCTTTCAGGCAGTGAGTTCCAGACCCCCACAACCCTCTGGGTGAAGAAATTTCCCCTCAAATCCCCTCTAAACTTCCACCAATTACTTTAAATCTGTGCCCCCTGGTTTTTGACCCCTCTGCTAAGGGAAATAGGTCCTTTCTATCCACTTTATCTATGCCCCTCATAATTTTATACACCTCAATAAGGTCTCCCCTCAGCCTCCTCTGTTCCAAGGAAAACAGACCTAGCCTATCCAGTCTTTCCTTATCAAACAAAATTTGACACCGAGCCACATAAGGAGATATTAGGGCAGGTGACCAAAAGTTTGGTCAAAGAGGTAGGTCTTAAGGAGCATCTTAAAGAAGGAAAGAGGTAGAGAGCAATGCTCCCTCTAATTTATTTTTGTACTGAGCGGGCCACGAACTCCTTTGAGCGCGACCTTTTCGTCTGTGGGCAACTTTTACAACAACAACAGCAGCAACAGCCACCACTTAAAAGCATATACACAGTAATGCCATACTGCCACCCCACCGTCTCAAATCATGAGACAATCAGACAAGGTTCGATACAAGTTTAACAGAACTTCTCTGCTTTTGAATTCTATTCCTCTGGAAATGAGCCCCAGCGCTTTAATTGCCCTTTTATGGCTTTTTTAACCTGCGTTGCTACTTTGAATGATTTGTGAATCTATACCCCTGGATCCCTTTGCATGTCTACCCCATTTAGACTCAGATTTTCCAAGGAGTAGGTCGCCTCCTTATTCCTCCTACCAAAAATGCACCACCTCACACTTGTCGATTATTGAAATTCATTTGTCATTCATTCTGCAAGTTTGTTTACGGTAGAATTAATTAAAAACTTTTAGTTCGTCACGTACAAACTCTAGTTAAAAAAATTAATTACTTGACAGAAATGAGTGGGGTATAAAAGAACTGCATAATAATGCATTAACACTTCAGAAACGTCGCTCAGTTACACGGTTATGCATCGACAAACAATCCAAAAGCCCAAGGTGAGCTGAAAGAGGCCCATCTATTCATGCAATTGTATTAATGTTAAAGTTTTCAACGTATTAGCCCATCCCTCATGTCGTTATAGCAACGGCTGCACAAGCAGCAGGAGCAGCAGCTTTCCTATGGCGCTGACGAGCTGTACGTCCACATAAGTAATTAGAATATTAATCACAATGCAACCAGACAACCAACAAATGTAAAGTGCTGCAGTTCTTTAGTTCGCAGTATTAAAAAGAACTGAACAAAAATGGGTATCCGTATTTTCAACTTCAATCACTTCCATGAATAAAAGTTGTCTTCTTGAACCAGCACATCCCCCATGTAATATGTCAGAAATGCAGCACTTATTCACAAGTGCACAATTTGCGTCAACAAATTAAAAACAAAAAGAAAAGCTATGATTTAACCGAAATAAACATTCCTCTTTCTTCCTGGTTTATTGGATATGAAGTGAATAGTGACAGTGGTTCATGACATTCTCCCCCCGAGTTCCTGACCTCCTCTCCCCCCTCCGATCCTCTCTCTCTCCCCCCTCCGATCCTCTCTCTCTCTCCCCCCTCCGATCCTCTCTCTCTCTCCCCCTCCTTCCTCTCTCTCTCTCCCCCCTCCGATCCTCTCTCTTTCCCCGCTCCGATCCTCTCTCTCTCTCCCCGCTCCAATCCTCTCTCTCTCTCCCAGCTCCGATCCTCTCTCTCCCCTCTCCGATCCTCTCTCTCTCTCCCCGCTCCGATCCACTCTCTCTCCCCGCTCCGATCCTCTCTCTCTCTCCGCTCCGATCCTCTCTCTCTCTCCCCGCTCCGATCCTCTCTCTCTCCCCGCTCCAATCCTCTCTCTCTCCCCTCTCCGATGCTCTCACTCTCCCCGCTCCGATCCTCTCTCTCTCCCTGCTCCGATCCTCTCTCTCTCCCCGCTCCGATCCTCTCTCTCTCTCCCCGCTCCGATCCTCTCTCTCTCCCCGCTCCGATCCTCTCTCTCTCCCCGCTCCGATCCTCTCTCTCTCCCCGCTCCGATCCTCTCTCTCTCCCCGCTCCGATCCTCTCTCTCTCCCCCGCTCCGATCCTCTCTCTCCCCGCTCCGATCCTCTCTCTCTCCCCCGCTCCGATCCTCTCTCTCTCCCCCTCTGATCCTCTCTCTCTCCCCCCTCCGATCCTCTCTCTCTCCCCGCTCCGATCCTCTCTCCCCGCTCCGATCCTCTCTCTCTTCCCCCTCTGATCCTCTCTCTCTCCCCCCCCTCCGATCCACTCTCTCTCCCCCTCCGATCCTCCCTCTCTCCCCCCTCCGATCCTCTCTCTCTCTCCCTGCTCCGATCCTCTCTCTCTCCCCCCTCTGATGCTCTCTCTCTCCCCCCTCTGATCCTCTCTCTCTCCCCCCTCCGATTCACTCTCACTTCCGCTCCGTGTCCCTTTCCTCTCTCCCCGCTCCGATCTCCTGTCTCTCTCTCTCCCCTCTGATCCTCTCTCTTTCTCTCCCCAGTCTCTCTCTCCCTCCCCCAGTCTCTCTCTCCCTCCCCCAGTCTCTCTCTCCCTCCCCCAGTCTCTCTCTCTCCCCCTCCATCTCTCTCTTTCCCCCTCCCCCAGTCTCTCTCTCTCCCTCCCCCAGTCTCTCTCTCTCCCTCCCCAATCTCTCTCCCTCTCTCTGCCCCGTCTCTCTCTCTCTCTGCCCCAGTGTGTCTCTCTCCCCGTCTCTCTCTCCCCAGTCTCTCTCTCCCTCCCACAATCTCTCCCTCCCCAGTCTCTCTCTCTCCCTCCCCCAAACTCTCTCCCTCCCCCAGTCTCTCTCCCTCCCCCAGTCTTTCTCTCTCTCTCTCTCTCACCCCCAGTCTCTCTCTCCCCCAGACTCTCCCTCTCTCTCTCCCCCAGTCTCTCTCTCTCCCCAGACACTCTCTCTCCTTCTTTCGCTCTCCCCATCTCTCCCACTCTCTCTCTACCCCACTCTCTCTCTCTCTGCCCCAGTCTCTCCCTCCACCAGTCTCTCTCTCTCTCCCTATCTCTCTCCCTCCCCCAGTCTCTCTCTCTCCCCCAGTCACTCTCTCTCTCCCCCAATCTTCTTCCTCTCCCAGTCTCTCTCTCTCTCTCCCCATCTCTCTCTCCCCCAGTCTTCTCCCTCTCCCAGTCTCTCTCTCTCTCCCCGTCTCTCTCTCCCCAGTCTCTCTCTCTCTCTCTCCCTCCCCAGTCTCTCTCTCTCTCCCTCCCCCAGTCTCTCTCTCTCCCTCCCCCAGTCTCTCTCCAACCCTCCTCCAGTCTCTCTCACCCTCCCCAGTCTCTCTCTCTCCCTCCCCCAGTCTCTCTCCAACCCTCCCCAGTCTCTCTCTCCCTCCCCAGTCTCTCTCTCCCTCCCCAGTCTCTCTCTCTCCCTCCCCAGTCTCTCTCTCACCCTCCCCAGTCTCTCTCTCTCCCCCGGTCTCTCTCTCTCCCTCCCCCAGTCTCTCTCTCTCCCTCCCCAGTCTCTCTCTCTCCCTCCCCAGTCTCTCTCTCTCCCTCCCCAGTCTCTCTCTCTCCCTCCCCAGTCTCTCTCTCACCCTCCCCAGTCTCTCTCTCTCCCCCGGTCTCTCTCTCTCCCTCCCCCAGTCTCTCTCTCTCCCTCCCCAGTCTCTCTCTCTCCCTCCCCAGTCTCCCTCTCTCCCTCCCCCAGTCTCTCTCTCTCCCTCCCCCAGTCTCACGCCCTCCCTCCCCGTCTCTCTCTCTCCCCCGGCTCTCTCTCCCTTCCCAGTCTCTCTCTCAACCCCCGGTCTCTCTCTCTCTCTCTCTCTCTCTCCCCCCGGTCTCTCTCTCTCCCCCCCGGTCTCTCTCTCTCTCTCTCTCCCCCCGGTCTCTCTCTCTCTCTCTCTCTCCCCCGGTCTCTCTCTCTCTCTCTCTCTCTCTCCCCCCGGTCTCTCTCGCTCTCCCCCGGTCTCTCTCTCTCTCTCCCCCCCCCAGTCTCTCTCTCTCTCTCTCTCTCCCCCCGGTCTCTCTCTCTCTCCCCCGGTCTCTCTCTCTCCCCCCCAGTCTCTCTCTCCCTCTCTCTCTCCCCCGGTCTCTCTCTCTCTCTCTCTCTCTCTCCCCCGGTCTCTCTCTCTCTCTCTCTCTCCCCCGGTCTCTCTCTCTCTCTCTCTCTCCCCCGGTCTCTCTCTCTCTCTCTCTCCCCCGGTCTCTCTCTCTCTCTCTCTCTCTCTCTCGCTCCCCTGGTCTCTCTCTCTCTCTCGCTCCCCTGGTCTCTCTCTCTCTCTCGCTCCCCTGGTCTCTCTCTCTCTCTCCCCCGGTCTCTCTCTCTCTCTCTCTCCCCCCCCCCCCCCCGGTCTCTCTCTCTCTCCCTCTCCCCCCCGGTCTCTCTCTCTCTCTCTCCCCCGGTCTCTCTCTCTCTCTCTCTCTCCCCCCCCCGGTCTCTCTCTCTCTCTCTCTCTCCCCCCCCCCCCCCCCGGTCTCTCTCTCACTCTCTCCCCCCCCCCCCCCCCCGGTCTCTCTCTCTCTCTCTCTCCCCCGGTCTCTCTCTCTCTCTCTCTCTCTCTCTCTCTCTCCCCCTCTCTCTCTCTCTCCCCCGGGGTCTCTCTCTCTCTCTCTCTCTCCCCCCCCGGTCTCTCTCTCTCTCTCTCCCCCCCGGTCTCTCTCTCTCTCTCTCTCTCTCCCCCGGTCTCTCTCTCTCTCTCTCTCTCCCCCGGTCTCTCTCTCTCTCTCCCCCGGTCTCTCTCTCTCTCTCCCCCGGTCTCTCTCTCTCTCCCCCCGGTCTCTCTCTCTCACTCCCCCAGTCTCTCTCCAACCCTCCCCAGTCTCTCTCTCCCTCCCCAGTCTCTCTCACCCTCCCCAGTCTCTCTCTCTCCCTCCCCAGTCTCTCTCTCACCCTCCCCAGTCTCTCTCTCTCCCCCGGTCTCTCTCTCTCCCTCCCCAGTCTCTCTCTCTCCCTCCCCAGTCTCTCTCTCTCCCTCCCCAGTCTCTCTCTCTCCCTCCCCAGTCTCTCTCTCTCTCCCTCCCCAGTCTCTCTCTCTCTCCCTCCCCGTCTCTCTCTCACCCTCCCCAGTCTCTCTCTCTCCCCCGGTCTCTCTCTCTCCCTCCCCCAGTCTCTCTTTCTCCCTCCCCAGTCTCTCTCTCTCCCTCCCCAGTCTCTCTCTCTCCCTCCCCCAGTCTCTCTCTCTCCCTCCCCCAGTCTCACGCCCTCCCTCCCCGTCTCTCTCTCTCCCCCGGCTCTCTCTCCCTTCCCAGTCTCTCTCTCTCTCTCTCTCTCTCCCCCCGGTCTCTCTCTCTCTCTCTCTCTCTCCCCCCGGTCTCTCTCTCTCTCCCCCCCGGTCTCTCTCTCTCTCTCTCTCCCCCCCCCCCCCGGTCTCTCTCTCTCTCTCTCTCTCTCTCTCTCCCCCCCCGGTCTCTCTCACTCTCTCCCCCGGTCTCTCTCTCTCTCTCCCCCGGTCTCTCTCTCTCTCCCCCGGTCTCTCTCTCTCCCCCCCGGTCTCTCTCTCCCCCGGTCTCTCTCTCTCTCGCTCTCGCCCCCCCGGTCTCTCTCTCTCTCTCTCTCTCCCCCCCAGTCTCTCTCTCTCTCTCTCTCTCCCCCGGTCTCTCTCTCTCTCTCTCTCTCTTTCTCCCCCGGTCTCTCTCTCTCTTTCTCTTTCTCCCCCGGTCTCTCTCTCTCTCTCCCCCGGTCTCTCTCGCTCTCTCTCTCCCCCCCGGTCTCTCTCTCTCTCTCCCCCGGTCTCTCTCTCTCTCTCTCTCCCCCGGTCTCTCTCTCTCTCTCTCACACTCTCCCCCGGTCTCTCTCTCTCTCTCTCACACTCTCCCCCGGTCTCTCTCTCTCTCTCCCCCGGTCTCTCTCTCTCTCTCTCTCTCTCTCCCCCCCGGTCTCTCTCTCTCTCTCTCTCCTTCTCCCCCCCGGTCTCTCTCTCTCTCCCCCGGTCTCTCTCTCTCTCCCCCCCGGTCTCTCTCTCTCCCCCCCGATCTCTCTCACTCTCTCTCTCCCCCGGTCTCTCTCTCTCTCTCTCTCTCCCCCGGTCTCTCTCTCTCTCTCTCTCTCCCCCGGTCTCTCTCTCTCTCTCTCTCTCCCCCGGTCTCTCTCTCTCTCTCCCCCGGTCTCTCTCTCTCTCTCTCTCCACAGTCTCTCTCTCTCCCTCTCCCAGTCTCTCTCACCCTCCCCAGTCTCTCTCTCTCCCTCCCCCAGTCTCTCTCTCTCCCTCTCCCAGTCTCTCTCTCTCTCCCCCCGGTCTCTCTCTCTCTCACCCGGTCTCTCTCTCTCTCTCTCCCCCCCGGTCTCTCTCTCTCTCTCTCTCTCTCTCCCCCGGTCTCTCTCTCTCTCCCCCGGTCTCTCTCTCTCTCTCTCTCCCCCCCCGGTCTCTCTCTCTCTCTCTCTCTCTCTCTCTCTCTCCCCCGGTCTCTCTCTCTCTCTCTCTCTCCCCCGGTCTCTGTCTCTCTCTCTCTCTCCCCCGGTCTCTCTCTCTCTCTCCCCCGGTCTCTCTCTCCCTCCCCCAGTCTCTCTCTCTCTCTCCCTCCCCCGGTCTCTCTCTCCCTCCCCCAGTCTCTCTCTCTCTCCCTCCCCCAGTCTCTCTCTCTCTCTCCCCCCGTCTCTCTCTCTGCCCCCGGTCTCTCTCTCTCTCTTTCCCGGTCTCTCTCTCTCTCTCCCCCCCTCCCCAGTCTCTCTCTCTCTCTCCCCCGTCTCTCTCTCTCCCCCCCCAGTCTGTCTCTCTCTCCCCCCAGTCCCTCTCTCTCTCCCCCCAGTCTGTCTCTCTCTCCCCCCAGTCTGTCTCTCTCTCCCCCAGTCTGTCTCTCTCTCCCCCAGTCTATCTCTCTCTCCCCCAGTCTCTCTCTCTCTCTCTCCCCCAGTCTCTCTCTCTCTCTCTCCCCCAGTCTCTCTCTCTCTCTCTCCCCCAGTCTCTCTCTCTCTCTCTCTCCCAGTCTCTCTTTCTCTCTCCCAGTCTCTCTCTCTCTCTCTCCCCCAGTCTCTCTCTCCCCCAGTCGCTCTCTCACTCCCCCCAGTCTCTCTCTCCCCCCAGTCTCTCTCTCTCCCCAGTCTCTCTCTCTCCCCCAGTCTCTCTCTCTCTCCCCCAGTCGCTCTCTCACTCCCCCCAGTCTCTCTCTCTCCCCAGTCTCTCTCTCTCCCCCAGTTTCTCTCTCTCTCCCCCAGTCTCTCTCTCTCTCTCCCCCAGTCTCTCTCTCTCTCCCCAGTCTCTCTCTCTCTCCCCCAGTCTCTCTGTCTCTTCCCCAGTCTCTCTGTCTCTCCCCAGTCTATCTCTCTCTCCCCCAGTCTATCTCTCTCTCCCCCAGTCTCTCGCTCTCTCTTTCTCTCCCCCAGTCTCTCTCTCTCTCCAACAGGGGGTCTTCTAATCGGTCGTACGGGCTCCAGTTCTTCAGGCTCGCAGGAATCGGCGCCCGCGCGCTGAAGCCCGCTCCTGCGGGACTGCGCAGCCCGCAGTGTGGGGTGCGCAGCACTCTTGTGATAGCTGCTCGGCCACGCATCTGTGCAGCTTAGGGGGAATGGTGGCAGAGAGGTAGAGAGGTTTAGGCAGGGAATTCCAGAGCTTAGGACCTAGGCAGCTGAAGGCATGGCCGCCAATGGTGGAGTGATTAAAATCGGGGATGCTCAGGAGGCCAGAACTGGAGGAACGCAGATATCTCGGAGGATTGTGGGGTCTGGAGAAGGTTACAAAGATAGGGTGGGGCGAGGCCATGGAGGGATTTGAAAACAAGGATGAGAATTTTAAAATCAACAGCCAATGTAGGTCAGCGAGCACAGGGGTGATGGGTGAACGGGACTTGGTGCGAGTTAGGACACGGGCAGCCCCATGCGAGTTAGGTGGCGTCCTCCAATGATGCCAACTGTGCCAGGGTCAGTGCCGGAGGACACCAGTAGGTGCAATACCAGTGTAACTGGCTGGACGTAGCCTGCAGATTTTAATACTCATACGTGGACCAAGAATGAACGCAAAGATACACTGGATTTTACAATGATTGTCCTTTTGCCCGTCTTTCGGACGAGACATTAAACCGAGGCCCCCGTCTGCCCTCTCAGGTGGACATAAATGATCCCATGGCACTATTTCGAAGAAGAGCAGGGGGAGTTATCCTCGGTGTCCCGGCCAATCTTTATGCCTCAACCAACACAAAACCCCCAGATTATCTGGTCATTCTCACGTTGCTGTTTGTGGGAGCTTGCTGTGCGCAAATTGGCTGCCGTGTTTGCAACATCACAACTACCCTTCAAAAGTACTTCATTGGCTGCGAACCGCTTTGTGGCATCCCGAGTTTGTGAAAAGCGCTAAATTATTCTTTCTTTTCCAATGGTAGCTCCAGCAACTGAGGACTAAAGTGTAGGGGGTGGGGTGCAGAAGATTAATAGTGACCTAATGTTTCAACTCCTAGTGCAGTGAGCCCAGCCACGGACGAATGTCCATTAAGGACGGGGCCAGGCTCGCTGTGATTCCACCCCTGCAGTCAAATAGCCTGTCGACACTCACGAGTTCGGACTTGTTCACGTGCGTTGGGTGCAGCCGTCATGGGTTTCCCCCCCCCACCCCTCCCCCGCCGTGTGGTTGAACACCAAGCCAATGCTTTATGTCCAGGAAGAATGGTGAAGTGCTGGATTCCAGCCATCGCCCTCACAACTGTCCCTCAACGTGAGGTAAATCGGCAAATCAAAAGGGGGAATAAAAAGTCAGAGGGGAGGAGAAAATAATAATCTAAGTGGAAATCGTTTTGGAAAAAATACCGGCAAATGATGGCTTGTGTGCAAGACAGGTGACGCAGAATAAATCCATAATCCAGTGCTTCAGGGGCTGAACAGAAGTGATGTGGCTCACTAACAAGGGGTAATGTAATACATACTATTAAAGTATTATCCTTTCAAGAGAAACCGCTTGGGTTGCATTCCCAGATGAATAAAGCTACCCTACGTCAATCTGTATTGGTAATCTCCATTAGCTCATGGGGGACACATGCAAGATCCCCACCCTTAAATCCCCTCCCGCGGCCCCCTCCATTCTATGTCATTGACAGTACATCCCCCCACCACATGCACCCTTTGCTCCTCTTGACACTAGATTACCAGAGTTAACTCTGCCGTTCACAGAGGTTTACAGCGCCGGAGGAGGTCATTCTTGCCAAGGCTGCTTTCTACCCACTTAGTCCCATTATCTTACTCCTTTCTTCTTCTCTTTCACTATTTCTCAAATATTTACCCACTTCCCTCTTGGACGTTATTATAGATTCTGCTCCCACTGCTGGTCGGGCATTCAACCCTCTGCGTAAATTTTAAAAAATGGGGTAATTTTGACCCCATTTTTACTGCCATAGTGTAAAACTCCTGAGAGCGAATCTCGCCCGATTTTGATTTCCACTGACTTCCATTCACCTTAATATCATGTCTCTAGAATTTTCGTTACAAGCTTTGAACAGAACCTCCCCCCAGGATATGAAATGGGTGGGGCAGAGTCCGCAATATGGCAGATTCTATAGGGGTCGTGAAGGCCGAAAAGGCCTCATTCATTCCGTGCTCTCTTGCATCCTCAACCTGTTGAATGCAAGCAGGCGGCATCGAAAGGTTTAATTTAAAGGGACATTATTGGTGAGTTAGCGAGTTTTTGGGTGCGATATTGGAGGAATATCTGTGTCCATGACACTACAGGCCAACAAGAGTCACCGCCTTCCAGAGAAAATGGACAAGAAAGAAAGGGGGAAAAATTCGGTCGCGCCCCCTTTGGGGCGCTAACTTCGCTGGGGCGCTACTTTTAGCAGCGAAGCTTTGACCACGCTTGATCAGCTCCGATGGACGGGTCACATCGTCCGCATGCCCGATACGAGACTCCCAAAACAAGCGCTTTACTCGGAGCTCCGACACGGCAAGAGAGCCCCAGGTGGGCAGAGGAAACACTTCAAGGACACCCTCAAAGCCTCCTTGAAAAAGTGCAACATCCCCACTGACACCTGGGAATCCCTGGCCCAAAACCGCACAAAGTGAAGGAGAAGCATCCGGGAAGGCGCTGAATTTCGCGGGAGGCGTTAGCGGCCCACTAACGGGAGGCGCAAAGCAACCCAATTTTTCCCCCAAAGACTTTTATCATCTAACCTCCCAATATGTTGGAAATGAGAAGCATTATAAGTAAAACATGGAGCAATATTTATTGATATGAAAGTCTGTGATTACTGATGCATATAATTAGATTTGAAGTTAAACCTGCATGCATAAAAAAGAAAGAGTTTGCATTTATGTAGTGGCTTTCACGACCTCAAGATGTTCCCAAGTGCTTTACAGCCAATGAAGTACTTTTGAAGTGTAGTCACCGTTGTAATATAGGAAACAAAGGAGCCAAATGTACGCACAGCAAGCTCCCACAAAAAGCTGTGAGATATATAACCAGATTATCTGTTTTTAGTGATGTTGGTTGAGGGATAAATATTGGCTAGGATAGCGAGAGAGAACTGCCCTGCTCTTCTTCGAAATAGTGGCCGTGGGATCTTTTACGCCCACCTGAGAGGCCAGACGAGGCCTCGGTTTAACGTCTCATCCCGAAAGACGGCACCTCCGATGGTGCAGCAGTAAAGAAGCAGAAGAAAAATAAATAGAGGCTGGGGATTTATTACTACACAATTTCACTCACAGGATGTGCTATTACCATTCTGGAGTTGCTGCCTTGCTCTGCAGCCCATAATAACCCAGGGGTCATGCAATGGGAGTTTATGGACTCCAGACGATGACAGCAAACAGGTCTAAACGGTGCTGTCTGGCGTGTATCAGCAGTAAATCCGGAGCAAACTCGAACTGACAGCTCCAATTAAATACAAGGCTCAAGTTACTGCTCGCCCATCTGTGCTAAATATTCCAAAGGAAAAAAAAATGCAATCAGCATTTGGAAGCGACAGCCTTGACACGGGGTTGAGCTGTGTATTCAGACCCTTCCACACAATACCCAAATGAATTCTTCCCTGCTTTAAAGATGGCTTCATTTGTTATCGAGTGACAAGTGTGCTGTTATTACAGCATCACTCTGGCCTGCTGCCAGCAGTTGCTTGCTTACATCTTAAATCTCCATGAGCCAGACAGAAAGGAACAAGCAGCAAAGAGTAAAGAAAAACTGAAGCCCACCTTGGTTCAGACAACTACGCCGTTGACTAGCGAGCGATTAGCGCCAAGCGTCAAGCTCTGGAATTAACACGCAAAGAGGCGGAGTTCCTTCCCCCGTTTGGCTCATTGGGCGAACGCAATACCCACTGCGACATTTAGCCCCCACACGGACCAGGAGCAACCAGCAACAACAACTTGCATTTATGTAGCGCCTTTTACGTAGTAAAATTATGACCGACCTTAAAATCAGAGTCACGCCATTCAGGAGAGAACACTTCTTCACGCAAAGGGTGGTAGGAGTGTGGAACTCTCTCCCGCAAAAAGCAATAGATGCCAGCTCAATTCATAATTTTAAATCTGAGAGCGATAGGTTTTTGCCAGCCAAGGGGCAAGGGTATTAAGGGATATGGAGCCAAGGCGGGTGGATGGAGTTAGGCTACAGATCAGCCATGATCTCACTGAACTGTGGAACAAGCTTGAGGGGCTGAATGGCCTACACCTGCTTCTATAAAATGTCCCAAGGTGCTTCACGGGAGTGTCATCAGGCAAAATTTTGACACCGAGCCACATAAGGAGATGTTAGGCCAGCTGACCAAAAGCTTGGTCAAAGAGGTAGGTTTTAAGGAGCTTCTTAAAGTATGAGAGAGAGGCGGAGAGGTTTAGGGAGGGAATTCCAGAGGTTTGGGCCGAGGCAGCTGAAGGCACGGCCGCCAATGGCGAGGGCGAAGGAAATCGGTGGACGCGCAAGAGGCCAGAATTGGAGGAACGCAGAGCTCTCGGAGGGTTGTGGGGCTGGAAGAGGTTGCAGAGATAGGGAGGGGGGCGAGGCCACGGAGGAATTTGAGCACGAGGATGAGAATTTTAAAATTGAGGTGTTGCCGGACAGGGAGCCAGTGTAGGTCAGCGCGCACAGTGGGTGATGGGTGAACGGGACACGGTGCGAGCCTTCTATTGGTGATAAGCATCAGCTCTCTGCTCTGCAAAGCAACTTAAAATTGAGGCATTGCTGGACCGGCGTGAAGCAGTGCCAAGTTAGCTGGTCTCAGTCAGGTTGGTGGTAGGTGGGGGGCATGGGGGGGGGGGGGGGCTACAATGGGCATCACCGCCCCTGAGCTAGGGAGGGTAACAATCACTCAAACTCGCACCCCCGCCGCCCCACAACTTGCCTATTTCCAATGACTCCCTGCTGTAAAGCATACAAATGTGTAGGTTATAGGATGAGGAAGGGATCAGGACTGGTGCCAATAAACTCCAGCTAAACTCCATGGTCAAAATCCACGGCTCCCATATGAAGAATAGCCATCTGGGTGCAGTTTCAGAGGGCAAAAGAACCAGAGGGGAGATGAGGAGAATGTCCTTTACGCAGCCAGTTATTATGATCCAGAATGCACTGTCTGAAAGGACGGTGGAAGCAGATCCAATAGGGAATTGGACATATACTTGAAAAGGAAAAATTTCGGGGAAAGGGCAGGAGAGTGGGATTACTTGGATAGCTCTTTCAAAGAGCTGGCATAGATACGATGGGCCGAATGGCATCCTTCTGTGTTGTATGATTCTATGATTCTGTTGCTGCCTGTGGAACCACAACCATCAAGAACATAAGAAACAGGAGCAGGAGTAGGCCATTTGGCCCTTCGAGCTTGCTCCACCATTCAATAAGATCATGGCTGATCTTCTACCTCAGGGGTTCCCAAACTGTGGTACGCGTACCCCTGGGGGTACTTGAGGCATCGCTGGAGGGGGACACAGGAGAAATTGTCTAATGGTGGATTTTATTTATTAAATATCTTATTTATTTATTTATCCCATTTTTATAATAGGCTACTCAGACGAAGCTTTGAAACTCTGTGGGAATTTGTTCTATAAAGTAAATTTACTTCAAGATGTACCAATGAGAGCACAAATACACAGAGACAATGACGTACAGAGCCCTAACCCTCGCCTCTGAGTCAGAAGGTCAAGGGTTCAAGTCCCACTCCAGAGACTTGAGCACAAAAATCTAGGCTGACGCTCCAGTGCAGTACTGAGGGAGTGCTACACTGTCAGAGGTGCCATCTGGTTATTATCACGTTGCTGTTTGTGGGAGCTTGTTGAGCGCAGATTGGCTGCCGCGTTTCCTACATTACAACAGTGACTACACTTCAAAAGTACTTCATTGGCTGTAAAGCGCTTTGGGACGTCCGGTGGTCGTGAAAGACGCTATATAAATGCAAGTCTTTTATTATGGGGGTTAAAATATTAAACCTGTCTGCTGGTAGGGGTTCACGGGCAGCTGGTAGATCTGGAAGGGGGTACGCAATAAGTAAATTTTGAGAACCTCTTTTCTACCTCAACTCCACTTTCCCACACTAGCCCCATATCCCTTGATTCCCGTAATATCCAAAAATCTATCGATCTCTGTCTTGAATATACTCATGATGCGGAGATGCCGGCGTTGGACTGGGGTGGACAAAAATGAGAAGTCGCACAACACCAGGTTATAGTCCGAAAGCTTGTAATTTTAAATAAATCTGTTGGACTATAACCTGGTGTTGTGCGACTTCTCATTTTTGAATATACTTAACGACAGCCTCCACAGCCCTCTGGGGCAGAGAATTCCAAAGATTCACCACTATCTGAGTGAAGAAATTTCTCCTCATCTCAGTCCTCAATGGCCGACCCCCTTATTCTGAGACTGTGACCCCTGGTTCTGGACTCCCCAGCCAGGGGAAACATCCTCCCTGCATCTACCCTGTTAAGCCCCTTAAGAATTTTATACGTTTCATTGAGATCACCTCTCATTCTTCTAAACTCTAGGGGGGAAAAATTCGGTTGCTTTACGCCTCCCGTTAGCGCCCTAAGAGGGGGCTAACGGGGCGCAAAGCAACTAGCGCCCGGGTGCGGCGCCGCCAACGCCTCCTGCGAAATTCAGCGGGAGGTTAGCAGCGACGGTAACCGTTAGCGCCCCGCGGCGCTGCGCCACCGGCGATGACGTCATCGCCGTGCGCAGTGCCCCAGCCGCAACCTTCGGTAGCGCCGCCTGACTTACCGCCGGACACTATGTCCAACGAGGTCAGGGGGGCCTACCTGCGGCCATTTTGCCAGCACTCCGATCCCTGGTGGCCCAGCTGGGCCCCAGGTCGCGCTGCGCAAGGCCCCTCCCCTTTAAGAAGGGGCTGCGGCACAATATTGACTCGCAGCACCCCAAGAGGGACACGGGGCGCTTCCAGTGGCGCCCTTCCTCCCTCTCGGGGCGCTACCTGGGAAAATCGGCCGCGGGGGCACGAGCGCCCCAAAGGGGGCGCGACTCAATTTTACCCCCAGGGAGTATAGGCCTAGTCTACTTAATCTCTCCTCATAGGACAATTCCCCTCATCCCAGGAACCTGTCTAGGAACTCGACAACTCAAGGAAAGGACGGGGAAGCAAAAAAAAACAGAAAAGAAAAACCAGGTGGAGTTGTTTAACTTGTCTGTGCAGAAAAAAAGTATTAAACTACATTCCATTTGCTTTTTAGCAGCAAAGATTGATCACAGGAAATTTGAAGTTTTTTTGTATACTTACCATGTTGACCTCCGCTCTTCACTTGCCCTTCACCTCCCACTTCCTGCCAATCTCAGAGTCAGGAACTGGGGGCGGGGGGGCAAAGGGCAAAGGTCAACTCTAAGTGTACTACACTTATGCTTTTTTTGGACATTTGTGACTAAAAAAGGCCAAATCTTCAAAAGTAATCGCAGGATTTTTCTAAATATAAAACATGGGTTGGCAGCTTTACCCCTGCCATAGACACAAACAACTTTGGACGATGGAGCACTGTAGCCCAAACAGGGGAGGCACTCCTCATTACCCATTCCCTCCCCTCCTATTATTTGGTTTATTAAGTGTCGGCTGTGGTTCAGTGGGGTAGCACTCTCGCCTCCGAGTCAGAAGGTCGTGGGTTCAAGCCTTGGGTCGTCCAGTGTGCGGGGGGGGGGGCGGGTTGGAGGATCTAGATGTGGACCTGCTCTTGGGCCTGGCTGAAACAGGGTGGCTGGAGTCCCTGAGGGGGTGGCCCTGGAGAGGGAGCATGTGGTGTCCACTGGTACGCTTGATGCCTTCTGCGACCGGTAGGCATCATTGAGAAGGTTCCCTTTGCTTTTGTTGGGGCTTTGTTGCTTATTTTGGCTTCTTTTAGTTTGATTGGACCATATGTTTCTTTCCTATATTAGTAGTGCACTAAAAGGGGCAACTTGTTGCAATGATTCTTGTTTGGTGACCTTGGGAAACCCAGTGTGTCACCCTTATTGGTCCATCATAAAAGGCCCACTCCAGAGACTAGAGCCCATAATCCAGGCTGACACTCCAGTGCAGTACTGAAGGAGTGCTGCACTGTCGGAGGTGCCGTCTTTCGGTTGAGACGTTAAACCGAGGCCCCCGTCTGCTCTCTCAGGTGGACGTAAAAGATCCCACGGCACTATTTCGAAGAAGAGTAGGGGAGTTATCCCTGGTGTCTCGGCTAATATTTATTCCTCAACCAACATCACTGAAACACATCTGGTCAATATCACATTGCTGTTTGTGGGAGCTTGCTGTGCGCAAATTGCTGGCCATGTTTCCCACATTGCAACAGTGACTACACTTCAAAAGTATTTCATTGGCTCTAAAGCGCTTTTAAGAGGCAACCCCTCCTGCCCTCGTCCAAAAGGTCAAAGGGCACCACACATGCCTGGTGGAATCATTACATAACAGATTAAAACATGCCACGGAGCCCATGGCGGACATACATTATCGCGTTTCTAGAATGGACCATTTTTCAAATAAATACCAGGTTTTTCCCCAATGGCGCTCTGTAGCTAACAGATGTACAAGAGCAACAAGTAACAGGCCAATCCTTAGGCTCTCCTTCTCTCAACAATCGTTCTGATCAGAACCAGAAACTTGTTGAGGTAATCATACCACTTTTTAATTTGTTCTTGGGACGCTGGCAAGCCCACAGCTATCGCCCATTCCTGGTTGCCCTGAAAGTGAGTGTGCATCTTCCTTCCCTTCAAGGCTTCACCACTGGGCGGACATGCCTTCAGCCGTCTAGGCCCCCATGTTTTGGAATTCCCTCTCTGCCTCTCCAGCAACCTCTCCTCCTTTAAGACATTCCTTAAGACTCACCTCTTCGACCAAGCTTTTGATCACCTCCTCTAATCTCTTCTTCTTTGGTATGGCGTCCATTTTTTGACTGCATGGCTGTGAAGCGTTTTTGGGATGATTTTTCTACGTTAAATGTGCTGTATAAATGCAAATTGCTGTTGACTGTTGGTACAACTGAATTTTTTTTTTTAATTCGTTCCTGGGATGTAGGCGTCCATCCCTAGTTGCCCTTGAGAAGGTGGTGTTGAGCCGCCACCTTGAACCGCTGCAGTCCGAGTGGTGAAGGTGCCCCCACAGTGCTGTTAGGGAGGGAGCTCCAGGAGTTTGACCCAGCGACGATGAAGGAATTCCAGAGCTTAGGGCCCAGGCAGCCGAAGGCACAGCTCCAATGGTGGTCAGCGAGCACAGGGGTGATGGGGGAACGGGACTTGGTGCAAGCCTTCTATTGGTGATCAGCGTCAGCTCTCTGCTCTGCAAAGCACCGTAGAATGCTTTACAACAGTAAAGCCACAAACCGCAGCAGTGCAGGAATCCCTTCATGCGTGTCAGCTCGCTTTCCATTGATGGCAGTCTCACTCCCGGGTCCGAGGGTTGTGAGGTTCGAGCGCTCTACCATGACTTTTAGCATATAATCTAAGGTGCAGTGTTGAAGGAGTGCTGCACTTTAGACGATGCAGTCCTGTGAGTGAGATGTTCGGCCAAGGTCCCAATCTGCCTGTGCTGGCGGGCGGTCAAGATCCCACATTTGACGAAGAGCAGGGTGCCCTGGCCAACATTCCTCCCTCAACCAAAAAACAGATTGAACGCTTTGCTCTTTCAACCAATCCCTTGTTGTATCCAAAATGGTTGTCCCATTTGCCATTGTGTACCAACAGTCATTGCACTTCAAAAGCAATTTCTGTTTTATATTAATTCTCGGGATGTGGGCGTCGCTGGCAAGGCCAGCATTTATTGCCCATCCCTAATTGCCCTCGAGTAAGTGGTGGTGAGCCGCCTTATACAACTGAGTGACTTACTAGGACATTTCAGAGGGGCAGTTAAGAGTCAACCACATTGCTGTGGGTCTGGAGTCACATTAAGGTCAGACCAGGTAAGGACAGCAGATTTCCTTCCCTAAAGGACATTAGTGAACCAGATGGGTTCTATACAACAATCCGGTAGTTTCATGGCCACCATTACTGACACTAGCTTTTTTTAATGACTGATTTATTCATTTAATGAACTGAATTTAATTCCCCCCAGCTGCCATGGTGGGATTTGAACTCACGTCTCATCCTGGATCAATTTGTCTAGGCCTCTGGATTACTGGCCCAGGAACATAACCACTATGCTACCGTTCCCTTAGATTGTAGGCTTTTACCTTGTGTTTTACCTCATTAAAAAAAAACAACAGCAGTTCCTTGGAAAACATTGGGGACATAAGAGAGAGCCATTAAAGCCCGACTGCCAAGCCAATTACTGGTTTCCTTACAAATACATGTAATCCCTCCATCTCCACTCGCAACAGATTAGTCACAGGCTGAAATCTATCAGGTTGTTTTGAATAAAACAGAAAACACTTGTGGTCTTTGCAGGTTTTCGAAGTCAAAGAGCCTCAGTCACTGAGCCAAGTGAGACGCCTAAACAAGGTCTTTCTGTTCAGAAGTCGGGCAGTGGGCAGGGGGGGGAGGGAGGCATATAAATGGATCCTTGCTACTCATATTCTCGCACACAGAATTTTGCTTCAGTTTTTACCTCAGCACTTCAAAGGTGTGCTTTCATGGTGTAATTGGGAAATTACCACGGTTTTCCGCTCTGTTTTCGCTGATTTAATGCTGCAGCGCTCCACAATCTATACATAATCAAAGCTCCTCGCGCCAACTTTACTGAGATGTAGGAGACTGGTAGGTTCTGCTTGAAGGTGGATCTTCCTGCCCATAGAGGTTCACAGCACAGAATGAGGCCATTCGGCCCGTCATTTCTGTATCAGCTCTATGCTATGGCAATTCAAAACTGATGCCACTGCCCGCGGGCCTCCCCATAGCCCTGCATCAATCCCAAACTAATCCCACTGCCCCGTGCTCTACTCATACTCCTGCATCAATCCCAAACTAATCCCACTGCCCCTCCCCCCGGTCTCCCCATAGCCCTGCATCAATCCCAAACTAATCCCACTGCCCCTCCCCCCGGTCTCCCCATAGCCCTGCATCAATCCCAAACTAATCCCACTGCCCCTCCCCCCGGTCTCCCCATAGCCCTGCATCAATCCCAAACTAATCCCACTGCCCCGTGCTCTACTCATACTCCTGCATCAATCCCAAACTAATCCCACTGCCCGCCCCCCGGTCTCCCATAGCCCTGCATCAATCCCAAACTAATCCCACTGCCCTCCCCCGGTCTCCCATAGCCCTGCATCAATCCCAAACTAATCCCACTGCCCCTCCCCCGGTCTCCCATAGCCCTGCATCAATCCCAAACTAATCCCACTGCCCCTCCCCCCGGTCTCCCCATAGCCCTGCATCAATCCCAAACTAATCCCGCTGTCTCACTCTCTTCCCATAGCCCTGCATCAATCCCAAACTAATCTCACTGCACCTCCCCCCGGTCCTCCCATAGCCCTGCATCAATCCCAAACTAATCCCACTGCCCCTCCCCCCGGTCTCCCCATAGCCCTGCATCAATCCCAAACTAATCCCACTGCCCAGTGCTCTACTCATACTCCTGTATCAATCCCAAACTAATCCCATTATCCCGCACTCTACCCAGAGCCCTGTGTCAATCCCAAACTAATCCCACTGCCCCCCCGGGTCTCCCCATAGTACTGCATCAATCCCAAACTAATCCCACTATCTCACTCTTTTCCCATAGCCCTGCATCAATCCCAAACTAATCCCACTTTCCCACTCTCTTCCCATATCCCTGCATCAATCCCAAACTAATCCCACTGTCTCACTCTCTTCCCATAGCCCTGCATCAATCCCAAACTAATCCCACTCTCTTCCCATAGCCCTGCATCAATCCCAAACTAATCCCACTGTCCCAACCCTACAACCATCCGAGATCTCTGCGCTCCTCCAATTCTGGCCTGTTGAGCATCCCAGATTTTCATCGTTCCACCATTGGTGGCTGTGTCTGCAGCTAAATAGGCCCTAAACTCTGGAATTCCCTCCCTAAACCTCTCTACCTCTCTCTCCTCCTTAAAACCTACCTGGTGAGGCTGAAACACACTGTTCGCCACCTTGGTGTCATATTTGACCCTGAAATGAGCTTCTGACCACATATCCGCAGCATAACTAAGACCGCCTATTTCCACCTCTGTAACATCGCCCATCTCCGTCCTTGCCTCAGCTCATCCACTGCTGAAACCCTCATCCATGCCTTTGTTACCTCTAGACTTGACTATTCCAACGCACTCCTGGCTGGCCTCCCACATTCTACCCTACTTATACTTGAGGTGATCCAAAACTCAGCTGCCCGTGTCCTAACTCGCACCAAGTTCCATTCACCCATCACCTCTGTGCTCTTTGACGTACATTGGCCCCCGGTTAAGCAACGCCTCGATTTCAAAATTCTCATCCTTATTTTCAAATCCCTCCATGGCCTCGCCCCTCCCTATCTCTGTAATCTTCTTCAACCCCACAATCACCCGAGATCTCTGCGCTCCTGTAATTCTGCCCTCTTGAGCATCCCTGATTATAATCGCTCAACCATTGGTGGCCGTGCCTTCTGTTGCCTGGGCCCTAAGCTCTGGAATTCCATGCCTAAACCTCTCCGCCTCGCTACCTCTCTTTCCTCCTTTAAGACGCTCCTTAAAACCTACCTCTTTGACCAAGCTTTTGGTCACCTACCCTAATTTCTCCTTATGTGGCTCGGTGTCAAATTTTTTGTCTTATAACACTCCTGTGAAGCACCTTGGAACGTTTTACTACATTAACGGCGCTATATAAATACAAGTTGTTGTTGTTGTTCTCTGCTCTAAATCTCGTGTTTAATCATATATCTATAGTCCCTTGTTCTTGGTCCGTCAATTACTGGAAACAATCTGCTTCCATTTACCCTGCCCCATCCTTTCATAATTTTAAACGCTTCTATCATATCGCCCCGTAATCTGCATTGTTCGAAGAAAAAAAATAGATCAACATAAGAACATAAGAAATAAGAGCAGGAGCAGGCCATTCAGCCCCTCGAGCCTGCTCCGCCATTTAATGAGATCATGGCTGATCCGATTTTGGCCTCAACTCCACTTTCCCGCCCGTTCCCCATAACCCTCGACTCCCCTGTTGCTCAAATATCTGTCGATCTCTGCCTTGAATATATTCAATGACTCCGCCTCCACATCTCTCTGGGTTAAAGAATTCCAAAGATTCACGATCCTCTGAGAGAAGAAATTCCTCCTCATCTCCGTCTTAAATGGGCGACTCCTTATTCTGAGACTATGCCCCCTCGTTCTAGATTCCCTGACAAGGGGAAACATTCCCTCATCAACATTGAGGTGTCTGAGGAACTGAACTCCAGCTTTAGTTCATGAGAAGGAGGGGAAGAAGTGTTGTCCTTCTTTGTAAAAAGCAGCAACGAGCAACAGAAGTCTTAAGTTTCAACGAAAGACAGACAAGGTTATCGCGTGTATTCGGCTAACAGCGAACACTCAAAATCTCTATCCTTTGGTTCTCAAGCCTCACATCTGAATCGTGGCCAGGGAAAAGAAATGAGAGCCATCCGGGGTCAAAAATGCTTTGCTTTTTTGGCAGCCTCCACCCCAGCGGAACCGAGTTCCAGCAGAGAGCGAGGACTCTGAGCAGAGCTGCTAATTCCAGACACTCTCCGACACGTGCCAATAGTCAACCGAGAATCCCTTAGCTGGGTGAAAAAGCTCCATTCCCCAGTATTCCCCCCAGTTTAAAGACCCTTCCAATCACTGCTAATTATTGTTTTAGTTATAGAAGTACAGTAGTGTTTAACCAGCACTGAGGGGAAAAAACATCTGAGTAAGGCTCCAGCAATCTCTTCATAGATTTTCCACCTATTAAGTTCAACCATGTGGGGAGGGGGGGTGGGGGGGAGAGAGGAGGGGGTAATAAAGGCAGGGAAGGACTGGAGGGGAGAGGCGATGAGGGGAGGGCCACGCACACCCACCAGGTACAAGCATCCCGCTGGTAGTCTACCCAGAATTCGGAGTCAGAGCTCCGGTCTCCACTCCCCAGGACTGTCTGGAGTGGGCTTTGAAACCGTGCTCCTCAGACTCAAGAGGTGGGAATGCTATCACTGAGCTCAAGGCTTGCTCCCAAAACCAAATTGTTGAGGAAGTGGTAGAAAGGAATGATCATTATTCATGTCCCCTGTTTCAGAGGAAAGGAGCTCTCAACAGGAGCTGAAACATTTAAAATATTGTTTTGGATCCTCAGCACAAACATCTGTTGTAGCTTCAAATCTCCATCCTCGCTCAACAAAAACTTGTATTTATATAGCGCCTTTAACGTAATAAAACATCCCACGGCGTTTCACAGAAGTGTTATAAACATTTTTTTTGACATATAAGGAGATGTTAAGGCAGATGACCAAAAGCTTGGTCAAAGAGGTAGGTTTTAAAGAGCGTCTTAAAGGAGGAGAAGGAAGTGGAGAGGCGGAGAGGTTTAGGGAGGGAATTACAGAGCTTAGGGCCCAGGCAACAGAAGGCACGGCCACCAATAGTGGAGCGATTAAAATCGGGGATGTTAAAAAGGCCAGAATAGGCGGAGCGCAGAGATCCAGCGGGATTATAGGGCTGGAGATGATTTCAGGGATAAGGAGGGAGCGAGGCGATGGAGGGATTTGAAAACAAGGATGAGAATTTTAAAATCGAGGCGTTGCTTAACTGGGAGCCAATGTAGGTCAGCGAGCACAGGGGTCATGGGTGAACGGGACTTGGTGCGAGTTAGGACAGGGCTGCAACAATGAGGAAGGTGCCTATTGGTCAGACCTTTTCTCCAGTAGATATATATATATATGTTTAAAATAATATACATTAAAAATCTTATACCTGTGTGCACTTACTCTACTTATAGCGCCACCAATGGCAGGAGGGTGTAATTACAACAAGGCAAGTTTCTGTGATGATTGTGGACGTTGGAATTAATAATGGGAATATAAATACACAAATCTTCACATACGCAACTCTTTGAAGGTGGCAGAACAAGTTGAGAAAGCTGTTAAAAAAAAGCACCCTGGGCTTTATAAATAGAGGCATAGTATACAAAAGCAAGGCAGTTCTGCTAAACCTTTATATATCGCTGGTTCGGCCTCAGCTAGAGTATTGGGCACCGCACTTTCGGAAGGATGTCAAGGCCTTAAGAGAGAGTGCAGAGAATATTTTCTAAAATGGTACCAGGGATGAGGGACTTAAGTTACGTGGAGCGTTTAGAGCAGCTGGGGTTGTTCTCCTTGGAGCAGAGAAGGTTAAGGGGAGATTTAATAGAGGTGTTCAAAATTATGAAGGGGTTTTGATAGAGTAAATAAGGGGAAACTGTCCCCAGTGGCAGGAGGGTCGGTAACCAGAGGACACAGATGTAATATAATTGTCAAAAAAGCCAGGGGGGGAAGATGAGGACAAGTTTTTTTACGTAGCAAGTTGTTGTGATCTAGAACGTGCTGCCTGAAAGGGCGGTGGAAGCAGATTCAATAGTAACTTTCAAAAGGGAATTGGATAAATACTTGAAAAGGAGAAATTTGCAGGGCTGTGGGGAAAGAGCAGGGGGAGTGGGACTAAATGACAGCTCTTTCAAAGAGCCGGCACAGGCACGATGGGCCACATGACCTCCTTCTGTGCTGTATCATTCTATTAGAAAATATGGACAGAATGTATAGCCTTTAAAATGGGGGGTTGAATGACATATTCACCCCTTAGTCCAATTAGCTCCGACCCATCCCAGCCCTGCTTCATCTGAAAATAACACTTGCTCTTGGGAGATCAGCGTGCAATACAGATTCAACGCACACTTACACGTTCGTTGTGAAGATCCCGTAGATGAGGTCCTGCTCGGGGAGATAGAACGTGCTCTGCAACTCGTTATAGTAAAACGGGATCTCCCCCGAGCGCGAGCAGTTCAGCCTGGCCTTCATGAAGGTTGTCCACGTGTCCTCCAGCAGAAAGCGGCCCCCAATGTCGCTCTTGCACACCCGCCCGACGCGGGAGTAGACGGTTTTGCCGCAGTCGTGCTCCACGGCGTTCTCGCGGAAGAAGAAGTAGATGAACAGGCCGATGTCATAAGCCGAGATGAAGTTTGGTTCTGGAGAGGGAGGATGAGGTGCCATAATTTGAATTGGAAGTGAGAGGCAGAGGACCTTGACTTAATCTGGTGACTCCATTGTATCTCTCCAAATATTATAATTCTAGTACTTCGATTCAGGTGTGTTTGTGGGCCCATTAGGTGTGCAATATGGGGCCTGGGATGGACGTGTTTTTTTTTAGATATTGGCCCAAAACGGTGCAAATTCGGCGAAGTGTCTGCATGATGGATTAACCTGGGAGATTTCAACCATCTTGAGTTTTGGGCACCATTAGAATACGGTCGATGAGCCGCCAGGCGCTCAGTGAGCACTAGTAGGCTGCTAGCCGAAACGAAGAGGGGGGAGGGGAGTGGAGGAAAATTTGGCTGTTGCTTGGACTAGCCTAGCCGGAAGTCGGCAGTAAAAGGGGATGGTTGGTGGGGAGGGGTGCTCCTACCCAGGAGCCAGCAGCCCGTCACCGCCTGGTACCGATGGGCAGAAGGTGTGCCGGGTGGGCTGGCAGCTCTCGGACAGCTGAAGGCACGGCCGCCAATGGTGGAGCGATTGAAATCGGGGATGCGCAAGAGGCCAGAATTGGAGGAGCGCAGAGATCTCGGAGGGTTGTGGGGCTGGAGGAGATTACAGAGATAGGGAGGGGGGGAGGCCATGGAGGGATTTGAAAACAAGGATGGGAGTTTTTTTAAATTGAGGCGTTGCCGGACGGGGAGCCAATGGTGCGACTGGGCACTGAGCCTGGTCTGTATGACACTGCACAGTCCATTAATCCACCGCACATCGACAAGACCTCCTTTTCTCGAGAAAAAAAATGTAGATACGATTCATATCCGATAGAGATAAGTTTAATTATCATCCGCTCACACAAAGACACGCTAGAGTTTGCTAGTTACCATTGAGCCATTTGGAGTTGTACTGCGCAGTTCGAAGAGGAGGCCCATTTCCCAAACTACGATAGATTGCAGGGTCACGACCAGAGAAGTCTATCACGGTGGCTGCGTACAGCTCTCCCCGTGAGGTAATCACAGCCGTGGAATTGTGTCTGGGATCGTAGGGACATCTTGCCACACCATTAATCTTGTCGAACACTCGGCTCAGGTTCCCAAGCTGCAGGAAGCAAACACACACACACCACAGTCATTGCAGCAGACAATCTCTTATATTACTTTTCCTCACTGTCTTTCCTCATTGGCTCCCTGGTATAAGGAACTGTGACATCTGTTACCATCTTTCTTTGATGTCATATCTTATAACGCATCCTACAGAAATTACGACTGCAAAATTCTTGCATCGGTTTATAGGTTTGTGACATTTTTAGTTGCTTAATCCACGGCTCGGTTCCTCCAACTCGCCTTCCTGACCTCGCTGCCTCCACCCTCTGCAATACATTCAGAGCACCGTGGCCCGTATTCCCACCCGGACTCCCATCATTCCTTTATCCGGGCCAATTCAGTCCGACAGCGCAGTGCTGAGGGAGCGCTGCACTGTCGGAGGTGGGCCAAATGGCCTCCTTCTTTGCTGTAAGATTCCATGGTTCTATGAGGTGTCAGCTGTGGCTCAGTGGGTAGCACTCTTGCCTCTGGGTCAGAACGTTGTGGGTTCAAGTCCCTATTCCAGAGACTTAAGCACAAAAATCCAGGCTGACACTCACGGTGCCAGTACTGAGGGAGCGCTGCACTGTCAGCGGTGCCGTCTTTCGGATGAGGCCTTAAACCGAGGCCCCGTCTGCCCTCTCAGGTGGATCAAGGGATATGGGGATAGTGCAAGAAAGTGGAGTTGAGGTAGAAGATCAGCCATGATCATATTGAATGGCGGAGCAGGCGCGAAGGGCCGAATGGCCGACTTCTGCTCCTATTTTTCTATGTTTCTATGAAAAGATCCCTTGGTACTATGCCAAAGAGCACGGGAGTTCTCCCCAGTGTCCTGGCCAATATTGTCCCTCAATAAACAGCACTAAAAAACAGATAATCTGGTCGTTATCTCATTGTTGTTCGTGGGAGCTTGCTGTGCGCAAATTGGCTGCCACGTTTTCACACATTTACAACAGGGACGACACTTCAAAAATAATTTCATTGGGTGTGAAACGATTTGGGACGTCCTGAAGTCTTGAAAGGCGCTATCTAAATGCAAGTTCTTTCTTTCTTCAATTTCCTCCACGGCCTTGCCCACCTTATCTCAATGGGTTCCAGCCCTACGTCTTTGCCTCATCCTCGGTTCCACAGACCCAGGCTCACTCTTCACTCCTTGCGCCGTCTAATCCACCCCTCAGCAGTTACTCCCCCGTTCATTCTCTGGAACTCAAAACCACCTCCCCCTTGCCACCCAGCTCCCCTTTCCTTTCAATAGCCTCCTCTTCGACCGAGCGTTCATTCCTCACCACCTTTCTGCTCACCCTCTCCATCCTGTAGTGTGCTCTAAATGTACTGACGTAAGAAAACTACTAGGCACTTGGTCTAAGCGTTAAACAAAGCTTTAATCAACTGTTTTTCAACATGGAGATCTAGTTGTGCCCTTCACTAGTTCCTGTTAAGGAATGTCCTGAGCAAGCTGGGCCCATGCCCGAGTATTTATACTCTCCCTGGACAGCGCCACCAGCAGGCCACCCAGTATTACTTCATACATGAATGACAAGATTCATGTCATGTACTTTCTGTATGTGAGGAGTTGCTATAGAAAGGCAAGTTTTGTTAAAATCAGACCTGCATACATTCGGCTCATTCTGACAAAGGGTCTCTACTCAGAATGTTAACCTACTGTTTGTATGTTCGGGTCAAAGAGGGACTCTTCTTCCCCTTCCTCCCCCCTTCACCAACTTCCCTTATTTGACATCTCCCAGAGTTGACGTCTCCAGCTCTGCACCAGACAGACCTACAAATGTCCCATTGGCTCCCAGTCCAGCAACGCCTCAAATTTAAAATTCTCATCCTTGTTTTCAAATCCCTCCATGGCCTCGCCCCCCTCTCTCTATCTCTGTAACCTCCTCCAGCCCTGCAACCCTCAGAGATCTCTGCGCCACTCCAATTCTGGCCTCTTCTGTGCATCCCCGACTTCCTTCGCCCCGCCATTGGCGGCCGTGCTCTTCAGCCATCTCGGCCCTAAGCTCTGGAATTCCTCCCTAAACCTCTCCGCCTCCCTACCTCTCTTTCCTCCTTTAAGACGCTCTTTTAAACCTACTGTTTTGATCAGGCTTTTGGTCACCTGTCCTAATTTCTCCTTATGAGGCTCGGTGTCAAATTTTGTTTGATAAACGCTCCTGTGAAGTGCCTTGGGGATGTTTTAGTATGTTAAAGGCGCTATATAATCTGTTGCTTCCTGTTCATCAGATTTTCTTCTTTCCTTTCTCTCTCTACTGTTGCAGGTAGACAGCATCTGATAACGTTCCAGTTCTCTTAACTTTATCGAGTTGTTGTCGACACGCAATGGTCTCGCAACAGAAAGCAATGGCAGGTTTCTAATGAGTGTACGTTACAAATTAAATCATGATGGACGACTAGCTCTACTGTACCAGGTAATTGAGGATAGGGAGGTCAGTCTCAAGGACAAGAGCACAGGTAGAGTCCTTCAACCAGGCTGCTTTACAAGAAAGACCTGCATTTATATAGCGCTTTTAATGACCTCAAGAAGTCCCAATGCGCTTTACAGCCAATGAAGCACTTTTGAAGTGTGGCCACTGTTGTAAGGTAGGGAAACAATTCACAATATATATTAATGATCTAGACGAGGGAACTAGATGTAATATCTCCAAGTTTGCAGACGACACAAAGCTGGGTGGGCGTGTGTGCTGTGAGGAGAATGCAGAGAAACTCCAGTATGATTTGGACAAGTTGGGTGATTGGGCAGATGCATGGCAGATGCAGTATAATGTGGATAAATGCGAGGTTATCCACTTTGGTGGCAAAAACAGGAAGGCAGATTATTATTAATAGATTGGGAAAAGGGGAAGTGCAACGAGACCTGGGAGTCCTTGTGCACCAGTCGTTGAAGGTAAGCATGCAGGTGCAGCAGGCGGTTAAGAAGGCAAATGGTATGTTGGCCTTCATAGCGAGAGGATTCGAGTACAGGAGCAAGGATGTCTTGCTGCAGTTGTACAGGGCCTTGGTGAGACCACACCTTGAGTATTGTGTGCAGTTTTGGTCGCCTTATCTGAGGAAGGATGTTCTTGCCATGGAGGGAGTGCAGCGAAGATTCACCAGAGTGATACCTGGGATGGCAGGAATGACGTATGAAGAGAGATTGGGACGATTGGGCTTGTATTCGCTAGAGTTTAGAAGAATGAGAGGGAATCTCATTGAAACTTATAAAATTCTAACAGGACTAGACAGACTAGATGCAGGAAGGATGTTCCCGATGGCGGGGGAGTCCAGAACCAGGGGTCACAGTCTAAGGATAAGGGGTAAGCCATTTAGGACTGAGATGAGGAGGAATTTCTTCACCCAGAGAGTGGTGAACCTGTGGAATTCTCTACCACAGAAGGCAGCTGAGGCCAATTCATTAAATATATTCAAGAAGGAGTTAGATATATTTCTTAAGGCTAAAGGGATCAAGGGATATGGGTAGAAAGCAGGGACAGGGTACTGAATTTGGATGATCAGCCATGATCTCATTAAATGGCGGAGCAGGCTCGAGGGGCCGAATGGCCTACTCCTGCTCCTATCTTCTATGCTTCTATGAAACGCGGCAGCCAATTTGCGCACAGCAAGCTCCCACAAACAGCAATCAGATAATAACCAGAAAATCTGTTTTAGTGATGTTGGTTGAGGGATAAATATTGGCAAGGACACCGGGGAGAACTCCCCTGCTCTTCTTTGAAATCATGGCCGTGGGATCTTTCTCATCCACCTCAGAGGGCTGATGAGACCTCGGTTTAACATCACATATAGTGGATGGTACCCAAATAAGGAAAGCACGACTTACAAAGAAATTGAATATACCGTAGGCCAATGATGACACAATGTTACCGTGACATTGTCTGGCATCATCAATCAACGACAACCATTGTTTTCTGGCTGCTGAGAGAAGTAAAGCAACTAGGCTTGAACAATGAAATGATGTGTGACTGAATTCATCCTTTGGTTTGCCCCACCTCCATTGTAATATGAATGCCAAATATTTAAAAAGCAGATGCTCAATGTCACTTTATGCATCTAATAGTCAAAGAAGTACCTCAGTATTGTGTGTCAAACCTGCCAACTAGTGCGGGCACTCAGTTCAAGGGTGCAATGAGCCCAGGGTCGAGAAGCTCATAAGGACGTAAAACAAAGAAAGTCTTGCATTTATACAGCGCCTTTCTCGACCTGAGGACGTCCCAAAGCGCTTTACAACCAATTAAGTGCATTTTGAAATATAGTCACAGTTGTAATGTAATTCCATAGAATGTACAGCACAGAAACAGGCCATTTGACCCAACTGCTCTATGCTGGTGTTTATGCTCCACGGGAGCCTCCTCCCACCACTCTTCATCTCACCCTATCAGCATAGAATTTTTACTCCATGGGGTAAGAAAAGGCCATTCAGTCCATCAAGCCCACATCTCCCACAGGCCACACAATCATTAAATCTGTTCCATCCATTTAATCTCATGAGGGAACGTTCTGCAATGAAGATTTCCAAAATAATTAACATAGAAACATAGAAAAATAGGAGAAGGAATAGGCCATTCGGCCCTTCAAGCCTGCTCCGCCATTCAACATGATCATGGCTGATCCTCTATCTCAATACCATATTCCCGCTCTCTCCCCATACCCCTTGATGCCTTTTGTGTCTAGAAATCTATCTATCTCCTTCTTAAATATATTCAGTGACTTGGCCTCCACAGTCTTCTATGGTAGAGAATTCCACAGGTTCACCACCCTCTGAGTGAAGAAATTTCTCCTCATCTCAGTCCTAAATGTCCTACCGTGTATCCTGAGACTGTGACCCCTCGTTCTAGACCCCCCAGCCAGGGGAAACATCCTCCCTGCATCCAGTCTGTCTAGCCCTGTCAGAATTTTATATGTTTCAATGAGATCCCCTCTCATTCTTCTAAACTCTAGTGAATACAGGCCTAGTCGACTCAATCTCTCCTCATGACAGTCCTGCCATCCCAGGAATCAGTCTGGTGAACCTTCGTTGCACTCCCTCTATGGCAAGTATATCCTATCTTAGGTAAGGAGACCAAAACTGCACACAGTACTCCAGGTGTGGTCTCACCAAGGCCCTGTATAACTGGAGTAAGACAATTAAGCAAAATTCCAGACAATCTGTTCATTGGCATTAGCACAGGAATAATGGTGGCTCATGGATTCTCTCCACTGGGATACCACATAAAAGTATCGACCTACAGCAGAATTCTACTCCCCACCCCTCATCCCAACCTCTGCTTACCAATATAGTTGAACTAGAGAAGCATCAATCTGATCTCAGCAGAGGGTGTCCAATGTACCAATCCCCTTCTTATTCACTCCCACTCCATTGAATAACAAAGGGTCAAAGCATTTCCATTCACTCCTACTGAACAGAATTCCAAAAGAAAAAAAAGCAGAAAGACTTGCATTTATATAGCATCTTTCACGACCTCAGGACGTCCCATGGCACTTTACAGTCAATGAAGTACTTTTTGAAGTGTAGCCACTGATGTAATATAGGAAACGTGGCAGCCAAATCTGCGCACAGCAAGCTCCCACAAGCAGCTATGATTTGTTCTGATAATCTGTTTTTTCAGTGATTTTGTTTGAGGTATCAATATTAGCCAGCACACCATGGCGAACATCCCTGCTCTTCTTTAAAATAATGCCATGGTATCTTTTACGTCCACTTGAAAGGGTAGATGGGGCCTCAGTTTAACGTCTCATCCGAAAGACAACACCTCCGACAGTGCAGCACTCCCTCAGCACTGCACTGGAGTGTCAGCCTAGATTTTGCACTCAAGTCTCTGGAGTAGAACTATGAACCCACAACTTTCTAACTTAAAGAGGCAAGAGTGCTACCCACTGAGCCACGGTCAAACTCCTTCCCATTTGCCCGGAATGTATTGAATTTACAATCCATTCAGAGCACTTAAATATAAAATCCTGATTCAAGCATAACACATTCCTTCTTTCTGAAGCGTTGGCACATAAAATATGGTCAACCCACTGCCAAATGTCACCTGGAGACAGCCACACTGCATTAGTCTAATCACGTCAGCCATAGATCGTAGGATTTTGTGCAATGTATTCAGTTTTTCTTCTAATTGAATCACTGAGCGAGTGATTAAATGGACTGTGCTATGATTTGCAAATTGGTCGTTCTTACCTGCAAGTTTCTAGGAATCTGGTTCCACTTTCAACTCAATAAACTCCCTGTGCATTTAAAAGGTAGAGCCATTAAACTCTGTCTGCCAAACCCCAAGATGTACTAAAAGACTAAATGGAAAAATTGACACCATCTAGTTCAGTTCATTATTTATTGGTTCTTGGTCCTTGCCTATTCCCCAGCTGCCCTGAGAAACTAGTGGTGGGCCTTCCCCTTGAACCACTGCAGTCCTCGTAATGTTGGTGATCCCCCAATGGGATTAGGTAGGGGAATCCAGGATATTGACCCAATGATGTTGAAGGAACAACCATATAGGTCCAAGACAGGATGGCGTGTGACTTGAAGGGGAGGATGGTGCTTCCCACGTCATTGCTGTTCTTGTCCTTCTTGGTGGTAGAGGTCACACGGGGAGGGAGGTTCCGTTGAAGTAATCTTGGTGATTTGCGGCAGTGTATCCTGGAGGTACGACACACAAGGCCAAAATGCACCAGTGGTGGAGGGGATGTATGTTGAGTCCAGTGGCAGGAGTACCGATCAAACAAGCGGCTCTTCCCTGGAAAACTCAGATGCTTAATGTAGTTTCTTCAAAGGGTAGAGAGGCCACATTGAGCAGCCGGGTCTGGTCTACCTGGCTGCCTGTCCTAGCGGACCACTCGATCAAGAGTGAGACGCACGTGTCAGAGCTAGCGCCATTAACACAGGTCTGAAGCAATACAGGAACAGCTTCAATTACAGCACCATCGTCAACAGCAGCCCTGACTTGCCTGGTAGGACTGTAAGGTACTGCAACAGCCTGAAACCCACTCAGCATGTGGTTTGCCACATATAGGCAGGGATATGGAGTTAGGTCACAGATCAGCCATGATCTCATGGCATGGCGGAACAGGCTGGAGGGGCTGAATGGCCTCCTCCTGCTCCGATGTTCCTATGAATGCAACAGGACTGCTCTTGGTGAATGTCAATTTCCCTCTGTCTGGACCTTCGCCATCCATTGGGGAAGGGTGTTCAGCTCCACAACCCTCCGAGAACTCTGCGTTCTTCCAATTCTGGCCTCTTGCCCATCGCCGATTTCCTTTGCTTCACCATTGGCGGCCGTGCCTTCCGCTGCTGAGGCCCTAAGCTCTGGAATTCCCTCCCTAAACCTCTCCGCCTCTCTAAATCTCTCTCCACCTTTAAGATGCTCCTTAAGACCTACCTCCTTGACCAAGCTTTTGGCCACCTGCCCTAATATCTCCTTATGTGGCTCGGTGTCAAATTTTGTCCGATAACTCTCCTGTGAAGCACCTTGGGACATTTTACTATGTTAAAGGCGCTCTATAAATACAAGTTGGTGATGTTGTTGTTGTTGTTGCTGCTGGGCAGCTGAGCTTCCAGTATTAGGCCTGCGCCTGTTACAAAGAGAAGACTCTCAGTCAGCTTCCTCGCCTCCTTCAAGTAATTTTTTTTGCGTTTTCAAATAACAGAGCATTCCAGAAACTTGAGGCCTGTACCGTTTTCATTACCAGTTTACATTAGACAATGGAACAGGAATGAAATTGAGTCAATGATCCGTGGACTCCATTTAATTGAGCAGGAGCAGCGCTGTACCTGAGCTGAGCACCGACCTCAGGCTGTAACGCAAACTATCCCAAGCAGTTCTAGAAAGTATGCTTTTGGAGTCTTACAGAAAGGGTAGAAAAGACTTGCATTTATATCGCACCTTTCACCACCTCAGGACATCTCAAAGTGTTTCACAGCCAATGAAGCACTTTTTTGAAGCGTGGCCACTGTTGTAATGTGGGAAACGCGGCAGCCAAAATTGCGCACAGCAAGCTCCCACAAACAGCAATGTGATAATGACCAGATAATCCTTTTTTTAGGGTTAGGGATAAATGTTGGCCCTAGGGCACTGGGGAGAACTCCCCATCTCTTCTTCAAAAATAGTGGCCGCGGGATCTTTTACATCCACCTGAGAGGGCAGACGGGGGCCTCGCTTTAACGTCTCATCCGAAAAACGGCACCTCCGACAGTGCAGCTCTCCCTCAGCACCGCACTGGAGTGTCAGCCTGGATTTTTGTGCTCAAGTCTCTGGAATATAGGACTTGAACCCACAACTTTCTGACCCAGAGACAAGAGTGCTACCCACTGAGCCACAGCTGACACCTCATAGAACCATGGAATCTTACAGCAAAGAAGGAGGCCATTTGGCCCATCGTGCCTGTGCCGGCTCTTTGAAAGTACTATCCAATTAGCCCCACTCCCCTTGCTCTTTGCCCATAGCCTTGGAAATCTTTCCTTTAAAAGGATATATCCAATTCTCTTTTGAAAGTTACTGCTGAATCTGCTTTCACCACCCTTTCAGGCAGTGCATTCCAGATCATAATAACTCGCTGCGTAAAAGAAATTCCCCTCCTCTCCCCTCTGGTTCTTTTGCCCTCTGAAACCTCATCCAGATGGCTATTCTTCATATGGGAGCCGTGGATTTTGACCATGGAGGTTATTGGTGCAGTCCTGATCCCATCCTCATCATATAACCTACGCATGTGTATACTTTACAGCAAGAACATAAGAACATAAGAAGTAAGAGCAGGAGTAGGCCATTCGGCCCCTCGAGCCTGCTCCGCCATTCAATGAGATCATGGCTGATCATCGACCTCAACTCCACTTTCCCGCCCGATCTCCATATCCCTTGATTCCCCTAGAGTCCAAAAATCTATCTATCTCAGCCTTGAATATACTCCAAGACTCAGCATTCACAGCCCTCTGGGGCAGAGAATTCCAAAGATTCACAACCCTCTGAGTGAAGAAATTCCTCCTCATCTCAGTCCTAAATGGCCGACCCCTTATCCTGAGACTATGCCCCCTAGTTCTAGACACTCCAGCCAGAGGAAACAACCTCTCAGCATCTAGCCTGTCAATCCAAGGCGCCTTGCTGCGTAAAAAAAAAATTCGCCTCATCTCCCCCCAATTCTTATGCCAATTATCTTAAATCTATGCCCTCTGGTTACTGACCCTCCCACCAATGGGAACAGTAATACGGAGGCAAAGTTGCGAAAAGCCTATCTTATGTGTGGTCACTGTTAATGAGAGAGGCACAAGAAACATTTTGTCGACTGTTTTGGTTTATAGCATCGACTGGCCAAGCAGGAAAGCCCCGGGTTTGATCCAGAGTCTGTGCTGATCAGGTTTACCAGGATGTTCCCAGGGATGGGGGACTTCAGTTATGAGGAGAGGTTGGAAAAGTTAGAACTGTTCTCCTTGGAACAGAGAAGGTGAAGAGGTGACCTAATAGAGGTTTTCAAGATGATGAGAGGTTTTTTATAGAGTAGAGAGAGAAAAACTATTCCCTCTGGCGAGTGGGTCAATCGCCAGAGGTCATAGATTTAAAATCATTGGCAAAAGATCTAGCGGGGAGATGAGGAGAATTTTTTTCACTCAGAGAGTTGTCGGGATCTGGAACGCTGGACCCGAAAAGGTGGTGGAAGCTGATCCCATAAATAATATTAAAAGGGAGCTGGACAGATACTCGAGGATGAGCAACTTACAGGGTTACAGACAAAAAGCGGGGATGTGGGACCAACTGCAACTGCTCTTTCAAAGAGCCAGCACAGGCCCGACGGGCCGAATGGCGGCCTCCTGTGCTGTAAGTTTCTATGATTCTACGACATTCCCAGCAGGGAGTGTGTGCGAGAACGGGATTTGGCTTGTCCGTCAAAAAAGGCCTGTCGACGCTCACGGTGTGGGTCCCATGACATTAATAAAGGTCGCTCGGCCGAGGTGCCGCAGGTGATGGGCGCGTGCAGAACCATGTACCTCAGTGAGGAGTCAGTAGGTGGGAGGAGAGTGAGGAGAAAACGGGCAGACAACAAAATACCTGCGTTGGACGTCAGCATATGGGGAAATGGCGGGGGAGTGGGACCAACTGGATCGCTCTTCGAAAGAGCCGGCACAGACTCGACGGGCCGAAGGCCTCCTTCTGTGCTATGTACTGTTCTACGATTCTCTGAGAAGTGGTCATATACCTGAGGAGCTTTAACTGTGTGAAAGGTGCATTTTGTTTCGAACTTTATGAAGGAGTAAGTCTGCAGGGTGATCAGTTCTTACCTGTCGGTTCGTGCAGGTCGGAGAAAACGCATTGGTTCCACAGGCAAAAATCTTCTTCCCATTTATGAGTAGCACACGGATATAATTCTGACACTCCACCTGGAACAGGGGAAAAAAAGGTCCGAGAACCGGTTAAAGAAAGAACTGGCATTCATGCAACGCCTTTCACCACCTCAGGTTGTCCTGAAGTGCTTTGCAGCCATTTACATTTAAAATACATTTGAAGTGTGGTCACTGTTGTAACGTGGGAAACGTGGCAGCCAATTGGCACACAGCAAGATCCCATAAACAGCAACGTGATAACGACCAGATCATCTTTTTTTTAGTGATGTCAGTTGTGGGATAAATCCACTTGCCTGGATGAGTGCAGCTCCACCAACACTCAAGAAGCTCGGCACCATCCAGGACAAAGCAGCCCGCTTGATTGGCACCCCATCCACCACCTTAAACATTCACTCCCTCCATCACCGGCGTACCATGGCTGCAGTGTGTACCATCTACAAGATGCACTGCAGCAACTCGCCAAGGCTTCTTCGGCAGCACCTCCCAAACCCGCGACCTCTTCCACCTATCAGGTCAAGGGCAGCAGGTGCATGGGAACACTACCACCTCCAAGTTCCCCTCCAAGTCACACACCATCCTGACTTGAAAGTATATCGCTGTTCCTTCATCGTCGCTGGGTCAAAATCCTGGAACTTCCTCCCTAACAGCTCTGTGGGAGTACCTTCACCACACGGACTGCAGCGGTTCAAGAAGGCGGCTCACCACCACCTTCTCAAGGGCAATTAGGGATGGGCAATAAATGCTGGCCTTGCCAGCGACGCCCACATCGCATGAACTAATAAAAAAAATTTAATAAAAATATTGGCCCAGGACATTAGGGAGATGCTCCCTCACCCTTCTATCGAAATAATGGCCCTGGGATATTTTACATCCACCTGAGAGTGCAGACAGGGCCTTGGTTTAACGTCTCATCTGAAAGACGGCACCTCCGACAGTGCAGCACTCCCTCAGTACTGGCACTGGGAGTGCCAGCCTAGATTTATGTGCTCAAGTCTCTGGAGTGGGGACTGTGAACCCACAACCTTCTGACTCAGGTGGCGAGAGTGCGACCCATTGAGCCACGGCTGACACAGGAGGTGATCAATAAGTTATCGGAAAGGGTGCGGCTGAGGCCAGGACACTAGATTCATTTAAGGTACAGTTACATGCTGCCACAGGAAGGTAGCAGGGGTGGTATTTTGGAAGGGCTAGATCAAATGGGCTGAAGAGCCTTTCTCTGGAGGCTCAGTCGTTGAATATATTCAAGACAGAGATCGATAGATTTTGGGATTTTAAGGGAATCAAGGGATGTGGGGATAGTGCAGGAAAGTGGAGATGAGGTAGAAGATCAGCCATGATCTTATTGAATGGCGGAGCAGGCTCGAGGGGCCAAATGGCCTACTCCTGCTCCTATTTCTTATGTTGTCATACACACCCAGCTTGTGACGTCTGCCGTGGGCCCCGCTTATCAAACTCGCCCTGGGTGAAAGGCGGTAAAAATATTCCATTTCGCCAAACTCTACGGCCTCGTCTCAAATCGTTGGGCACCGCTCTCAAAACAGGTGCCGTCGCTTCAATACATAACAGAACAAATGGGGTTGTATGAAAAGAATTTCTGAGCCACCCAAATACAATTCAAGGGAAATCCATCTGCTGAAAAGGCCCAATTTAATCCGGAGATTTTCTTATGTAAATCCCGAGAGAAGACTAAAGAGGAGCAACAGCAACAGCCCAGTGCTGCTGTAATGAATAAATTAAACTGTAACTTCGTAGTGACGATGGTTTAAAAAGTTACCTCGGTCTTCCCTTTACTCTGACAGGCCCTCCTGGTGTCCTCCTCCGGTCCCCATTCTATCGCCTAGGAAACAAGAATGGACAAGTCACATGACAGATACGCTTTGAATGGATTCCACTTCAGTCGCCTGAGAGCTGAGTTGTAAGAAATGTGTATTGGAAGGGGTAGGGGTGGGCGGGGGGGGGAGAGGGAGAGGGGGAGGGGGAGAGGGAAGAGTAAGAGAGGGGGAGGGGAGGGGGGGAGGGGGGGAGAGGGAAAAGGGAGAGAGGGGAGAGGGAGAGGGGAAAAGGGAGAGAGGGGAGAGGGAGAGGGGAAAAGAGAGAGTGAGAGTGAGAGAGGGGGAGGGGAGAGGGAAGAGGGGGAATAGCAAGGAGATGGAGAGAAGGGGAGAGGGCAGAGAAGGAGAAAAGGGAGGGGGAGGGGAGGGGAGGGAAAGAGGGGGAAGGCAGAGAGGGGAGGGGGAAAACGGAGCGGGGGAGAAGGAGGGAAGAGGCATGGGGAGAGAGGTGAGGGGAGAGAGGCGAGGGGAGGGGAGAGAGGGGAGGGGAGAGAGTTGGGGAAGAGGAGAGTGAAAAAGAAAGGGGAAGGGAGAGGGATGAAGGGAGGGTGGAGAAGTGGAGGGAAGAGGGAAGAGGGAGAGGGAAGAGGCAAGGGGGAGAGAGGGAGAGACCAAGGGGGAGGAGGGAGGGGAAGGGGAGGGAAGAGGCAAGGGGGAGAGAGGGAGAGACCAAGGGGGAGGAGGGAGGGGAAGGGGAGGGAAGAGGCAAGGGGAGGGAGGGGAGACGAGGGAGAGAGGGAGAGGGGGGTGGGGGAGAGAGGGTAGGGTAAAGATGGGGAGGGGAGACGGGGAGGGAGAGAGGAGGGAGGGTAAAGATGGAGGAGGGGGAGAACGGAGTGGGGGAGAGGGAGGGGGTGAAGTGATGGGGAGGAGGGGGAGGGGAAGGGGGTGGGGAGAGGGGGAGGGGAGGGGTGGGGAGAGGGGAGAAGGAGGAGGGGGAGGGGAAGGGGTGGGGAGAGGGGGAGGGGAGAGGGGAGGGGAGGAGGGGGAGGAGGTGGAGGGGGAGGAGAGGGGAGCAGGAGGAGTGGGAGGGGGAGGAGGTGGAGGGGGAGGGGAGGAGGGAGAGGGGGAGGGGAGGGGGTAGGGTTGGGAGAGGGGAGAAGGAGGAGGGGGAGGGGGTGGGGAGAGGGGGAGGGGAGAGGAGGAGGGGGAGGGGGAGGAGGTGGAGGGGGAGGAGAGGGGAGAAGGGGGAGGGGGAGGGGAAGGGGGTGGGGAGGGGAAGAGGGGAGAGGAGGAGGAGGAGGGGGAGGAGGTGGAGGGGGAGGAGAGGGGAGAAGGAGGAGGGGGAGGGGGAGGGGAAGGGGGTGGGGAGGGGGGGAAGGGAGGGGAGGAGGAGGTGGAGGGGGAGGAGAGGGGAGAAGGAGATGGGGGAGGGGGAGGGGAAGGGGGTGGGGAGGGGAGGGGAAGGGGTGGGGAGGGGAGGAGGGGGAGGGGGAGGAGAGGGGAGAAGGAGGAGGGGGAGGGGTGGGGGGAGGGGAAGGGGTGGGGAGAGGGGGAGGGGAGAGGGGGGTGGGGAGAGGGAGAGGGGAGGAGTGGGGAGAGGGGGAGGGGAGAGGGGAGGAGGTGGAGGGGAGGGGAAGGGGGTGGGGAGAGGGGGTTGGGGAGGGGAAGGGGGTGGGGAGAGGGGAGGAGGGGGAGGGGAGGAGGGGGAGGAGAGGAGGGGGAGGGGAGGGAAGGAGGGGGAGGGGAAGGGAGTGGGGAGAGGGGGTTGGGGAGAGGGGATGGGAGGGGAATGGGGGGGGAGAGGGGAGGAGGTGGAGGGGAGGGGAGGAGGGGAAGGGGGAGGGGAAGGGGGTGGGGAGAGGGGGTTGGGGAGAGGGGAGGGAAGGGGCTGGGGAGAGGGGAGGAGGGGGAGGTGAGGGGAGGAGGGGGAGGGGAAGGGGGTGGGGAGAGGGGGTTGGGGAGAAGGGAGGGGAGGGGAAGGGGTGGGGAGAGGGGAGGAGGGGGAGGTGAGGGGAGGAGGGGGAGGGAAGGGGGTGGGGAGAGGGGGTTGGGGAGAGGGGAGGGGAGGGGAAGGGGGTGGGGAGAGGGGAGGAGGGGGAGGTGAGGGGGAGGGGGGAAGGGGAAGGGGGTGGGGAGAGGGGATGGTAGGGGAAGGGGGTTGGGGAGAGGGGAGGAGGGGGAGGAGAGGGGAGGAGGGGGAGGGGAGGGGGTTGGGGAGAGGGGAGGGGAAGGGGGAGGGGGGGAGGGGGAGGGGAAGGGGGAGGGGGGGAGGGGGAGGGGAGGGGAAGGGAGGAGGGGGAGGGGGAGGGGGAAGCATTTTCATTCCAATGAAAGCCCTTCACTCGTACTCAACATTCCAGCAGGAGACTCGGCGAGGAGGAGGTGTGTAACTTGCTGTGTGTACATCACAAACAGCGATGAATAAAGTAATCCTTTGAAAACTCTTGATAATCAACAAATCAACAGAGGGAAAGCATTTTCATTTGCGTGTAAACATTATGTCAGTTTAATGCCCACATGAATCATGTCAGTGAAAGGAGACTCACTCCATCAGGCAGTGCATTAACCCTTCACCTACTCGATGCTAAAGGCAGTCGCTAATTTTTCTTTTCTGCTGGGAAGCCTTCTGTCCTGAAAACGCCAACTCACGCTCCGGCGTAACCCCATCCAGATGGCCATGCTTCCTACCATGAGCGTCTGCAGGTCAGCTGTGGCTGAGTGGGCGGCACTCTCTCGCCTCTGAGTCAGAAGGTTGTGGGTTCAAGTCCCACTCCAGAGACTTGAGCACAAAAATCTAGGCTGACGCTCCAGTGCAGTGCTGAGGGAGTGCTGCACTGCCGTCTTTCGGATGTAGACGTTAAAATGAGGCCCCGTCTGCTCTCAGGTGGACTTAAAAGATCCCATGGCACTATTTTGAAGAGCAGTGGAGTTCTCCCCGGTGTCCTGGCCAATATTTATCATGAAAACAGATTATCTGGCCATTGTTGGTTGTGGGAGCTTGCTGTGCGCAAATTGGTGTTTCCTACATTAGGACTTCGTCACTACACTTCAAGAAGTACTTCATTGGCTGTAAAGCGCTTTAGGAGGTCGTGAAAGGCACTGTAGAAATGCAAGTCTTTCTTTCATTGACTTTGAGGGTCATCGGAGCAGAGCTTCGGACAGGGATTACTGGAGAGCATTCAGCAGCAGGGGTCCCCGGACGATTTTACCCTTCCTTCGCCCTGGGGAAGCTAAGGCCAATTACTATGCAGCCCCCTCCCTCCTACTCCAACGAAAGAGACAAACAATTCACAAAGGCAATGCTCACTGAACTGTTATTTTACTACTGAAAGACCCCGCAAAACTTGTTCTGATCACAAGATAATTAATCAGACAGCACAAAATGAGGCCATTCGGCCCATCGTGCCTGTGCCGGCTCTTTGAAAGAGCTATCCATTTAGTCCCAATCCCCTGCTCTTTCCTATAGACTGTTTGCAAGTATTTATCCAATTCCCTTTTGAAAGTTACGATTGAATCTGCTTCCACCGCTCTTTCAGGCAGCGCATTCCAGATCACAACAACTTGCTGCAGAAAAATAGTTCTCCTCTTCTCCCCCTCTGGCTCTTTTTGCCGATTATCTTAAATCTGTGTTTCCACTGGTTACCGACCCTCCTGCCAGTGGAAACAGTATCTCCCTATCTATTCTATCAAAACCCCTTCCTAATTTTGAACATCTCTACCAAATCCCCCCTTAACCTTCTCTGCTCCAAGGAGAACAATCCCAGCTCCCTCCTCATAACTGAAGTCCCTCATCCCATGTACCATTCTTGGTAAATCTCCTCTGCATCCCCTGCAAGGCTACAATTCTTTGGAATTCTCTACCCCAGAGGGCTGTGGATGCTCAATTGGTGAGTATATTCAAGACTGAGATCGATAGTCACGAAGGGAATCAAGGGATATGAGGATAGGGCGGGAAAATGGAGTTGATGCTGAAGATCAGCCATGATCTTATTGAATGGCAGAGCGGGCTCAAGGGGGCCGTATGGCCTACACCTGCTCCTCATTTCCTATGTTCTTATGTAAGGCCTTGAGATCCTCCCTAAAGTGTGGTGCCTAGAATTGGACTCAGTTCTCCAGCTGAGGCCTAAGCAGAGATTTAGAATGGTTCAGCACAACTTCCTTGATTTTGTTTTCTCTAACCTCAAGTCCGATGCATGTGTTGATCTCTGCCCTTGTGGAGAAGGACTTCCTAACTTCAGGAAAGGTGTCAAGGCCTTAGAAAGGGTTTACCAGGGACTTCAGTTATGAGGAGAGGTTGGAAAAGTTAGGACTGCTCTCCTTGGAGCAGAGAAGGTTAAGAGGCGACCCAGTAGAGGTTTTCAAGATGACAAGAGGTTTTGATAGAGGAGATAGAGAAAAACTATTCCCCCCTGGCGAGTGGGTCAATAACCAGAGGTCATAGATTTAAAATCATTGGCAAAAGATCTCGCGGGGAGATGAGGAAAAATACTTTTCACTCAGAGAGTTGTCGGGATCTGGAACGTTCGACCCCAAAAAGCTGGTGGAAGCTGATTCCATCAATAATATTAAAAGGGAGCTGGACAGGTACTCGAGGATGAGCAACTTACGAGCAATGTTCCTGCTAAGGTGCGCGGCCGCACGGTAATCTCAATAGTCCCGCGCAGGCCGCTCTCAGGCTTTTACACTGTAAATACAGCGCACGCGCAGAAATTTAAAGGGACCGCGCACTAAAAGAAACAGGCCGCGCAGAACAAAGCGCGGCTCACGGAGAACATTGCTTACAGGATTACGGACAAAAAGCGGGGGATGTGGGACTGAACACGACTGCTCTTTCAGAGAGCCAGCACGGGGCACGACGGGGCGAATGGCCTCCTTCTGTGCTGTAAGTGTCTATGATTCTATCAGTCCCACCTTTTACTATTCGGAACCTATGGCTCCTTGCCCTACTCTCGCTATTGAAATTAAAGTAAGTTAACTTAAACTAGCTGAATGAAGGGTCCTTCCCCAAAATGTCGACTCAACTTTCTTTTCTCTTTGAATGCTGGCAGATCTGCTCTGCATTTCCATTGTTATTTTCGCGTTCCCGCTTTTTCCAGGATTTATTCTTTTAAATGCCGATCCCAGGAAACAGCAGCAGAGTAGGTGGGTCGGGTAACAAGAGACCAGACTTGGCGGGCAGTGGACTGCAAGGAACAATGTGGTGCTTCTCTCTAATCATTTGTTCACCAGGTTTTTTTTTAACATTGTCAGAAAACACTGGCGGACAAAAGGAATTCAGAGGGGACAAAAAAGAAAAACCCAGACTAAATGAAGCCATTGAGCCGGGGAGCAGAGGTTGGGCTTGTTGAAGGTGCTGAACCAGTCGCAGCAACCAAACACTGCAACCAGGGAAAGAGGGGTCGGGTCACCGAGTGAATGGGTAGCCAGGGCTATTCAAACGCAGAAAAAAAAAAGGCTTGTCTCTGGTTTCCCCTGACAACCTCATTCGGCCTCAAAATGTGAAGAGCACGAGCACTTTACACTCTGCCTGCATTACAGCGGACACCAATACTCGACCCCCGCAGGAAGAGAGAAGGGGGTGGGGAGGAGGGGGTGAGAGTGGTGGAGGACAGAGGAAGGGGAGAGGTGGAGAGGAGGCTGAGGGATGGGATGGGGAGGGGATGGTGGATGAGGGAGGGTGGAGGAGGGGGAAGAAGGAGGTGGGTGAGGGGTTTGCAGAGGGGGCGGGTATGTTGGGGTGGGGGGGGTGATGGTGGAAGGGGGCGGGGGAAGGGTTGGGAGCGGGTGGGGGGTGTGGTTGGGGAGGGTGCCGGTATGAGAGGACGAGGGAGTGTGAGAGGGCGGGCGGGGGAGAGGGCAACGGACGGGGTGGGTGGGCGAGTGAGCAGGTGGGACAGGGGTTGGGGGAGAGGGCAGGTCGGGGAGGGGCGAGTGGGAATGATAGGGAGAGAGTGAGGTGAGGGGATGGGTATGATGGGATGGGGAGGGGGTGAGTATGAGCGGATGGGGAGGGGTGGGTATGATGGGATGGGGAGGGGTGAGTATGATGGGATGGCGAGGGGGTGGGTATGATGGGATGGGGAGGGGTGAGTATGATGGGATGGCGAGGGGGTGGGTATGATGGGATGGGGAGGGGGTGGGTATGATGGGATGGGGAGGGGTGGGTATGATGGGATGGGAAGGGGGTGAGTATGAGGGGATGGGGAGGGGGTGGGTATGAGGGGATGGGGTGGGGGTGGGTATGAGGGGATGGGGGGGTGGGTATGAGGGGATGGGGAGGGGGTGGGTATGAGGGGATGGGGAGGGGGTGAGTATGAGGGGATGGCGAGGGGGTGAGTATGATGGGATGGGGAGGGGTGAGTATGATGGGATGGCGAGGGGGTGGGTATGATGGAATGGGGAGGGGGTGAGTATGAGGGGATGGGGAGGGGTGGGTATGAGGGGATGGGGAGGGGGTGGGTATGATGGGATGGGGAGGGGTGAGTATGATGGGATGGCGAGGGGGTGGGTATGATGGGATGGGGAGGGGTGAGTATGATGGGATGGCGAGGGGGTGGGTATGATGGGATGGGGGAGGGGGTGAGTATGAGGGGATGGGGAGGGGTGGGTATGAGGGGATGGGGAGGGGTGAGTATGAGGGGATGGGGGAGGGGTGGGTATGAGGGGATGGGGGAGGGGTGGGTATGAGGGGATGGGAAGGGGGTGAGTATGAGGGGATGGGGAGGGGGTGGGTATGAGGGGATGGGGAGGGGGTGGGTATGAGGGGATGGGGTGGGGGTGGGTATGAGGGGATGGGGGAGGGGTGGGTATGAGGGGATGGGGGAGGGGTGGGTATGATGGGATGGGAAGGGGGTGAGTATGAGGGGATGGGGAGGGGGTGGGTATGAGGGGATGGGGAGGGGGTGGGTATGAGGGGATGGGGAGGGGGTGGGTATGAGGGGATGGCGAGGGGGTAGGTATGATGGGATGGGGAGGGGTGGGTATGAGGGGATGGGGAGGGGTGAGTATGATGGGATGGGGAGGGGTGAGTATGATGGGATGGGGAGGGGGTGGGTATGAGGGGATGGGGGAGGGGGTGGGTATGAGGGGATGGCGAGGGGGTAGGTATGATGGGATGGGGAGGGGTGAGTATGATGGGATGGCGAGGGGGTGGGTATGATGGGATGGGGAGGGGTGAGTATGATGGGATGGCGAGGGGGTGGGTATGATGGGATGGGGAGGGGTGAGTATGATGGGATGGCGAGGGGGTGGGTATGATGGGATGGGGGAGGGGGTGAGTATGAGGGGATGGGGGAGGGGTGGGTATGAGGGGATGGGGAGGGGTGGGTATGAGGGGATGGGGAGGGGTGAGTATGAGGGGATGGGGGAGGGGTGGGTATGAGGGGATGGGGGAGGGGTGGGTATGAGGGGATGGGGGGGTGGGTATGAGGGGATGGGGAGGGGGTGGGTTTGAGGGGATGGGGAGGGGGTGGGTATGAGGGGATGGGGTGGGGGTCGGTATGATGGGATGGGAAGGGGGTGAGTATGAGGGGATGGGAAGGGGGTGAGTATGAGGGGATGGGGAGGGGGTGGGTATGAGGGGATGGGGAGGGGGTGGGTATGAGGGGATGGGGAGGGGGTGGGTATGAGGGGATGGCGAGGGGGTAGGTATGATGGGATGGGGAGGGGTGGGTATGAGGGGATGGGGAGGGGTGAGTATGATGGGATGGGGAGGGGTGAGTATGATGGGATGGGGAGGGGGTGGGTATGAGGGGATGGGGGAGGGGGTGGGTATGAGGGGATGGCGAGGGGGTAGGTATGATGGGATGGGGAGGGGTGAGTATGATGGGATGGCGAGGGGGTGGGTATGATGGGATGGGGAGGGGTGAGTATGATGGGATGGCGAGGGGGTGGGTATGATGGGATGGGGAGGGGTGAGTATGATGGGATGGCGAGGGGGTGGGTATGATGGGATGGGGGAGGGGGTGAGTATGAGGGGATGGGGGAGGGGTGGGTATGAGGGGATGGGGAGGGGTGGGTATGAGGGGATGGGGAGGGGTGAGTATGAGGGGATGGGGGAGGGGTGGGTATGAGGGGATGGGGGAGGGGTGGGTATGAGGGGATGGGGGGGTGGGTATGAGGGGATGGGGAGGGGGTGGGTTTGAGGGGATGGGGAGGGGGTGGGTATGAGGGGATGGGGTGGGGGTGGGTATGATGGGATGGGAAGGGGGTGAGTATGAGGGGATGGGGAGGGGGTGGGTATGAGGGGATGGGGTGGGGGTGGGTATGAGGGGATGGGGGGGTGGGTATGAGGGGATAAATGTGAGGTTATCCACTTTGGTGGTAAAAATAGAGAGGCGGACTATTACCTGAATGGTGGCAGATTAGGGAAAGGGGACGTGCAACGAGACCTGGGCGTCATGGTACATCAGTCACTGAAGGTGGGAATGCAAGTGCAGCAGGCAGTCAAGAAAGCAAACGGAATGATGGCCTTCATAGCAAGGGGATTTGAGTACAGGAGTAGGGAGGTGATGCTACAGTTGTACAGGGCCTTGGTGAGGCCACACCTGGAGTATTGTGCGCAGTTTTGGTCTCCTAACTTAAGGAAGGACATTCTTGCTATTGAGGGAGTGCAGCGAAGGTTCACTAGATTGATTCCTGGGATGGCCGGACTGACATATCAAGAAAGATTGGGTCAACTGAACTTGTATCCTCTGGAGTTCAGAAGAATGAGGGGGGATCTTATAGAGACATTTAAAATCCTGACTGGTTTAGACAAATTAGATGCAGGCAGAATGTTCCCAATGGTAGGGAAAACTAGAACCAGGGGTCACAGTCTAAGGATTAAGGGGAAGCCATTTAGGACTGAGCTGAGGAGGAACTTCTTCACCCAGAGAGTGGTGAATCTATGGAATTCTCTTCCACAGAAGGTTGTTGAGGCCAGTTCGCTAAATATATTCAAAAGGGAGTTAGATATAACACTCACAACTAGGGGGATCAAGGGGTATGGCGAGAAAGCAGGAATGGGGTACTGAGGTAGCATGTTCAGCCATGAACGCATTGAATGGCGGTGCAGGCTCGAAGGACCGAATGGTCTACTCCTGTACCTATTTTCTATGTTTCTATGATGGGGAGGGGGTGGGTATGAGGGGATGGGGAGGGGGTGGGTATGAGGGGATGGGGTGGGGGTGGGTATGAGGGGATGGGGAGGGGGTGGGTATGAGGGGATGGGGTGGGGGTGGGTATGAGGGGATGGGGGAGGGGTGGGTATGATGGGATGGGGAGGGGGTGGGTATGAGGGGATGGGGAGGGGGTGGGTATGAGGGGATGGGGGAGGGGGTGGGTATGAGGGGATGGGGAGGGGGTGGGTATGATGGGATGGGGAGGGGTGGGTATGATGGGATGGGGAGGGGTGGGTATGATGGGATGGGGAGGGGTGAGTATGATGGGATGGGGAGGGGTGGGTATGAGGGGATGGGGAGGGGTGAGTATGATGGGATGGGGAGGGGTAGGTATGATGGGATGGGGAGGGGTGAGTATGATGGGATGGGGAGGGGTGGGTATGAGGGGATGGGGGAGGGAGTGGGTATGATGGGATGGGGAGTGGTGAGTATGATGGGATGGGGAGAGGGTGGGTATGAGGGGATGGGGAGTGGCAGAGTATGATGGGATGGGGAGGGGGTGGGTATGAGGGGAGGGGGAGGGGTGGTTATGAGGGGATGGGGGAGGGAGTGGGTATGATGGGATGGGGGAGGTGTGGGTATGAGGGGAGGGGGAGGGGTGAGTATGAGGGGATGGGGAGGGGTGGGTATGAGGGGATGGGGAGGGGTGAGTATGAGGGGATGGGGAGGGGGTGAGTATGATGGGATGGGAAGGGGGTGAGTATGAGGGGATGGGGGAGGGGTGGGTATGAGGGGAGGGGGAGGGGTGAGTATGAGGGGATGGGAAGGGGGTGAGTATGAGGGGATGGGGAGGGGGTGGTTATGAGGGGATGGGGGAGGGAGTGGGTATGATGGGATGGGGAGGGGTGGGTATGCGGGGAGGGGGAGGGGTGGGTATGAAGGGAGGGGGAGGGGTGGGTATGATGGGTTGGGGAGGTGTGGGTATGTGGGGAGGGGGAGGGGGTGGGTATGATGGGATGGGGGAGGTGTGGGTATGAGGGGAGGGGGAGGGGTGGGTATGATGGGTTGGGGAGGTGTGGGTATGAGGGGAGGGGGAGGGGTGGGTATGATGGGATGGGGAGGGGGTGGGTATGAGGGGATTGGGGAGGGGGTGGGTATGAGGTGATGGGGAGGGGTGGGTATGAGGGGATTGGGAGGGGTGGGTATGAGGGGATGGGGGTGGGTGGGTATGAGGGGATTGGAAGGGGGTGAGTATGATGCGATGGGGAGGGGTGGGGATGAGGGGATGGGGGAGGGGTGGGTATGAGGGGATGGGGGAGGGGTGGGTATGAGGGAGAGGGGGAGGGGTGGGTATGATGGGATGGGGAGAGGGTGGGTATGAGGGGATGGGGAGGGGTGGGGATGAGGGGATGGGGTGGGGTAGGTATGTGGGGATGGGGGAGGGGTGGGTATGAGGGAGAGGGGAGGGGTGGGTATGATGGGATGGGGAGAGGGTGGGTATGAGGGGATGGGGAGGGGTGGGTATCAGGGGATGGGGAGGGGTGGGTGTGTGGGGATGGGGAGGGGGTGGGTATGAGGGGATGGGGAGGGTGGGTATGTGGGGATGGGGAGGGCGTGGGTATGAGGGGATTGGGGAGGGTGGGTATGAGGGGATGGGGGAGGGGTGGGTATGTGGGGATGGGGAGGGGGTGGGTATGAGGGGATGGGGGAGGGGTGGGTATGAGGGAAGGGGGAGGGGTGGGTATGAGGGGAGGGGGAGGGGTGGGTATGAGGGGATGGGGGAGGGGTGGATATGAGGGGATGGGGAGGGGTGGGTATGAGGGGATGGGATGGGGTGGGTATGAGGGAATGGGGGAGGGGTGGGTATGAGGGAGAGGGATCGGGGGCGGTTATGAGGGGATGGGGGAGGGGTGGGTATGAGGGGATGGGGAGGGGTGGGTATGAGGGGGTGGGGGAGGGGTGGGTATGAGGGGATGGGGGAGGGGTTGGTATGAGGGGAGGGGTGGGTATGAGGGGATGGGGAGGGGTGGGTATGAGGGGAGGGGGAGGGGTGGGTATGAGGGGATGGGTATGAGGGGAGGGGGAGGGGTGGGTATGAGGGGAGGAGGAGGGGTGGGTATGAGGGGATGGCAAGGGGGTGGGTATGAGGGGATGGGGAGGGGTGGGTATGAGGGGATTGGGGAGGGGGTGGGTATGAGGGGATTGGGGAGGGGGTGGGTATGAGGGGATGGGGAGGGGTGGGTATGAGGGGATTGGGAGGGGTGGGTATTAAGGGGATGGGGAGGGGTGGGTATGAGGGGATGGGGTGGGTATGAGGGGATGGGGAGGGGAGGGTATGTGGGGATGGGGGAGGGGTGGGTATCAGGGGATGGGGAGAGTGGGTATGTGGGGATGGGGAGGGGGTGGGTATGAGGGGATGGGGAGGGGGTGGGTATGAGGGGGTGGGGGAGGGTGGGTATGTGGGGATGGGGAGGGGGTGGGTATGAGGGGATTGGGGAGGGTGGGTATGAGGGGATGTGGGAGGGGTGGGTATGTGGGGATGGGAGGGGGTGGGTATGATGGGGTGGGGAGGGGGTGGGTATGAGGGGATGGGGGAGGGTGGGTATGTGGGGATGGGGAGGGGGTGGGTATGAGGAGGGTGGGTATGAGGGGAGGGGGAGGGGTGGGTATGTGGGGATGGGGAGGGGGGTGGGTATGAGGGGATGGGGTAGGGGTGGATATGAGGGGATGGGGGAGGGGTGGGTATGAGGGGATGGAGGAGGGGTGGGTATGATGGGATGGGAGGGGTGGGTATGAGGGGATGGGGGAGGGGTGGGTATGAGGGGATGGGGGAGGGGTGGGTATGAGGGAAGGGGGAGGGGTGGGTATGAGGGGAGGGGGGGGGGGTATGAGGGGAGGGGGAGGGGTGGGTATGAGGGGAGGGGGAGGGGTGGGTATGAGGGGATGGGGAGGGGTGGGTATGAGGGGATGGGGAGGGGTGGGTATGAGGAGAGGGATCGGGGGCGGGGGCAGTTCCCTGCGTTCGGAAAGCTCTTGTTAAAGCAGCGGATTGGAAAGCTCACTGCATTGTCGGATTTTTCGCCGCTGGTCAGCTTGTTACTGTTCAGGAATGCAGTTGACAGCAGCATCCGCTGGTCGATGCCCTCGTCACCTAAAAGCACTTAAAGTGACGATTGAGCCAGATGACAGCAGTGTTTTCAAAAAAATTGTTCACCGTTGCACTGATTTGGGGCAAAAAGTAATAATCCTTGTACAATATATAACCGTGGGCTGGAGTTTGTACACCCAGGCATAGAGAAAGGGAATGGGTGCAGGCTGTCATCAGGAGCTTTAACTCTGAAATAGGATTCGCATACTTCTCTCGTTGCCTGAAGGCAGGCTCATTGAACCTGACTGGCCTCCTGCTGTTGGTACCGGTTAACAGCCACATAAATCATCCAGCTATGTCTGCACACCTACAAACACGGTGCTGGTCTCATTACACCAGGCCCAGGACACACCAGAACTGGACCCAGGGTGACTCGGACTGGGAGAGACAGAGAGAGTGTGAGAGAGAGAGAGATAGAGAAAGAGGGAGAGAGAGTGTGTGTGAGAGAGAGAGAGAGAGAGAGAGAGAGAGAGTGAAAGAGAGAGAGAGAAAGAGGGAGAGATAGTGTGAGAGGGACAGAGATTGAGACGTGAGAGTGTTTGACAGAGTGAGAGAATGTGTGTGTTTGAGCATTTGTGTGAGAGAGTGTGTGTGTGAGAGAGTGTGTGTGTGAGAGAGTGTGTGTGTGTGTGAGCGTTTGTGTGTGAGAGAGTGTGTGTGTGTGTGAGCGTTTGTGTGTGTGAGCGTATGTGGGAGGGAGTTTGTGTGTGAGAGTGAGAGAGTGTGTTAAAGAGACTGTGTGTGTGTGAGTGTGTGTGTGTGTGAGAAAAAGAGTGAAAGGGAGTGTGTATGAGAGAGTGCGTGTGTGAGTGTGTTAAAGAAGCGTGTGTGGGAGAGTGTGTTAAAGAGTGTGTGAGTGTGTGTGTGAGAGTGTGTGAGAGAGTGTGTGAGAGAGTGTGTGTGTGAGAGAAAGTGTGCATGAGAGTGTGTGTGTGAGTGTGTGAGAGAGTGTGCGTGTGTGTGAGAGTGTGTTAGTGTGTGCAAGAGTGTGTGTGTGTGAGAGAGTGTGAAAGCGTGTGAGTGTGTGTGTGAGAGTGTGTGTGTGAGTGTGCGAGTGTGTGTGTGAGTGTGTGTGAGAAAAAGAGTGAAAGCGAGTATGTGTGAGAGAGTGCGTGTGAGTGTGTTAAAGAAGCGTGTGAGAGGG